>OX424572.1:9229071-9811571 GCA_949152435.1 Gastracanthus pulcherrimus
GAAACGAATTATCTGAAAGCAAAAAACAAAACGGTTTCATGTTCTGTATCGAATTGGCTATGGCCTCAAGCAGAATGAAACATTTTCAATGAAAAAAAACAAAATGGCGGACTTTTGAATTTTTTTACCCTTTTTTTCACTTTTAATTGTTTATAACTTTTTTAAATAATAATGAATATTTCTGGTTCTGCTTGAGGATATAGCCAGACATCTAAAGAGTAAAATGCCGTTTGGTTCATGTCGATAAGTGCAATAGTTTTGAAATGAGAGTGTCATCCATGCGAAAAAACGTGGTTCGGAGAAAAATCAGTTTATAGTACATTATGCATCAAGGGAGTAAAGTGGGCAATGTACGCACTGTGTGACGTTGCCGACCGAGCGAAGCGAGGTCGGCATTTCACACAGTGCATGCTTGTCTACTGTACTCCAGAGGTGCGTATACTACTTTTCACCACACTGCGCGTAAAGTGCTGACTGTACGCCCTCTCAGCAGGCCGTACAGTACCGCATGGACTGCCTAGGGAATAAAGTGACTTGCGCATGCGCGATGCGTTTTTTTCCGCTCGAGAATGCGTCTCGAGCGGTAAAACAGCGCGTCGCGCGTACACAAGTCACTTTACTTCTAGGCAGAGCATGGGGTACTGTACGGCAGCTGAGATGCGTACAGTCATTTCTTTACGGGGGTGTGGTGAAATAGTACATTATGCATCAAGGGAGTAAAGTGGGCAATGTACGCACTGTGTGACGTTGCCGACCGAGCGAAGCGAGGTCGGCATTTCACACAGTGCATGCTTGCCTACTGTACTCCAGAGGTGCGTATACTACTTTTCACCACACCCCCGTAAAGAAATGACTGTACGCATCTCAGCTGCCGTACAGTACCCCATGCTCTGCCTAGAAGTAAAGTGACTTGTGTACGCGCGACGCGCTGTTTTACCGCTCGAGACGCATTCTCGAGCGGAAAAAAACGCATCGCGCATGCGCAAGTCACTTTATTCCCTAGGCAGTCCATGCGGTACTGTACGGCCTGCTGAGAGGGCGTACAGTCAGCACTTTACGCGCAGTGTGGTGAAAAAGTTTTTATTCGTGCTACCGAAGGCGTTCGAGCGGCCGGATTTACCGCTTGGCGCGCACCGCTCCCCACTCTTTTATACCTGCTTCTCGGTCTTGCTGACCTTCGGGACTAATTCTATACTATTTCTACGAGTATACAGTAGCAATTTATGAAATAAAAAAATTTCGATTTTTTCAAAATTGTTTGGAGTAAGCTGGCCTTAAGTCATAAAAATATATTTTTTTCGATTTTTAGAGTTACTATGTTCAGTTTACACCAGTTTCCCCTATTAAGCATCCCTTTAATACAGACGTGTGGTGTCTAACGCTCCCTTAGGCCGAGGGTGTTCATATTTGCAAAAGAAAGTATGTCGATTGACAATAGAATTAAAAGTAAAGACATTCAAACAAAACATTTGTTAGTGTTAAAAGAAATTATATTTTATTAAAATAGTAAAATACAAAAAAATTAATCATAGATGTGATTTGATGTATGCAATGACATAAAAAATGTATCATATTTCATGATCGGACAGTCATTGGACATCTTTATACAATGTTGACAATCATTTGACAGAACTTATTTGCCGACGGCACAACGTCCCTTGTTGGCTTGCAGGAAGTTTTTCTGTAATGCGGAAATAGGAGAATTAATATAACAGGAGAATCGAAAAAGTATGAGTCTGAAAAAGTGTAAAAGATGCTTACCGCGCAAGAAATAGCCTGAGATGGGTGCCTCCAGTTGTCCTTGCACTGGCTAGCAGCTTCGCCGAGGCAGCTGGCAGCGGCACCAGCGAACAGGGATCCGATCAGCTTGGCAACGATCTTCACAGCCTAAACAATTTTTACACAGTTTTATTATTCACCAAAAACTCATTCTAATGCATTTCAAATAACATAGAGTACATCCATGATTGAAAATAACACTTTACGGTAGTCCCAGTGTGATTTTCTTTATAAGATTAGCATCTGATTTTCACTTATATTGGGAAATAAATATATCTGGATGTACGGCAAAAATGTCAGTATATCTATATCTATCTATCTCTCTCTCTCTCTCTCTTTCAAGATTAATTTTTAACTTTAAAAATAAAAAATGTGATCTAAAATTAAAAATTAAGTCTGGTATACTTGTTTAGATTTTACATAATATTTTATTCGTGGGTAGGTTCAAGAAATAAAGTAGACAATCGGTGTAGTTTAATGTATATATTGACTACACTAAAAAAAAATAATCGGTCTCCTACCATTATAACCCTGAATATACTTTCGTTCGTTACCTTGATAATCGGTATACCTCCTAGAGCAATACCGATTGCTGTAAAAAAAATGTTTTTAAAGTACTTAGAAGTAATTATGCGATTAATTCCTGCAATTGTTGTTAACAATATGTTGTTTAAATGTATAAACTTTATTTAAAATTTCTTCCGACATTAGTTCATTAAACGCAATGTAAAAATACCCCTTGACAACGCGGTGGTTATCAGAATTTCACCGCTTTGAAATATGATTGCAGCTACACGATTTTTCTGTCCTTACATTAATTGCAACATTGTAACGCGCATTAACTTATTTGGAAAGAAAGATCCTTTCGGCAAATTGCTAGCTGTATCAGCTACAATATTATTCTATTCTATGAAGCATAACCTATGAACAATTAAGAGTCTTTAATACTCACTAACTGCATATTTAAATATAAAATGTACTTCATTATTCTATGTTTATGATCTATTAAAAAGTTAAGTTTATGAGTAATCTTAAAAAGTTATTTAAGAATAATGATGTAGAAACTTAAATTTATGATTTCTTTTACATTTTCATTTTTTATTTTCATATATTAAAGGATTCTTTGAATATACAACCAACTATAATCATATATTAGATGTATTAAATATTGTAATTAAAATAAAAATATATTGTAATCGTCTCTCTTTTTCCAGCCTATATATTGTTCTCTTAACTATAACAGTATAGCTGCGGTAGCAATACTGAGTCAATACTATGACATCCAAACTTTGTATTGATTGCTCGGCGAGAATCTAGCCGACTGAGCGATTCTCTTCTTTCAGTGTACTACAAAATTACAGAGATTAGCGCATTCATGGTTCAGGCTTTCTCTGTTGCGAAGAGCCCGGAAATGACATGTTTCCGAGCACATGAATAGGTTCGATTACTTTGAACTAATCATAATTTGTCTATTTTAGATTCAAAAAAGCCATATTCTTTAAGTAATTTGCAACAAAAATTGTATTACAGTTTTTTACATAAATTACTTTTCCTCACTACACATGCCTGTGTGCAGGCACCCACTGCTCCGTATGCCTATGCACATGCAGTCATTAGTGCAGTAATGCCTGTGAACAAGAAGTTACTACTGCGTATGCCTGTGTGCGTCACTCCTCATACCCATGGAAGAATTTACTCTCGGCAGAATACTGTTCGAGTATTAGTTTCCGGCACTACCAGTACTTGCAAATGTTAGAGGTCCAGCACTGAGATATAATGGGGATGATAAGAACGGGCCAGTACAACACTTTTCTTCTTGATATATTCAAAATTGCACAAGAAATATAAATTTTTAGGCACACGCGAGACACTTCACTCAAAGTTTAGTGTAATAATCATAACTACAGATTACTATTGCGCGGCCGAAAATTTTACGTAAGATTAGTAATCGTACATTAAATTAATATTTTATTAAAATCTAGCCTAAAAAGTAGGTTAAGTTACGCTTGACGATTTCGCAATGTTTTGTTTTCTTTCAATATCGGCAAAAAGTATTGCACCGACTATGAGACGTTTTTCGGGCCAACGTCGATTCTTTTTACTGGCCCATTCTTATCAAAATGATATTATCCCTTTATTGGTTCAGTGTCGAAAAATAATTTACTGGCATACAATATTCAGCCAGAATCGGCCCGAACTATCACTGCTGGCAAATTCTTTCATGGGTACCCACCTCATTCCATCCTTCTCACTAGGCCTAACTATGCTAGAGTGCATGCAATTCCGTAGACTCCTTCTTTCTTACCCATTTTACCCAACGACGTTACCCTCAGCACCTCCTTTCCATCTCTTTCGTCATTCCACCAACCTCATCCATTCGCTCCACTTCTATGCTTACGGTATTTCCTGTCCTTCCAAAATCCTTCCTTTCCCTCGTTCTTTCTCTTATATATAAAAAATGAATTTTTAAGACTTAAAACATTAGTTAATATATATATATATATATATATATATATATATATATATATATATATATATATTAACTAATGTTTTAAGGCCAGGTTACTCCAAAAAACGTGAATTTTTTCAATAAATTTTATTCATAGTACAGAACATGTTGAGTAATCAATTTTTTTTACATATGAAAGCACATATATTAAATTACTTGAAAAATTTTTTTTTGTTCATAATGGCGGTTTTGAAAATGGCTGCTGAAACTCGTCTGATTAGTAGATGGATGACATCATTTCTTGGAAACGAATTATCTGAAAGCAAAAAACAAAACGGTTTCATGTTCTGTATCGAATTGGCTATGGCCTCAAGCAGAATGAAACATTTTCAATGAAAAAAAACAAAATGGCGGACTTTTGAATTTTTTTACCCTTTTTTTCACTTTTAATTGTTTATAACTTTTTTAAATAATAATGAATATTTCTGGTTCTGCTTGAGGATATAGCCAGACATCTAAAGAGTAAAATGCCGTTTGGTTCATGTCGATAAGTGCAATAGTTTTGAAATGAGAGTGTCATCCATGCGAAAAAACGTGGTTCGGAGAAAAATCAGTTTATAGTACATTATGCATCAAGGGAGTAAAGTGGGCAATGTACGCACTGTGTGACGTTGCCGACCGAGCGAAGCGAGGTCGGCATTTCACACAGTGCATGCTTGTCTACTGTACTCCAGAGGTGCGTATACTACTTTTCACCACACTGCGCGTAAAGTGCTGACTGTACGCCCTCTCAGCAGGCCGTACAGTACCGCATGGACTGCCTAGGGAATAAAGTGACTTGCGCATGCGCGATGCGTTTTTTTCCGCTCGAGAATGCGTCTCGAGCGGTAAAACAGCGCGTCGCGCGTACACAAGTCACTTTACTTCTAGGCAGAGCATGGGGTACTGTACGGCAGCTGAGATGCGTACAGTCATTTCTTTACGGGGGTGTGGTGAAATAGTACATTATGCATCAAGGGAGTAAAGTGGGCAATGTACGCACTGTGTGACGTTGCCGACCGAGCGAAGCGAGGTCGGCATTTCACACAGTGCATGCTTGCCTACTGTACTCCAGAGGTGCGTATACTACTTTTCACCACACCCCCGTAAAGAAATGACTGTACGCATCTCAGCTGCCGTACAGTACCCCATGCTCTGCCTAGAAGTAAAGTGACTTGTGTACGCGCGACGCGCTGTTTTACCGCTCGAGACGCATTCTCGAGCGGAAAAAAACGCATCGCGCATGCGCAAGTCACTTTATTCCCTAGGCAGTCCATGCGGTACTGTACGGCCTGCTGAGAGGGCGTACAGTCAGCACTTTACGCGCAGTGTGGTGAAAAAGTTTTTATTCGTGCTACCGAAGGCGTTCGAGCGGCCGGATTTACCGCTTGGCGCGCACCGCTCCCCACTCTTTTATACCTGCTTCTCGGTCTTGCTGACCTTCGGGACTAATTCTATACTATTTCTACGAGTATACAGTAGCAATTTATGAAATAAAAAAATTTCGATTTTTTCAAAATTGTTTGGAGTAAGCTGGCCTTAAGTCATAAAAATATATTTTTTTCGATTTTTAGAGTTACTATGTTCAGTTTACACCAGTTTCCCCTATTAAGCATCCCTTTAATACAGACGTGTGGTGTCTAACGCTCCCTTAGGCCGAGGGTGTTCATATTTGCAAAAGAAAGTATGTCGATTGACAATAGAATTAAAAGTAAAGACATTCAAACAAAACATTTGTTAGTGTTAAAAGAAATTATATTTTATTAAAATAGTAAAATACAAAAAAATTAATCATAGATGTGATTTGATGTATGCAATGACATAAAAAATGTATCATATTTCATGATCGGACAGTCATTGGACATCTTTATACAATGTTGACAATCATTTGACAGAACTTATTTGCCGACGGCACAACGTCCCTTGTTGGCTTGCAGGAAGTTTTTCTGTAATGCGGAAATAGGAGAATTAATATAACAGGAGAATCGAAAAAGTATGAGTCTGAAAAAGTGTAAAAGATGCTTACCGCGCAAGAAATAGCCTGAGATGGGTGCCTCCAGTTGTCCTTGCACTGGCTAGCAGCTTCGCCGAGGCAGCTGGCAGCGGCACCAGCGAACAGGGATCCGATCAGCTTGGCAACGATCTTCACAGCCTAAACAATTTTTACACAGTTTTATTATTCACCAAAAACTCATTCTAATGCATTTCAAATAACATAGAGTACATCCATGATTGAAAATAACACTTTACGGTAGTCCCAGTGTGATTTTCTTTATAAGATTAGCATCTGATTTTCACTTATATTGGGAAATAAATATATCTGGATGTACGGCAAAAATGTCAGCATAATTATTCAATCTACATGTATAATCGTATTTTTTAAGGGTTTATTTATGAAAAAGCTTTAATAACGTAAGGCTCGCTAACAAAAATTTTTTTTATTCAAAAGTTGCGGTTTTGCCTAGTTTGACGCTAGGACTACCTTAAACACCACCTTGTAATAACAATAAATTAGGCTCAGGATTTTAAAAGTAAATAAAAAAGTAAATATGTATAATAGTGGTTTCTCACCGGGTTGGCGCGTTCTTCGACATCTTGTTCATGTTCCTGGTCAGCACTGGCGTGGATGGCAACGGAGAAAAGTGCGATGACGCTAAGGATCAAGAAGTAACGGAAGAACATTGTGAAGCTTTGGTAGTTGAACTTTTCGTTAAAGTGAACTGTGATATTGGCAGACGAAATCCTGGTATTTATAGTAAAAAAATTAACTGTATGACTGGAGTAATAATTATGCGGTAACGTCAACAAACACATATTAATCGTATCTGAATTTGAATGGAAATATTTGTTTTGTTAATATGCTGCCAAAAGGTATCCTCGTCTTCTTGTGTATGATAATGGTTAATTTTATTCAATGACATTGTACGAGGAAAATCTATTGTTTTTGTATTGTCACATTGTGCTAATCACTTTAGATATATAAGTGCAAATAAGGAAATCTTCAATAATTCAAATCTTAGAAGAGATATTTCACGTGAAGAGTCCAAAATTGAAAACATAAAATTAGCGGCTTTTACATGTAATTTAAATATTTCAAATGATACTTGAAAAAAAGTGTTTGTGACCGGGGTAATAACAGATAGAGTCACCCGATTAGGAACGAAACCCGGGCGCACCCGATAGCCTAGCATGGCCCACGCAAGGTAAGACAGCTGTGCCTTGCGTGGCCGATGACGGGCGCGTAATGGGGACCTCGCATGAGCCTTGTGTAGCGTACCTACATGGTGGTAACCATTCCAAGGACCTCAGTGGCCCATGCGTGGCCAATGTGTGGCAGTCACACGAGACGTAAATTGTTAACATATCATGACTGGAGATCTCAAGATTCACTTCTTTCAACATTTAGATGCGTATTTCTCAGTAATTTACAATGAATTTGGATTTTTCATAATATTCCATATACGTGAATTTACTATTAGTAAGGAAATTTTTCTCTTATTTTACTTAGCATATCTGTAACTATTATACACAGCAAACTCGCAGTTACATTTGTCTGTTTAAAACGTAATGTACTAATTTTAAACAGACAAATGTAACTGCGAGTTCGCTGCGTATAGTAGTTATAGATATGCTAAGTAAAATAAGAGAAAATTTCCTTACTAATAGTAAATTCACGCATATAAAATATTATGAAAAATCCCATTTCATTGTAAATTACTGAGACATACGCATCAAAGTGTTAAGAGAAGTGAATCTTGAGATTTCCAGTCATGATATGTTAACAATTTACGTCTCTCGTGGCTGCCCCGCATTGGCCACGCATGGGCCACTGAGGTCATTGGCATGGTTACTACAATGTAGGTACACCACACGAGGCCCATGTGAGGTACCCCATTACATTCCCGGCGGGGGCATGCTAGGCTACCGGGCGCGCCCCGATATCGTTCCGATTCGGGTATGTCTATTTATTAATACTCTGGTCTCAAACATATTTTTTCAAACATCATTTGAAGTATTTAAATTAAATGTTATAGTCGCTAATTGAGTGTTGGACACTTCGCGAGAAATATCTCTTCTATGATTTGGATTCTTGAAGATTTCCTTATTTGCACTTATATATCTAGTGTGATTAGCACTGTATGACAAATACATAATCGACTAATTTTCCTCGTACAAATTAATTGAATAAAAATTAACTGTTATCATACGCAAGAATACGAGGACAACTTTTGGCAGTCTATTAACAAAACCAATATTTCCATCCAAATTCGGCTACAATTCATATGTATTTGTTCACGTTACCGAATAATTATCGCTTAAGTCATACTGATAATTTTTTTACTATATGTCATCTGGCAATATCACAGTTAACTTTAACCGAAAGTACAACTACCAAAGCTTCACAATGTTCTTCCGTTACTTCTTGATCCTTAGCGTCATCGCACTTTTCTCCGTTGCCATACAAGCTAGTGCTGTCCAGGAACATGAACAAGATGTTGAAGAACGCGCCAACCCGGTAAGAAATCACTATTATACATATTTACTTTGATCTTTACTTTTAAAATTCTGAGGCTATTTTATTGTTATTACAAAGTTGTGTCAAAGGTAGTCCCAGCGTTAAATTAGTTAACTCCGCAACTTTTGAATAAAAAGTACATATAGTACTTTATGCCCATCTCAATTGTGGCCACTTTTTACACTTGGAAACCGGGACCAATGGACTGTTAAAAGGCAATCGTATATCAGTGTTATTGGTAGAACTTGATGAAATAAAGGAATTTTGACTATTTTCGAGTGAAGTCACTGTTTTCTCTAGGGAAAAAAGTAACTGTTTTCCCACTAATCATTTTTGCGGGCAAAAAATGTAATTTTGGTCTCGCTTTTCAGGGAAAAAAGTGGCCATTTTCGTTCTGATGGGCATAAAAAACTTTTTTGTTAGCGAGCCTAACGTTATTAAAGCTTCTTCATAAATAAAACCCATAAAAAATACAATATTATAGATGTAGATTGAATAATTATGTTCATCGCATTTATTTTATTTATATATAGAAAGTGCGATACTAAAAATCACATTCTCATTTATTACTGCATGTATATAAACTACAAAGAATAACGATTACTTCGATAGTAAATTGAACTTTCTATTGTTTCTACAAATACATGAATTTTGAATGATGAAAAATGAGATTTCTTTATAGTTAACGTGCTAAAAATACAAACTTTGGAATTGAATATCTTTTTAGAATGCCACACCAGCTATGCTGAAATTTTTTCCGTATATCCAGATATATTTATTTCTCAATATAAGTGACAATGAGATGCTAATCTTATTAAAAGAATCACTACGCTGGGACTACCTTAAAGTGTTATTTTAAATCATAGATGTACTCTATGTTATTTGAAATGTGTTAGAATGAGTTTCTGGTGAATAATAAAAATGTGTAAAAATTGTCTAGGCTGTGAAGATCGTCGCCAAGCTCATCGGATCCCTGTTCGCTAGTGCCGCTGCCAGCTGCCTCGGCGAAGCTGCTGAACAGTGCAAGGACAACTGGAGGCACCCATCTCAGGCTATCTCCTGCGCGGTAAGCATCTTTTACACTTTTTTCAAACTCATATTTTTACGATTCTCCTGTTATATTAATTCTCCTATTTCCGCATTACAGAAAAACTTCCTTCAAGCCAATAAGGGACGTTGCGCCGTCGGTAAATAAGTTCTGTCATATGATTGTCAACATCGTATAAAGATGCCAAATGGCTCTCCGATCATGAAATAGGATACATTTTTTATGTCATTGCATACATCAAATCACATCTATGATTAAATTTTTTGTATTTTACTATTTTAATAAAATATAATTTTTTTTAACACTAACAAATGTTTTGTTTGAATGGCTTCTACTGTCAATCGTCCATACTTTCTTTTGCAAATAGGAAAACCCTCTGCCTGAGGGTGAGTTATGCACCACACATCTGCATTAAAGGGTGCGTATTAGGGGAAACTAAGGTAAAGTGAAAATAGTAATTCTAAAAGTCGCAAAAATATATTTTACAGATTCAAAACATTACGTTGTAAGTTGCACAAGAAACTTCTTACATCAATAAACATACTACCAACTTAATTTTTTTTTATTAAGTTTCATATTATTTACCTACCTTTGAAAAGTACCTTTCACTTTACCCGAGCCATTCAGTGCTCGTTAAAGTTAACTAAAGGATAGAATTCAATATTTAGAAAATATTTTAATAGTTTTTGTACATAAATAAATAAAAACATTAATTTAGATGATAATAAAATTAAAAAGACATCTTAACACCTTTACAATACTGTAAAATACAAAATAGTTAAATATGGAGATTATGTTGGCCGATTTTGGTATAAATACGATATGCGTTGCAACAAAGGCTTTGTATTCTACACTATCACTCACCTTGATGAATATTTTGTTAAATTTTCCATCTGGCCGCGTATAAATTAGTGCTATTGCATTATTTTCCGCCCCACTTTACCCCGATTCACTTTACCTCGAGACGTCGATTCTTTAAAATGTTTGTTTAAAAAAAGAAAACCCTCTTTTTATGGTCTGTATTCTTGATAATAGTAAGTAAAATGCATTTGAAGTAATTAGAAAAAAATCTAGCAATAAAATTGAT
This sequence comes from Gastracanthus pulcherrimus, assembly GCA_949152435.1. NCBI lineage: Eukaryota > Metazoa > Arthropoda > Insecta > Hymenoptera > Pteromalidae > Gastracanthus > Gastracanthus pulcherrimus. The sequence goes on from OX424572.1 coordinate 9,239,990, forward strand.
TATAAACATCTTTAATCGTTATAGCGAATTCGACAAACCAACTTTTTTTAGGTCGAAAAATACAGTTATTTTTCTTTCATAAAATATTAATGGTTATGAAGTGAAACTTTTTAATTATTATTCTTGCATAATTATCTTTTACTAAAATCAAAATGATACGTAAATAATAATTTGTTCAAGAAATAATAAGCACGATTCACTTTACCCGTGTGTTCACTTTACCCCAGTTTCCCCTATAGGATCAGTAAGTGTATACTCATCTTGCAATATTCATGTACAAAAGAACATATTTATAGACCAATTTATATGGATATTTACTCACGCGATGTATATTGTAGCTCACGCAGCATCATATCGTAAAAATTTACGTACCGATATCGTATTTATTCAGCATCAGCAGCGATATGATACGAACTTAGCAATTTGAAATCTTAATTTCTACATTAAAAATACAATTCTGAATAGTTTAAATTCTCTTAATAGTCGAAATATAATGTGAAGATCCCATGCTAATCATTTTACAACATTGGATCGAAAGGAATTTGATCTACGATATATGAATCGAAAAATTTACGATATAATAATTTTACCATATGAAATTTACGATATAATAATTTTACCATATGAAATTTACGATATAATAATTTTACCATATGAAATTTACGATATAATAATTTTACCATATGAAATTTACGATATAATAATTTTACCATATGAAATTTACGATATAATAATTTTACCATATGAAATTTACGATATGGTTTTCTCAATGTGTGCATGAGAAATATTTCATAATTCTGATTAGATATAACATGTTCACATTTATATACATTTTTAGAAGCACAATTTTTAAATTACTTATAAAAGTAGAAATATTTTAAAATCACTGTAATTTTACAATAAAAGCCTTCCAAAAAGCTGACATTTTGGGTCTTTTTGACCTGTATTTTGTCTGAAGGGTGCTAATTTTTATATTCATTGTTATTGAACATCATGTAAAAAAGATTTCAATTATTTTAGTTCTTAATACAATTTAAGAAAAATTGTCAAAACTTAATTTCGTGAAAATTATCAATACAAAAAAATTCTGTAAAAACTGTCATGTACAGAGTCAGAAAGAAATGCGATTTTTTAGTGAATATAATAAATGTTTTTGGGCCGGAGTTTCTTTTTGTTGTTGGCCCAGGCCTCTTGCGTTCCTCTCGGCACCAATGCCGCCAGTCTGGGTATTTGTCAAATAGAGTAATGTCCTCTAGATCCCTCTACCCGCTGCAGATTCACGAAGAGCGAGTTCCATTGAACCATGGGTCTTACAAGCAACACTACCCAAGTCACGAGCATATAAACAAGTCGGGACACTCCATTGTTGAAGACATAGGAATAATGAAGACGACAAATCTAATAAACCAATAGCTATATGTCTACACAAGCGCGGCGGAATGTCGAATGATTTGAACGATTATAAATATAAAATAATTATTTAAGAGTACTTAGTGTCTTAAATACTATATATTTCATATTATAATTCGCACAATACGTATAAACTATCAAAAGTATTTATTTTTAAAATAGTTTGTAAAACCATCGCTTTTAAAATAAAATATTTAAAAAATATTTATGGTTATAAAATTAGTGTGATCATTTATTACCGTTTACGTTAATAAATATGTAAATATATATTAGTAAACATTTTTTTTTGCTGTTTTCCAAAAACTATGTACACATTATTAGGAACATAAGTTAAAATTTTATTTCTTACTTTGGGGATAATTCTTTTTAAATCTTATTTAAATAATTAAGTATTTTCATATCATGTATTATAAAAATGTTATAAAATATAAAATTATTTTATTTTATTATTATTGTAATAGTACATTACGATACGGGTGACCTAAGTCGCGCCGTGTAATAAATTGCCAACCAGTGCCGGATTTACCTATGGGCACTTGGAGCACAGGCCCCAGGGCCTCCACCAATCAAGGGCCCCCACAAAATATATCTGATTTTTCCTTTACTCACTGAATTCAAAGATTAAGATTGATAGCTCAAGCTTTTGAGAATATCATATGATACACTGAAAAATTACAAAAAATGAGAGTAACTATATAAAAATTTATATGTATAACTTGTACCCGGTAAGAACATATTTCACTTCATACTGATTTTCTATCATAGTAAATTTTAAAACTTTTCGACAAGTTTACGTACGTCAAATTAATAATTTTCAATTGGTTATAATTGTCTACAGTAACATGCAAAATTGAAGAAGAAAGTTGTTTAAAGGTAATGAAACATACATTTTTTTGTCAAATCAATGAAATTCTACGTGTATACGGTGATATAATAAAGCGTTTCGCTGAAAAAAAAGCGAGAAAACGTTTCATTTAATTCTATCTATATATAAGTTAATGAAATATAGAATCATTATATTTATTTAATTTATTGTTTATTTTCATATAAACGGAAATAAAAAATTTTTATTTACTAACTTGTACAATTTATTTTACAATTTTGAATTCCTTACATAGGGCCCCCACATCAATATTGCCCCAGGATCCTACAAATCTAAATCCAGCACTGTTGCCAACTTAGATCACAAGTATCGTATACTATTTTATAGCATCCGCCTGCCCTAAGTCCGCCATGTCACGTCTATCCGTGATACAAGCAGTCCTTTACTGCACTGTGAGGTTGGCGCCCGAGCGAAGCGAGGGCGATAAAGCTCGATGCAATAAAGGACTACTTAGAGCACGGATAGGCGTGACATAAGTGCGGACTTAGGTCACACAGTGCTATAAAATAATTTATTCCATCTGAACAAAAATGGCAACTTTTTTCCCAGAAAAGCGAGACCAAAATTATACTTTTTGCCCGCAAAACCGGTTGCAATTTGCGGGAAAAAAGTGACTTCACTAGAAACTAATCCAAATTCCTTTATTTCATCAAGCTCTACCAATAACCCAGATTTTCGATTGTGTTTTAACAATATTGTCTTTATCAGTCAATTAGTCCCGCTTTCCATGTCAATAAGTGGCCACAGTTGAGATGGGCATAGAGTACTACATGTAACGCGAGAAAAAAGTCGATTTTTCCCTCGGATTATACTGCCGCTCGTTCGGGCAGTAAACTCACCCGCGGGAAAAATATTCGACGTTTTGCCCTTCTTACATAATGTACTATTTATCGTGTACTATTTTATAGCACTGCGTGACCTAAGTCCGCACTTATGTCACGCCTATCAATGACATAAGTAGTCGCTACGCTCGGGTGCTACCGCACGGTGCGACAATGGACTGCTTAGGGCACGGACAGGCGTGACTGCGGACTTAGGGCAGGTAGTGCTATAACATAGTATACGACACTCGTGTCATAAGTCGTCCTTCATATCACGGCGTTTAGCTACTGCACTTTTTATTGCCAGTGGCTTGTTTCTTAAATTTAATAAATTTAAAATTTAAATATTATAAATCAATTAAACTACATTATAAATAAGTAGATCTGTAAATATATATTTCTATACTTAGATAATTTAAAGAATGAAAATGAAATATCTAAAATAAAAAACTAAATTAATCACACAAAATGATTAAGCATAAACTTTGTTCTTAATTCAGTTTTACTACGTGTGGTCCATCAATAATGCAGTCACCTAATACTAATAGGTTTTAATTTACCCCAAATTTGTTGTTGGTCGTATATTATTAAATGTAATAACAAGTATACTTCTATTACAGAATAATGCACTTTTATTTCTGACGTTGTAAAGGAAACCAGACATGTCAGGATTAATTTATAGGTCTACTTAAATATAAACAATGTCTATAATACTCATGTATCTTATTATTTACTAAAATGAACCAACCAAAAACTTAAAGAAAGCTAAAAAATTTTTACTTAATCACTGCATTATTTATTTATTCCAAATTAGTTACATTTCATTTTATTTCAGTTCAATTATACAACTCGACAAAAAGTGTAGATATATATTTGTCGATTTACTTTTTCATAACATCCCAGGCGGAAATAATCTGAGGCATATAAAACTTAATAATATACTATAATTCTTAATAAAACTTATTAGCTTTTATAAGATTTTAATAACAGTTTATAATGTGTTGAATTTAGACTCTAGTAATAGTTTATAATATTTAATAATAATTGTAAGCTTTTATTAGCTATTATGAAATTTTATAAATGTTTTTAAACTTTTATTAGCTTTTATTAGACTTTTGTATGTAGACAATATCCTAAAAATGCTCTTTTTCTGCTTCTTTTTAGGTTACACACTTTTTTGTTTTTCTGCTTCTTTTTATGTTTTTCTAGCTTTTTCGTAAAAAAAACTGTAAAACTGAAAAGCGATTAGTAATTTATTACTATTAGTAACTAATCATAAGAATTATAAATATTTAATTTCTATAAGTAATAATTTTAAAAAGTTATTAGTAGTTTTTAGCTTTTTATTAGGTCACGCATTTTTTTCTTTTTGTAAAAAATGTAAAAGCTAATAAAAGCTAATTAAAGTTAATAAAAGCTAGAAAATATTATTAACTATCACTAGAGTCCAAAATCCCCATATTATAAATTGATTATAAAAGTTATTAGCTTTTATTAGCTATTTCTAGGTAAGTCGATTTCCGCCTGGGTTAGTAAAATCGATTTTTATGGAATAAAACTAAAATCAAAGGACTGTATTATTTTATAGTAGCCTTCTCCGTTATAAAATAGCCACTCACAAAACAAATAATACATATGAAAAAGTTTTTTGCATTATGCGTTGTTGATGTAGATGTATTATCAAGGTCATGAAAGAATAGTCAATATGAATTAGATAGAATTCGATAGTCAGTCAGTCGCGATCGACTGTCCAGTTGAGTCAATAGTATAGTACCTATAGGTACATTAGTTGATTCGCGTTCTTATGTCAATCAGTTATTTACCTACTATAATCTAAAGTACGACAATATTAATACTACGGAAGTTTCGTTTATTTTAAGTTTAACGTTGAAAATATTGCTCGTACGAACAAGTAATGATCTGATTTTTTTCTAGATCAAATCTAATCATAACCATTTCAAGAATCGATTCATAAAAAAAGAAAGGTTATTGTGTATACAATTCACAGATTAGGACCCGCAGTAATACAAGCATAGGCGTGGTGTGTATTACTGTGGTCGACTTCTGTATTTATACAAATAAATAACCGAAAATAGGTTTTTTCTTCCATAGACATGCATATTCCCAAAAGTTAAAGCGATATTAAATCATTTTTAAAGGAATATTTACTAGAAAGTAGTATTTTTGTCGACTTTGTAAATCCACAGTAATCGGGAAGTTTGCAGAAATACTCAGTCTTACCCTCTAAATCCTCGTATATGACTACAATAAAATGATGTTATAAATCACCTTACGTGGGTACATTACTACATACACTTTTTTATTTAGTTCCATATTCTCTCTTAAGCGGTGCTCGGGTTAGCATTTTTATAAAAAATTTTACGAAAAGATCTTTTGTTTGACTTAGTTAGTTGTGTTGATTCCGCATATTTCGAAATCATCAACTTTTGGGACTGGAATATCGCGATGGGTGATATTATTTCTTGTAGTTATATGTGTACTACCCCTTTCTATTCCAGTGTTGCTATTTTGTCTTAATATATTATAGTCTTCTATTAGAAATTACTCTCTTGAATGGAGCCACGTTTTTTGGGTGCAAAGGATGTCGTGTGATTTAACGAGCGGGAATATGACAGGTTGTCTTAGTTTAATATTAGTGGTGTTTCCTTGTAAATTTCGGTCTTTCTGTTTTTCTTATAGTTTTTCTTCTTTTTTAATTATTCTATCAATGTAAGCAGAGTTATAAGAGTCGATTAGTTTATTTTTTCTTTGGATTTCGTGTTTATTTCTTAACTTAGCCCTTGGAATGACTGTAATTTTGTCTTTGGGGGCTTGACTATTAACGTTTTCATCTTTTTCTTCTTTATTTAGTAAATTATTATTCGTTATGCACGGGATTAGGTTTATATTATTGCTTTCAATATTTGTTTTTTGTGGTATTTCTAAGTTATGTGTTTCTGTGTATGTATGTTTTGGTGTATTGGATTCTGTTTTATTTTGGGGGGCTCTGAATGTTATGTGATAATTAGGTTCGGTGCTGCATCTAGACTTTGCTTCTCTAAAAAATGATCAAGAATTTTCTGTTTCTGCTCAACAATACTCGCTAATAACGGCATCATCTTATCAACATTTTTGCATCATTTTAATTGTAGAGTCGCATCTATCGCTCGCATTAACCCCATTTCTATCATTAGGGTTTGAATTACTTTTCCATTTAGCGCTCGGTTCGATTTCTGAATCGTCGGATTCGTAGCTTATTACCGGGGATGTTTCTTGTCTTTTTTTCCGTTACTTTTGCCTACGTGTAGACCATATTATTTTGTGAGTATGCTTTGTGCATATCTCTAGCTTGCGCTATTGGGATCTGACATCGGGCGTTCGCCGTCTGGCGGATTGGAGCTGTATCAGTCGAGGCCCTTAAATTCTCGTAAATGATTGGTTTAGACATAGTCACGTGATCTAACCCGTGGTACACAAGCCCTAATTTAACTTAACTCTGCCACCGTATTAGATCCCAATAGAGATATTTTCAATTGACGCAGTTAATCGCAAGTATCGTTAGCCGAACTGGTGTTACTCTTTTCTTTATTGTACGTGTGAGTCCCGCTACAATTGACGCACTTCTCCTCGGTCTGTTTACATTATTTTTGCATGATGCCCAAATCTCCAATATTTATGGCACTGTAGTACGTTTTGGATATATGGTGCGACTTTAGATATAACTTTAAAAATCGCTACGTCTTCAGGTAGCTTATCTGTAGCAAACGGAATTTGTACGGTTCTTGTCGGTTTTATAGTCATTGTATTATTTATGAATACTTTCCTCGTCAGTCTTTTAACCCGCGAGTTAGGATATCTCTTGTCGATTTCTTTTGCAATCTCGTTATTGTCATAACATTTGTCAACACCTTTTATTACCCCTACTCTAAAAACTTTATAATCCTAGCCATATGGAAACCAGCCTTGTGGGAATTTAGAGTTGTTTTTAACCGCTTCATTAGCTTCGTTATATTTATTAAAATATAGTTCAATTTTATTATTTTGCGAAAATGTGAGTGGATTTAAAGGAGAATCTACTGATTCGCATTTAGGATTTTCTAGTATCACCGTGTACGAAGCGGAATATTCTATGGTATACTGATTTTGCATTTGAATCTGTATTTTATTTTCATTATAGTTATCCATTTTCGAAAGCTATAAATCTAAGTTATAATTCTATTCAAACTATTAAAACTGGGAACTATTTATCTATGAACTAAATAGCGCTTTTAGTTGTATAAAATTATATCGTTATACATCTGCAAAGCACGCCCTGAAGAATTTAAAATGGTTTTGATCGATTCACCGACTACTGAGCGGACTTCCTTTAGGGATTGGTGGACGGTTTACGAAGTATATATCCGGCACGTAGATCAGAAGCGAGAACTCCTGGCCCCCATTATTTTATTCTTCGAAGCACTACATTGTAGAAAATTAAGAGTTAATTAGCGTCTTACTTTTAGAGATTACAATCATTCTTTTATTAAGGGATAGGTTTATCACTACACATTGAAGAGCAATCGAGTTTGGATTTTTTCTAAATATAAGTACATACTGATAATTATAAATAATTATTCGCTTCTCGAATGCATGAAATCAAGGCTAGAATTTTGAATATTTAATCTTTAAATATTTAAAACAAGAAATTAACAGAAATAAAAGACGCGCGTAGCGCATAAAATCTACTCTAGTGTATTTACAAAGTAGCTTACCATACATTTAGAACATAAAAATATAATCTGGTGCGCAAAACGCAACTGGAAATTGTGAAAATAAAGAATTTAGAAAAATTACTTTAAAGTTATATAGTAATAATAATTAAATTAAAGTTAATTCATAATTATTTATGTGTCGTTTTTGTTTTATGGGATAATTTTGCTTCCTCGAAGAGGAAGCTTTGTGATAGTAAAGAAATACGCTGCCAATTCATTGGCACTTAGCTTCCTCAAACCTCATTAATTGTTTCAATATATAATTGTTTGTTCTATTTAATTCTGTGGTGAATAGTCAAAACGACAAGTCCATTTTTTAAATATCGAGATATTTAGTTACAATTTAAACCTATGCAAAAGTATACTTAAAAGTATTTGCATATCAAGTAACATTTTTTACAATTGTCAATAAAAAATGTTGCAACACTATTAAATTCTTGATTAAATTAATTTTGTAATTTTGTTTGAATTTATAAACAACGAATTTATTTATTTAATACAAAAATATCATGAAAATGAAAAACCGTTAGAAAAAAAAGAATCAAAGAATCTTAAAAATTCGTTTTGATTTAAAATCCTCATCAATACACAGACGCATCTAACACGCACACGTACACACACGCGCACACGCACACACAGCCATACTGACATTTTCTAAAAATAGTATATTCTGATTATAAATGTCCCAAAACATATTCCAAACATATTTAGAGACTTCTTAAAAGTATCCAAATTTAAAATGTTATTTTTGAAAAGTTTAAAGTTCTAAATTTTTACAAATTAGAGAAATTCTATTAAGGGGTAACACCACTGTAGAAATGTAAAAAAATCAATTTTTTTATTGGCTTAAAACATGCTTTGAATCTTCTAGAATATGGTACAAAAGGTCCCATCCCAAAAAAAGATTTTTTAAATGATTTCCTCAATTTTTTTACATCCGAAACAGATTTTGAAATTTCAAGTTGATTTTTCTCGAAACGAGTTTTTCTCAATGGGCACGCAGCATAACTTGAACAGTTTCCATCCGATCCATTTGAAATTTTAACCACATCTTAATTATTATATTTCGAAGTGAAACACGTAGGGGATTTTTAATAAATTGATTTAAACAATTTTTATAAACAAAAACGTGCCTCTTCTTTCATGAAAATTTTTAATTTATTTCCAATTCACTGCCAAATTTGCAAAAATCAATATTTTCAAAATCCCCTACGTGATTCATTAGCTATTAACATCAAGTATAAGTGGATTTTTTTTGTTCCAGGTTGAAATGTGCGATTGGTACACTGCGTGCCGCGGAGCGCTTTCAATGCAAGAGGCCTCAAGAGATCGGCTATAAATAAGCCATTTTGTATTTTTTTTACTTAAATTTTTTTTAAATATACTATAATATTAGACTAATAATATATCCAAATATCATTTCTTTATAACCATTCTTTCCATTCAAAAAAATACCCAAAAAAACGCTTTTTTTCGCTATTACAGTGGTGTTACCCCTTAAAGAGCACAAAATTCAGAATAATTTGTGTCGAATTCTATACACTATCTATTAGATCTAGAATATATGTGTATGAAATGTAACTTTGAAAAAAGCTAAAATTTCAAATTAAAGCTTTCTTAGTTCTTCGTAAGAATAGCGTTGCAGCATTGATGCTCCTCTCATGACGCTGCAGAACGAACGAATGAACTCGACTCGGCGACGGCGTCAAAGGGTCGAAGCCAAGCTGTGTAATAAAATCGTATTTCGTACCCGCTACCTAGGCTAGCACTACCGATCGCACATTTGGCGACAAAAAATTATGTCGCATATGGCTAAATGAAGGGACTGCTTCTGGTGCATCCTCGATAGTCAAGGGACTGATTTGTGTCAGTCTCAGTTCGACGCGACGGCGACAAGGTAGACTAAAATAACGAACTCCGGATGAATTCCCGCGCGTCATTCGATATATTTATTTGTTTTAAAATATTTAAAATATTTAAAATATTTAAAATATTTAAAATATTTAAAATATTTAAAATATTTAAAATATTTAAAATATTTAAAATATTTAAAATATTTAAATTAAACGTAAATGCCACTAATATTATGTTTTGAGTAATAGACTCTTCACATAAAATATCTCTGGTAAGATTTGGTTTCTTGAAAATTTCCTTATTTGCACTTATTAATCTAATGTTATTAGCACATTGTGACAAATATATCGACTAATTTTCCTGGTACAAATTAATTGAATAAAATTAACTGTTATCATACGTAAGAAGACGAGGACAACTTTTGGCAGTCTATTATCAAAACAAATATTTCCATCCAAATTCGGCTACAATTCATATGTATTTGTTCACGTTACCGAATAATTATCGCTTAAGTCATACTGATAATTTTTTTACTATAAATACGCGGATTTCATCTGGGAATATCACAGTTCACTTTAACCAAAAGTACAACTACCAAAGCTTCACAATGTTCTTCCGTTACTTCTTGATTCTTAGCGTCATCGCACTTTTCTCCGTTGCCATCCACGCAAGTGCTGACCAGGAACATGAACAAGATGTTGAAGAACGCGCCAACCCAGTAAGAAATGGCTATTATACATATTTACTTTTTTTTTACTTTTAAAATTCTGAGGCTATTTTATTGCTATTACAAAGTAGTGTAATAGTTGTCGTAACGTCAAACTAGTCAAAACCGCAACTTTTGTATAAAAAACTTTTTTGCTGGCGAGCCTCATTTTCATAAATAAACATATAAAAAATACGATTATACATGTAGATCGAATAATTATGTGCATCGTATTTATTTTATTTATATATAAAAATGTGATACGTACGCTGATTTAATTCTGAATTTGACGTTAGAATTCTTAAATGTCTCGCGACCCCACTTTATTATTGTATGTATAGAAAGCAAAAAGAATAACGATTACTATGATAGAATTTGAGTTTTTTTATATTTTCTACAAATACGTGAATTTTTCGATTGAATAGCGAGAAATGGGATTTCTCTATAGGTAGCGTGCCAAAACTGCAAAATTTAAAATTGAATATCTTTTTAAAATTCCTCACAAGCTATACTGAAATTTTTGTCACACATCCAGATATATTTATGTCCCAATATAAGTGAAAATCAGATGCTTATAAACAAAATCACGCTGGGACTACCTTAAAGTGTTATTTTCAATCATAGATGGGCTTGTTATTTGGAATGCGTTAGAAAGAGTTTTTGGTGAATTATAAAAATGTGTAAAAATTGTTTAGGCTGTGAAGATCGTTGCCAAGCTCATCGGATCCCTGTTCGCTGGTGCCGCTGCCAGCTGCCTCGGCGAAGCTGCTAGCCAGTGCAAGGACAACTGGAGGCACCCATCTCAGGCTATTTCTTGCGCGGTAAGCATCTTTTACACTTTTTCAGTCTCATACTTTTTCGATTCTCCTGTTATATTAATTCTCCTATTTCCGCATTACAGAAAAACTTCCTGCAAGCCAACAAGGGACGTTGTGCCGTCGGCAAATAAGTTCTGTCATATGATTGTCAACATTGTATAAAGATGTCCAATGGCTGCCCGATCATGAAATAGGATACATTTTTTATGTCATTGCATACATCAAATCACATCTATGATTAAATTTTTTGTATTTTACTATTTTAATAAAATATAATTTCTTTTAATACTAACAAATGTTTTGATTGAATCAGTTTACCTTGAATTCTACTGTCAATTGACATACTTTCTTTGCAAATAGGAAAACCCTCTACAAATACTTCATTGGTTCATATAGCTGTCTCAATCACAATTGGGTGTATGAATGTAAGATTAATTGGTATAATATTTCAGATTAAACGACTATATATATATGTACCTTTTAAAACAGTTAATTTATTTTTAAATAATTAAATAAATTCGGGATCAGCAATGTACAAAATGCTTAAGAAGGATTTGATGTTATTTGATTTTCGAGGGAGAGTGATAAAACATGTAGTTTACGATTTTCAAGATACTGTTAATTTTTAGGCATCACACGTCTGCATTAAAGGTAACAGTATTTAACACTCTTTTGGCTACTCAAAATGTTGATTCCTGTTAATCTTACAGGATCGGTTTGTAGAAATCCAATTCTAAGCTTGAGGCCAAACAACCTAATTGACTTTAAAATATGATAAATATATACATTACAGGATTATTTTAAGTATGAATAAAATCGTGTAATGCTCTCTAACTACTCTTTAACCAAAATATGGAATAATAAAAGTATAAATAAAAACTAAATATAATCACTCAATAATTTTTAAGCGTTTAATTTACATTTGCTTAACAACGGTCATTCACTAGTATGTGGTCAATTACTGGCTGGTTTACACTACGTGTATTTTGATGTTTATGTGGATGCGGGTATGTATGCAGATAGATATATGTACACGTGTTATGCAAGCGCGCGTGACCTATGTGATGTTATGTGCATGGGAGTGTGTTATACCTAGCTGTATTTGTATGTTTGTTAATGGGCGCGTTAGTTTTGTATGTGGTGTGTCTGCGTATGTGTTTTTATGTGCAAGTGTGTCGGTGTATGTTGGTGAGTAAGCGTGCACAGTGATTAGTGGGTATGTATATATATATGTTTTCATATTTTGTAATACATACCATATATATATTTTAGTATATATAATCTTATAAAATTATATATCGTCATATACGATGATATATTATCATATCTAATTAAATATTGCCATAAATAATTATATATTGTCACTAATAATCATGGAGAAGTAGGTGAAGTTACGTTTTAACTGAAAGACTGACAAATTATATATAGTTACACATAAATATATACAATCGTATAGAACCATTTATGACTGTGTATGGTCATATATGATCATATATATTTATACACGATTATATATGATTATATATGATTCATTTTTACCCGGGAATTCAATTTTAGAAGGAAAAAATAATGAGTTATGTGTTGTAAATTACGTTACTCAGTATAGATTAGTCAAAGTTCATTATAAAATACTTGATTGAGTGAGAAACAAATGAATATTTTTAATTTTTTCATTGCAACTAAATGTCAGTTTATTCAGTGCATCCTCCATATTGAATTTTTCAATTGTATTGTAAATTATGTCTTTTGTGTTCCTCCGTCCGCTACCTGGGTTATATTTCACCCAGACGAAATTTCGCACTCAAATTTATGGAAGATAAAAAGAGGAGAGAGCTTTTAAAATTTAAAAATTATCAAACATTATCTTAAAAAGCAATTAGATAATGTAGTTGAGGTCTTGATTATAACTCTGAATTTCTTCAGATATTTTAAAAATGTGTACCCTAAAAAACAGAGGCCTTGACAAAAAAGACCCATGTAACGGACGGAGGCTGTAAAGATAAACTAGCGGACGAAGGGTTAGGTATGCTATCAATCTGTTTCAACAAAGCTATACTATAACATATTATATAACAATACGTAAATGATTATGATGATAATACATTATCAACTAATTTGCATTTTTCTCAGTTAGATATCCAACGAGAATGTACAAGCGCAGTCTTAAAACGCTAAAACTTAAAGTGAACTCGATTGATAAAGTAAGGCTGCAACCGATTAGATCCAATCGGCAATAAAAAAGGCTTGAGCCACGCAAGCTCCAAAACAAACGGATTTTTTTAAAAAGGTCAAGAATGCAGATGAACGATGACTGGCATCGCACAGTTAATAAGTTAAGTCAACAAAACAACATTTATCGATCTTCAAAATGAACTTCAAAGCCTATTGAAATGGAATATGCCAATCCAGACAGACACCTGATCCAATTGATTGACACTATCCCGTGCAGCAAATCTCATGTAACCTAGACCCGATTCATACCAGATTTCCGTAGGTCAGGTAGGAATCGGACGGGATACCTACCTTACCGGATATTCACGCTTGTACATTTTTCTCTATAATAAATAAATAAATATGAACTTTGTAATTAAAATTGTAACAATAACGACAATAATAATAATCACCATTTTTTCGAGGGTAGGAAATGCCATATAAGGCACGCCCGACTGAGTCCACATAGCCAGATAGTGTGGGGCTGGTTGGGGATACATCCGCCGTTTGTATAATATAGGACCAAAAATAAAATAAACAAAAGCGCGGGAAAACTACACGGCCGTTGCATCGCAAACCGACCCACTAAAATCTACCTCCCTTTTCTCTTCTGGCGGAACCCAACCTGATACCGTTTATCACATTACCTCAGGGTGGTGCCATTCTAATCGTCTCGAACATCGCTGCTACCTTGACCTGAAACAACTTAAAAAATTTATAATTTTAAATCCCCCGAGAGGCCGTCAGATCTAACCCGTCTCATTTATACGCGTATTCGAACCGGGGCATTTCATCTCCGTACAGAAAGGAGAAGTTTCCCTAACCATCCCTACGACATTTATAAAATGAGAGAAAATGTACGTCTCCCGGCTAAGGGAATGTCTCATTATCTCCAAACCCATCCATTTCTATGGGATCGTCTGCCATCCCTGGGTTATGAGGGGGTGTCGGAGCATCTCCCAGCGCTTCATTCTTACCTCCGTTGATTGTCCTCTGATGTTGAGTACGTTAGGTTGAATGAAAATACAGGGCGCAGATATAGATTAATTCGGTGAAATAGAAGATATATTATATAAGAATAATCTTAATATAATAAATCATCATTTGAACTATATTTTCTGAAATTTTCAATGCAAAATATGAATAAATAAGCCATTGGCAGGTAATCTTTGCAATATTATTAAAATAAAAGTTTGTTCTCTTAAAATAATAGTTATTGCATCAATTGTAAACATTGCAGCACGATGGTTCATCGGAGTATTGACAGATCATAAACCCTACTTCTGAGGGAAATGAAGAGGCAAAACGCCTGAATTGCAAAAGTCGCGCCTCTATACGCGTGAAGTAATTAAAAAATAATGACATTAAGACATTTTACCATAGTTCTGGAGGATTTTATTATCTTTCTTCAATAGCATACAGTCTCCAGTCGTAGTAACAAAACTTATTTTCATATAAAACCCTTTTATTTTAATTTAGACATAAATCTCCCATATAAATCAAATGTAAAATGCATATTCTGACCAGCCATGGGCGTAGTTCACTTGATGTCCGCTAGTGACGCATTTCAACTTTAAACTCCCAATAATAGGCACCCTTTAATGCAGACGTTTGGAGCCTAGCTCTCCCTCGAATATCAAAATAAATAACATTAAATCCCCCTTAATCGTTTTGTGTATTACTGATCCCAAATTTATTTAATTATTTAAATAAATTAACTGTTTTAAAAGATACATATAGTCGTTTAACCTGAAATATTATTCCGATTAATGTTACATTGATACACACAATTATAATTCAGAATGCTGTATGAGCCAACGAAGTATTAGAAGAGGGTTTTCCTATTTGCAAAAAAATGATGTCGATTGACAGTAGGTAGATTCAAGGTAAAGCCATTCAAACAAAACATTTGTTAGTCTTAAAAGAAATTATATTTTATTAAAATAGTAAAATACAAAAAATTTAATAATTGTTGTGGTTTTATGTATGCAATTACATAAAAAATGTATCATGTTTCATAATCGGATAACCATTGAGCATCTTTATACGATGTTTGAAATCATATGATAGAGTTTATTTGCCGACGGCACAACATCCCTCGTTGGCTTTCAGGAAGTTTTTCTGTAATGCGAAAATAGGAGAAATAATATGACAGGTAAATCGTAAAAATATGAGTCTGAAAACAAATGTAAAAGATACCAACAGTCGACTAAAGTTTGTTTCGTTTTTACCCAAAACGTCATAACACTAACCTAGTAGTGAATAATACACAATAAAAGTATCATACGCATAATATGCACTCATTAATGCACACGAAAGTCTGTAAATAAAAATGTGTCATGTTGACTAACAACTACAAGTTTCGTGAAAATTGTCAACTACTCAGTTTCTCACTCTCTCTTAAAAATCAAATAACATGAGATTTTTTCCTTAACATTTTGTAGAATGCTGATCAAGAATATATTGAATTATTTAAATAAATTAATTGTATCAAAAGAGATATATAGTAGATTAAATTGAAATATTATACCAGTACTATATGAACCAATGAATTATCGGCGGTTGATTTTCTTATTTTTAAAAGAAACGATGTAGATTATAGATTAAAAATAAAGCCAATCAAATAAAACATTTCATAGTGTTAATAAATATTATATTTTATTAAAAATTTTCAGATGACAGTTATGATTCGAAATGTGTCATTGCATAAAAATGCACCATATTTCGTGATCGGAGAGCCATCGGGCATCTTTATACGATGTTGACAATCATATGACAGAACTTATTTGCCGACGGCGCAACGCCCCTTGTTAGCTTGAAGGAAGTTTTTCTGTAATGCGGAAATAGAAGAATTAATAGAAGAGGAGAATCGTAAAAATATGAGTCTGAAAAAAGTGTAAAAGATGCTTACCGCGCAAGAAATAGCCTGAGATGGGTGCCTCCAGTTGTCCTTGCACTGGCTAGCAGCTTCGCCGAGGCAGCTGGCAGCGGCACCAGCGAACAGGGATCCGATCAGCTTGGCAACGATCTTCACAGCCTAAACAATTGTTACGCATTTTTATTATTCAGCAAAAACTCTTTCTAACGCATATCAAATAACATAGAGAATATCTATGATTTAAAATAACACTTTAAGGTAATCACAGCGTAATTTTCTTTATAAGATTAGCATCTAATTTTCACTTATATTAGAGAATAAATATATCTGCATGTACTGCCAAAAATTTCAGCATAGCTTGTAAGGCATTTTAAAAAGATATTAAATTACAAATTTTGCATTTTTAGCACGCTACCTACAGAGAATCCTCATTTTTCAATCGAAAAATTCACGTATTTGTAAATAAGATAAAAAATTAAATTTTTGTCAAAGTAATCGTTATTCTTTTTATTTTCTATACATACAATAATAAAGTAGGGTCGCGAGATATTTAAGAATGCAATGACATATAGAATGTGATTTTTAGTACATTTAACCACAAATTAAGAATTAAATCAGCGTATGTATCGCACTTTTCATATATAAATAAAATAAATACGATCAACATAATTATTCGATTATATGTGTAATCGTATAAATTTAATATTTAAGGATTTATTTATGAAAAAGCTTTAATAACGTAAGGCTAACAAAAAAGTTTTTTGTTCAAAAGTTGTGGTTTTGACTAGTTTGACGCTACGACGACCTTAAACACTATATACTTTGTAATAACAATAAAGTAGGCTCCGAATTTTAAAAGTAAAGAAAAAAGTAAATATGTATAATAGTGATTTCTTACCGGGTTGGCGCGTTCTTCAACATCTTGTTCATGTTCCTGTTCGGCACTAGCGTGGATGGCCACGGAGAAAAGTGCGATGACGCTGAGGATCAAGAAGTAACGGAAGAACATTGTGAAGCTTTGGTAGTGTACTTTTGGTTGAAGTGAACTGTGATATAGCCAAATGAAATCCGCGTATATATAGTCAAGAAATTATCAGTGTGACTTGAGCGATAATTATGCGGTAACTTGAACAAACATATATGAATCGTAGCCGAATTTGGATGGAAATATTGGTTTTGTTAATAGTCTGCCAAAAGTTGTCCTCGTCTTCTTGCGTATGATAACAGTTAATTTTATTCAATTAATTTGTACGAGGAAAATTAGTTGATTATGTATTTGTCATACAGTGCTAATCCCACTAGATATATAAATGCAAATAAGGAAATTTGACAAGAATCCAAATCGTACATGACCAATTCCATTTAAAATTATGCAGAACCACTGCACCTATATGTCACCATATCACTTCAAAATTTGGTACGTTAGTCGATCCGAAATTAAGCGGACACGTATTTTCTATTTCTGTCATTGCACCAAAATTACTATTTTTCTTACACATTTTATAAATGACATCCAAAATCTATGTTCTGAAAAATGAAAAAAAAAATTTTTTTAATGCTGTAATATCGCTAATTATTAAGATTTTGAAAAAGTTTAAAGAAAATCTGTTGTCAATTCATTGGCACTTACGTTCCTCAAACTTAATAAATTATTCCAATTTGGATTTCTTTGTTCTAATAGATTTATTTTAAATTGCTTGATCTGTTTCTAAGCAATAGCTCACTAAAGGTGTACTTTGTTATAATTGATTGTATGTTAAAATATAAATTTTTACAAGTCTAGCTGTAGGGGAGAGTGGGGTAAAGTGGGCAGGGTAGCTAATCGTGGCACCTTAATATTATAAACAATAACGTACGTTAAAAATCTAATTTTTTTATATACATTTAGAAATGACTCTAGTATTTTTTTCTTAAGTCATAAGCTCAAAAATTAATGTTAATAATTATTAATGCAAGTTTGAAAATCGGAGCATGAAAAAAAGGTTGCCTTCATTTTTCGTCGTCTCAGTACGGATCGAAAATGATTCCTTTTTTAAGTGAAATTATGCGCGTTTCATAAATTAACTTTTAAACTTTTAGGGCCTTTCTATTGTTTTTTTAAAAGTGCCGTAAATAATTAATTATAAATGATTAAAAATTGAATTAAAAAGGGGCTATCGTGGCATACTAGGTGGGGCAAATGTAGCACACACAGCGGCGTGTAGCGAGTTCGTCTTGACGCACCTAACCTATCGAACTCAAAACGGAGCAAGATGGGATAGAGCACACGTGCAATTCACAGGTGCCAACTGGTTCAATTGTAGATTTACCTTCCTTGGATAATATACAAAGTATTATTCAAATACCATATCTGCCAGTTCTAAACAATGAGACATTTTTTAATAATGAACCGGTGGAAATTTATTACGTAACTGAAAATGTTGCCAAAGCCTTAAATATATAATTATATCTCAAAAGATTATTTATTTTTGTATTGCCAAAGTAAAAAGAACTTAATTATAGAAAAAAATAATAAATGTATCAAAAAAGTATTAAATTGTGATTGATATTATATAAGTTCTTTGTTACATTTTGATATAAAAATAAAAATTTTAATTAAAAAAACTATTATTTAATATTTTATTAACCTATTAAAAAGCCTCTCTCAATATTCCTAATAAATATTTAAAAAAAGACAATTTTCATGAACTTATTTACCAGTAGAAATAAAAACATCATTCGGCCGTACTATATTTACCCCACCCCGTGCCACACTTGCCCCACCGGTGGCTAACTACTACCTACGTCTAAAGACATTAGACCCACACCTCCAAAACGAAAATTTAATGTTCCACGGACTTCAACTCGTCATTACACACGATATCACTAAAGATATCTAATTACGTACGGCATAGTTACAAATTTTGAAATGCATTCCGTAAAAGAATAAAAAATATAAAGTTAAAATATATTTTTAATCGGCGTATTTTTTCTTTCCATCAATAAAAGTCAGTACGAATTTTTCGAGAAACTACCCTGGTAGAAACGTTCCCCATATTATCGCCAGATTTTACTCTATTTTATAGGGAATGGCCAATTTCTGCTTAAAAGTCTGGCCAGAAACCCCGCTACCTGTCGACGTTTTCTCGTTTTGAAACCTGACCAACTTATGGTTAATGAATAAATAAATAAAAAATAACGTTTAACGAATTTTTATAAGTTAATAATGATTATTATATCTTGGATTTAATAGCTTATTGTTAATAGAATGCTAAGATATATTTGGGATAGATTCGAAATAAAAACTAAAAACTTATTTCAGTAAAAGTTTTTTTAAGGTTAGAGTTTTATAATTAAATAAAACATAAAAAAAATCAAATAAATAATCGAATAAAAATTTGCATGCTGTTTTAACGCAGAAGTACTATAATGGGATTTACATTTTCAATAATTTTTTAGGGTTATGTAAGCTATTTAGATTTTCTATAAATTTCTGGTCAGATGCTGGTTTATTTCTGGCGAACTATTAGGAAACGGATCTGCCCAATAGATCGTGAACCGACCATCTAATAAGCTCAATTTTCTACCAGGGTAAAAGTTTTAAATATCGATACATTATAAAAGATCTGTAGATGGTGTATGCAAAATTTTAGATAATGAGTTTTAATAGAAAATTATTTAGACGTCTTTTTGTTACGGACGCTTTGGTGGGCGTTAAGGAGGTTTGGTGGTATCGGTATATTAAGTGCGGTGAGAAAGGAGGGTTTTTCCTCTTTCTCCGCGCGCCGCTCCTCTCCCAGCGCACCACCTCGCACAGCCAACAAGCTTGACTTTCTGTTTGCGTTTTCATTTAATACTCGGAATTAAATACGGTGACACGCGTTCAGATTTTGCACATAGCTTCGCAATAAGTTACTCGATAACGTACAAAGTTTTTTATTAAATTCTCTGATTTTTTACACACATCGCATTATACACAATGGCCGAGTACCATAAGAGCCTACGTATAACGAGCAAACTTTTAAGTCGAATATCTTAAATATAACATTGGTAATAAATATTGAAAAAATTCAGGGAACTTTTTGATTCTCTAAACAATGATATGTGTGAGTTTCATTAGGATCTCTGATTTTTTTGTAAATCCCCCGAACCTCCTTAAAGCGTGTTTTGATTCCACAGGCGTCATTATTCGTGTATATTCCAGGCATTGTAGCGCTTAGAGTATTAGATGAATTTTTGCGTATTCGCTTATATCTTTGAAAGTAATACGGTAACCTGAATCTTCTAAACGATAAATCATATGAAGAACACATGTACTTTATTTTGAAATGTTTTTTGTAAAAATATTCCTCTTGTAAATATTAAAAAATCGAGCCGAAAGTATTAAGTTTGGTTGTTTCCTACTATTTCTATGCAAAATACATAATATTTGAACGTTATTATCTCATAAACAAATGTGGTAAAACCTCCTAAAATTTTAACAGGGTTTAGCTTATAACTAAAATAATGTTATACTGCAATATTAAAGAATTATTCCATTAATTCGTGGCAAATTCACATATATCATACATACCCTTGTAAAAAGTTAATCATTAGAATGTTTGGTTAGCTTATTAATTATTAGCCAGATTAATAAACTATCAGTAAGCCAAATTATATCTAGTATTTGGCTGAAATCTGCTTAAGAGTATGCTTTAAGCATGTACGTATTATGCCTGCAAATCTAACCTAATTATATTTTGTTTCTACAATTTCTTTGTTTTTAAAAATATAATTTATTATATTAAATAAAATTGATGAATTTATCGCTCGTATTAAGTATAGATTGCATTTATTTTGAATCTATCGGTCTCCACGAGCACATTTCTCTTATAATTTTGTACCTGAGATAGGTACAAAATTATAAGAGAAATGTGCTCGTGGAGACCGATAGAGTCAAAATAAATGCAATAAATTATTACTTTATTGAATACTTTATTGAATGTTGAATATAGTGTGTCGCCAATATAAACGTTTTTATCTACAAATAACAATTTACTACCATATATAAGACATACCCATATGTAATTCTAAAAGTTTTTGATAACTATAATTATTTCCCTTTTTAAATTAATCAATTATAACTTAGTCAACAACAGTTTTGTGATTTATGCCGAAAATAAAATTTTGTAAAGAAAGTTTATTGTGTAACTATAAATATTTGTTTACTAATTATTTTTTCTCCCGAGGTTTCTCCAAAAATTCTTCAAAATTTACATTATTCTGAATATACAGTTGTTTTTAAAGTAACAATCATTATTATATGACTACATGTTTTACATTATTAATAACATAAATTTCTTTAATAAAGACACATTTTACTTGGGGTTTCGATACTTTTTGTGTAAATAATACATACTTTTTAAATGCACCGGTCAGTACATTATGTAAACAAATAACCTAACCTTCAACACTACTAGACATTGAAGGTACATTTTAAACTTTAATTTAGTAAAATACTCCGTGTAATATGATTAGAAGTGCCCATTACATCGGTTTTTATAAAACAGTTATTATTTCCATTATTAATTAATATATAAATTACTTATTTTACCAACTTTATATTAACTAGAGTATTAAGCAGAATTTAGTTAGAAATTAGGTAAAAAGCATGTCGTTTTTAACTGATTTCTAGCTAATTCCTTAACCAGAAATAAAGCAGATTTAGAAATTCTAGCTAATATATAGTTATATATAATTTTTATATGCAATTGTATATAATCATATATGGTTATATACAATTATATATGAATTTAGACCTTATATAGCTGTATATAAGTATATGTATTCATATTCAATTTTATATAACGATATATAAAATTTATATAAAACTATATGTGAATACATACATTTATATATGGTTATATAAACTTATATAACTACCTATAACTTCAAATAAAATTCAAAGCTTTAGACTTTTATATGACAGATATCGTTATATATGGCTATGCATGGTTGTATAAAGGTATATATAGTTATACATGACTGTATATATTTATATAAGGTCGAAATCTATATATATATAATTATATACAATAATATTAAAACATATATGATTATATATAACTGTATATAGAAATTATATATAACTATATATGATTATATATAAGTATTTTTCACCGGGGATTTAACTCAGGCTGGCCTTCTTAAATTAAAGTTCTTTTGATGTATTTTCATATTCTCTCAATTATGGTCAGTAGTAGAGGTATAATTTCTTACTTAAATAACGGTTAACAAAAGGGGTTTATGAAATAAAACTACGGGTGTTGGAATTCATTTTTAGGCACCAGAGCACCCCCTGGAGTCTCGTCAAAATTCACGATCCGGGGTCTGAAATCCCTCCTTGTGAAAAGAATAAATTTTATAGCACAAAAAGTTGTTACAACCGTGAAAATGACAAATCCTTTTCATGCTTAGCGATTGAACTTTATCATTGATATCAGTGATTGTAAAATATCTTAGATCTGTTATCAAGATTAATTGAGCATAAAGAAACATTCTGCTCCCCTAATTTATTTCCATGCTCCTAATTCAACACAAAGAATGTATTATATATTGCTCATTACATTAAATAAAATTATATGTGTATAAATATATAAGATGCAAGTATGCGTAAACTACAAAAAGTGTATGTTTGTTGCCGTATTTCGATCGATCAATATTGCGATGCAATCACATAAAATCTATAAGCGAGCAATGAGTGAGCAATATATAGTTATAAATAAGACCTTTAAATAAAATGGTGAGAAAACATCTAAGAAGGAAAAGGTAACCATTTGAAATGACGAGTCCAAAGCTTTAGCAAAACATTCAGCCTGTAGCAAATCGACTATCAACTTCTGCTGGTTTCTCAATTAAAAACGATTTTATCCGATTACATTTTATAGTACGTTACAGCATATTAAAACCGATATAAACCAATTGTGTTTAATACATTTTAATAGGATTTAATATAAAAGAATAATTCATTTTATATTCAACTTAATCGGTAGTAATAGGTTTTTGTAATCGCCAGTTATAAGTTTTAATATTTAACTTTACAATTTAAGTAATTCATTTAAATCGTATACTGTGAAATTCTGGAGCGTAATTAAGCAGTACTTATTTTGCGCCGGCTACCTAGCACTACCGATCGCACATTGGGCGACGGAAAGGAACAGCACATATGGCTACATGAATGGGCTGTATCCGATACATCCTCGATATAGTTAAGGGACTGATTTTTGTCAGTCTAAGTTCGGCACGACGACGATAAGGTTGACTAAAATAACAAATTCCGGTTGAATTTCCGCGCTTCACTCAATATATTTATTTGTTTCTTACACTTAAACACTTCACATCTAAGTATACGAATAAATTGTTATAATATCAGTTAAATAAAACCATCATCAAAAAGTATTTTTTGGGCCCTGGGACGTAAAATGGGTACTTTACGTCGGCTGCTTATTTTACTTTACACCCTCTCGTTCCGCGAATATAAATGAGAATAAAATTGGCCTAAACTTGCTTTATGAAAATCAACACATGCGTTAGTAAAAATATGGTGTGCACCACGGGCTAGAGAGACTTTTTGACCTCCTGTGTTTTATATACTATTAAACACAGTGTATCGATTTATTAAGGGAGCAAATCTGCTTCAAACCTAAAAAAGATTTCTTTTTATGAAAATTTGTATGCTTTTGATACGGAATAATATCTTAAATTTTACCGTTGTAAAACCTCACAATCTTGATCCTACACATCACAATTAGATCACTATATTCAAAACCATATTTATTAAAGGAACTTTGTTCCTCACACGATTCTAGGTGACATGATGAAGGAAATTCTTTCTTCGACGGTTATTCGACTCCTTTTGACATGTATTAAAAAATGAGCAGAGCACTATTTCGTTAAATGTTTTGTTATTATTCTTTTTCGTATATCCAATCAATTTTTTTTAAAATAATAAAAGAAATTTTTAAAAAAGTCGTTTGAATCTCGGAGAAAAAATAATAAAACAAATTTTAACGAATAAGTGCTACGCTAATTTTGTATTACATGTAAAAACGAGTGGAATATCAAGTTCCAACAAAGTTCCTTTAATAAATATGGTATTGAAAATAATGCTTTATTGTGACGTGTAGGAACAAGATTTTGAGGTTTTACAACGGTAAAATTTAAGACATTATTGCGTATTGATTGCAAGAAAATTAATAAATTTTCAGAATGGTTCCTTTTAAACATAAAAAGTTTTTCGGACTAATAAAAAAGAAATCTTTTTTATATTCTAATTTTATATTTTGAGTCTTAGACTCTTCTCTTGAAATATCTTTTGTATGATTTGGATTCATGAAAATTCTTTATTTGCATGTAGATATCTGATGGTGATTAGCACTGTATGACAAATCCATAATCGACTAATTTTCCTCGTACAAATTAATTGAATAAAATTAACTGTTATCATACACAAGAAGACGAGGATATCTGGCAGCATATTAACAAAACAAATATTTCCATCCAAATTCGACTACGATTCATATGTGTTTGTTCACGCTACAGCATAATTGTCGCTTAAGTTATACTGATAATCTTTTGACTATAAAAACGCGGATTTGATCTCGTAATATCACAGTTCACTTTAACCAAAAGTTCAACTACCAAAGCTTCACAATGTTCTTCCGTTACTTCTTGGTTCTTAGCGTCATCGCACTTTTCTCCGTTGCCATTCACGCAAGTGCTGAGCAGGAACATGAACAAGATGTTGAAGAACGCGCCAACCCGGTAAGAAATCACTATTATACATATTAACATTTTTCTTAACTTTTAAAATTCTGAGCCTATTTTATTTTTATTACAAAGTAGTGCTTACGGTCGTCGTAGCTTCATACTAGTCAAAACCGCAACTTTTGAATAAAAACACTGTCATGTTAGCGAGCCTTGCGTAATTAAAGCTTTTTCATAAATAAACTCATAAAAGATACGATTATACATGTAGATTGAATAATTATGTTGATCGTATTTATTTCATTTATATATAAAATGTGCGATACATACGCTGATTTAATTCTGAATTTGAGGTTAAATGTACTAAAAATCACATTCAATATGTCATCGTTTCTACAAAAACATGAATTTCTCGAATGAATGGCGAAAAATAAGATTTCTCTATAGGTAACGTACTAAAAAAGCAAAATTTGGAATAGAATCTCTTTTTAAAATGCCTCACATGCTATGCTGGAATTTTTGTCGCACATCCAGATATATTTATTTCCCAATATAAGTGAAAATTAGATGCTAATCTTATAAATAAAATCACCCTGGGACTACCTTAAAGTGTTCTTTTGAATCATAGATATACTCTATGTTATTTGAACGAGGTTTTGGTGAATAATAAAAATGTGTAAATATTGTTTAGGCTGTGAAGATCGTTGCCAAGCTCATCGGATCCCTGTTCGCTGGTGCCGCTGCCAGCTGCCTCGGCGAAGCTGCTAGCCAGTGCAAGGACAACTGGAGGCACCCATCTCAGGCTATTGCCTGCGCGGTAAGCTACTTTAACATTTTTTTCAAACTCATATTTTTACGATTCTCCTGCTATATTTAATTCTCCTATTTCCGCATTACAGAAAAACTTCTTGCAAGCCAACAAGGGACGTTGCGCCGTCGGCAAATAAGTTCTGTCAAATGATTGTCAACATTGTATAAAGATGTCCAATGGCTGTCCGGTCATGAAACATGGTGCATTATTTATGCAATTACACATTTCGAATCATAACTGTCATCTTAAATTTTTTAATAAAATATAATATTTATTAACACTATGAAATGTTTTATTTGAATGGCTTTATCTTGAATCTACAATCTACATAGTTTATTTTGCAAATAAGAAAGTCAGTTTCAGTTTAATCTACGATATATCTCTTTTGAAACAATTAATTTATTTAAATAATTCAATATATTCGTGATCAGCATTCTACAAAATGCTTAGGGAAAAATCTCATGTTATTTGATTTTCAAGAGAGAGAGTGAGAAAAAGAGTAGGTGACTATTTTCACGAAACTTCTAATTGTTAGTCAAAATGACACATTTCTATTTATAGACTTGGGTGTGCATTAAAGGGTGCATATTATACGTATGATACTTTTATTGTGTATTATTCACTACTAGGTTGGTGTTATGACGTTTTGGTAAAAATGAGACGAACTTTAGTCGATGTTGTTATCTTTGACACTTTTTTCAGACTCATATTTTTACGATTCTCTTGTTATATTATTTCTCCTATTTCCGCATTACAGAAAAACTTCCTGAAAGCCAACGAGGGATGTTGCGCCGTCGGCAAATAAGTTCTGCCATATGATTGTCGGCATCGTATAAAGGTGCCCAATGGCTGCCCGAACATGAAATATGATACATTTTTCATTGTATATGTCAAATCACAACTATCTTTACATTTTTTTATTTCACTATTTTAATAAAATGTAATTTTTTTTAACACTAACAAATGTTTTGTTTGAGTGGCCTTACCTTGAATCTACCCACTGTCAATCGACATCATTTTGTTGCAAATAGGAAAACTCTTTGCCAATATTTCGTTGGTTCATATAGCATTCTCAAGCATAATTGTGTGCATCATTGTAACGTTAATCGGTATAATATTTCAGGTTAAATGACTATATGTATCTTTTAAAACAGTTAATTTATTTAAATAATTAAATAAATTTGGGATCAGTAATACACAAAACGATTAAGAGGGAGTTTAAAGTTGCAATGCGACACTAGCGGGCATCAAGTGAACTACGCCGATAACCGGTCAGAATATACATTTTACATTGGATTTATACGGGACATTTATTTATAAATTAAAATGAATGTGTTTTATATGAATATAAGTTTTATTGCTACACCTGAAGACTGTATGCTATTGTATGCAATAGTAGGTTAGGTCGGCGGAAGTCACGCTTTGGCGAGGAGTTTTGGATCTCATGAAACGCGCAGTCTCGATGGTGAAGAGAAAGCGAGACAAAAAAACCCGAACGGAATTGAAAATTCAAAATTAAAATGCATAATAAAATTATGTATTGAATAAATCTTATTTATACACAGTTGTGTATAAGGCGTTTTTATTATTTAAGAAATAAGTGCTATACTCGTGCACCTTGATTAAAAAATAAATAATAACAAAAGGTATAAATAATTTTTTGTATCTAAACCAAATATTCAGATATTAGTAAAGTAAGTAAAATGCGTTATTCTATTTAAAGTAATAGAAAAGATTTTCTTGATTTTCTCATATACATGAATACGACGTATATTGTAGGATATGTATACACTTACCAACCTATTGGCAAAAAAGCTGCTACCGCGGGAGAGTGTCACCGCTGTCGACTAGCCCATATGGCCAGTCAAAATATACATGTTACATGGGGTTTATATGAGAATAATAAGTTTTTATTAAAATAAAAGTTAATACTCTTAAAAGAATGGTTAGCGCTTCAATTGTAAACATTATGAAAACTCATAAATTCAACACAATGGTTTAGCGGAGTATTGAAAGATCATAAAATATATTTCTGAGTGAAATGAACGGGACGCCTCATGTAAAAGTCGCGCCTCCACCGTGCGTGAGTTAATCCAAAAATAATGACATTAAGACATATTACCATAGTTATGAAGGTTTTTTCATCTTTCTTTAATAGCATACAGTCTTCAGGTGTAGCAATAAAACTTATATTCATATAAAACACATTAATTTAATTTATAAATAAATGTCCCGTATAAATCCAATGTAAAATGTATATTCTGACCGGTTATCGGCGTAGTTCACTTGATGCCCGCTAGTGTCGCATTGCAACTTTAAACTCCCCCTTAATCGTTTTGTGTATTACTGATCCCAAATTTATTTAATTATTTAAATAAATTAACTGTTTTAAAAGATACATATAGTCATTTAACCTGAAATATTATACCGATTAACGTTACAATGATGCACACAATTATGCTTGAGAATGCTATATGAACCAACGAAATATTGGCAAAGAGTTTTCCTATTTGCAACAAAATGATGTCGATTGACAGTGGGTAGATTCAAGGTAAAGCCACTCAAACAAAACATTTGTTAGTGTTAAAAAAAATTACATTTTATTAAAATAGTGAAATAAAAAAAATGTAAAGATAGTTGTGATTTGACATATACAATGAAAAATGTATCATATTTCATGTTCGGGCAGCCATTGGGCACCTTTATACGATGCCGACAATCATATGGCAGAACTTATTTGCCGACGGCGCAACATCCCTCGTTGGCTATCAGGAAGTATTTCTGTAATGCGGAAATAGGAGAAATAATATAACAAGAGAATCGTAAAGATATGAGTCTGAAAAAAGTGTCAAAGATAACAACATCGACTAAAGTTCGTCTCATTTTTACCAAAACGTCATAACACCAACCTAGTAGTAAATAATACACAATAAAAGTATCATACGTATAATATGCACCCTTTAATGCACACCCAAGTCTATAAATAGAAATGTGTCATTTTGACTAACAATTAAAAGTTTCGTGAAAATCGTCACCTACTCTTTTTCTCACTTTCTCTTGAAAATCAAATAACATGAGATTTTTCCCTAAGCATTTTGTAGAATGCTGATCACGAATATATTGAATTATTTAAATAAATTAATTGTTTCAAAAGAGATATATCGTAGATTAAACTGAAACTGACTTTCTTATTTGCAAAATAAACTATGTAGATTGTAGATTCAAGATAAAGCCATTCAAATAAAACATTTCATAGTGTTAATAAATATTATATTTTATTAAAAAATTTAAGATGACAGTTATGATTCGAAATGTGTAATTGCATAAATAATGCACCATGTTTCATGACCGGACAGCCATTGGACATCTTTATACAATGTTGACAATCATTTGACAGAACTTATTTGCCGACGGCGCAACGTCCCTTGTTGGCTTGCAAGAAGTTTTTCTGTAATGCGGAAATAGGAGAATTAAATATAGCAGGAGAATCGTAAAAATATGAGTTTGAAAAAAATATTAAAGTAGCTTACCGCGCAGGCAATAGCCTGAGATGGGTGCCTCCAGTTGTCCTTGCACTGGCTAGCAGCTTCGCCGAGGCAGCTGGCAGCGGCACCAGCGAACAGGGATCCGATGAGCTTGGCAACGATCTTCACAGCCTAAACAATATTTACACATTTTTATTATTCACCAAAACCTCGTTCAAATAACATAGAGTATATCTATGATTCAAAAGAACACTTTAAGGTAGTCCCAGGGTGATTTTATTTATAAGATGAGCATCTAATTTTCACTTATATTGGGAAATAAATATATCTGGATGTGCGACAAAAATTCCAGCATAGCATGTGAGGCATTTTAAAAAGAGATTCTATTCCAAATTTTGCTTTTTTAGTACGTTACCTATAGAGAAATCTTATTTTTCGCCATTCATTCGCGAAATTCATGTTTTTGTAGAAACGATGACATATTGAATGTGATTTTTAGTACATTTAACCTCAAATTCAGAATTAAATCAGCGTATGTATCGCACATTTTATATATAAATGAAATAAATACGATCAACATAATTATTCAATCTACATGTATAATCGTATCTTTTATGAGTTTATTTATGAAAAAGCTTTAATTACGCAAGGCTCGCTAACATGACAGTGTTTTTATTCAAAAGTTGCGGTTTTGACTAGTATGAAGCTACGACGACCGTAAGCACTACTTTGTAATAAAAATAAAATAGGCTCAGAATTTTAAAAGTTAAGAAAAATGTAAATATGTATAATAGTGATTTCTTACCGGGTTGGCGCGTTCTTCAACATCTTGTTCATGTTCCTGCTCAGCACTTGCGTGAATGGCAACGGAGAAAAGTGCGATGACGCTAAGAACCAAGAAGTAACGGAAGAACATTCTGAAGCTTTGGTAGTTGTACTTTTGGTTAAAGTGAACTGTGATATTACGAGATCAAATCCGCGTTTTTATAGTCAAAAGATTATCAGTATAACTTAAGCGATAATTATGCTGTAGCGTGAACAAACACATATGAATCGTAGTCGAATTTGGATGGAAATATTTGTTTTGTTAATATGCTGCCAATAGGTATCCTCGTCTTCTTGTGTATGATAACAGTTAATTTTATTCAATTAATTTGTACGAGGAAAATTAGTCGACTATGTATTTGTCATACAGTGCTAATCACATTAGATATATAAATGCAAATAAGGAAATTTTCAAGAATACAAATCATACATGACCAATTCCATTTCAAATCATGCAGAGCCAGTGCACCAATATGTCACCACAACACTTCAAAATTTGATATTACTAATTTGATGTTACTAACCCGGAAATTAAGCGAACAGGTATTTTCTATTTCTGTCAAAATTACAGTTTTTTTGCGCATTCTATAAATGACATCCAAAATCTATAGTTCTGAAAAAAGAAAACAATAAGTTTTTTAATGCTGTCACTTCGCCATTTATTAAGACTTTGAAAAAGTTTGAAGAAAATCCGCTACCAATTCATTGGCACTTACCTTCCTGAAACTTAATAAATTGTTCCAATATGGATTTCTTTGTTCTAATAGATTTATTTTAAATTTCTTGATCTCTTTCTAACCAATAGCTCAGAAAAGGTGTACTTTGTTATGATTGATTGTTAGTTAAAATATAAATTTTTACTAAAACTAGGTGTATCTACACAGAGAGAATTTTCTGATAAAAATTACCGTAAAAATCATTGTAATCGTCGGATATTCTGACTTCATGGGAAAAAATAATAATAATAATAATTTCACGGATGAAATTTTGGGATCGTATTATAATCATTACATATAATAAAACAGAATTTTAAAAAGAACCATCATGGCACAAACAAGGGTTATGATTGCAGCAAACCATGAAAGACGTCGACGGCCGCGATTATCCTAGCGGGCTCGATTTGCTAGTCCTTAACACTTTTGGGTATATTCGTAGCGATACTGGCTAGAAAAGTGGCCTAAACAAAATGAAAAAATAAATATAATGAAACAAAGCGGTATATAAGCGATATAAGACGTATAAAAGAAAATATTGGTGAAAATTGTGTAGAGATAATTAAAGTTTATAGAGACACTTGAAGAAATATAGTGAAAAATAGGTGTGGCTTTACTATCTAAATATAAACAAAATATAAAGGATATTTGTCTCTAAAAGTTGAATCTACTTCAGTTTGTATTGTTAAAATGAATTTTCAATATATGTAACGCATCCTACAACAAGTATCCGATGGTTCAACCACCTCCACACATATCCATGCTGCTGTTACGCATTCAAACTGAAAATAGTACATATATCTATGTATATATACGCATGAAAACTCAAAATGAATACCAAACAATGACAAAATTAGAAAATGAAGTATGAGAAATGTAAAAAACAAGCAGAAATATGACCTTAAAATATAAAAAATTAAGTTAAATACGAGGACCTATAAACGAAGAAAGAGACGTGTAAGGTTAAAAATTTCGTAATTTAAAAAGATACTGTCAAAGAAATTACAAAAGTTCTTTTGTAATTTTAAATAATTACAACCCAGAAAATTGTTAATTAAACAATCTTTATACTTTCACTGATTTTCGCAAAACTCGACCGGTTTATATCCTTAAGGAGGTTGGTGACCGGCCGCGGGGGAAGTGCGGCGCGAAGGGAAATTTTAAATCCTGAATGCTGTAAGAGTGTTGTGCGTGAAAATATAGTAGCTACTTCACACGTCTAAAAACACTAGACCCACGCCTCTAAAACGAAATTCGCAATATTCCGCGGATTTTAACTCGCCATTACTCGAAGACACGGCGATAAAAAGTTTTTAAATTTTGGCACAGTATCGCTCAAGATATCTAATTCCGTATAGCAAAGCTAAAAATTTTGAAATGCTTTCCGTAAAAGAATATAAAATATAAATCGAAAATATTATTTTTAATCGGCGTATTTTTTCTTTCCATCGAAAAAATTCTGTAGGAAACTTTCGAAAAACTAAAAGTTTCAAATATAGATGCATTATAAAAGGTCTATAGAAGGTGTATGTAACATTTTAGATAATGATTTGTAATAGAAAATTTTCTAGACGTCTTTTGGTTACAGGGGCATCGGCGGGTATTGAGGAGGGTGTCCTCCCCGCTTTCCCCGCGCGCCGCTCCGCTCCCCACCCACCACCTCGCACAGCCAACAAGCTTGACTTTATGTTTGCGTTTGGATTCGATACTTGGAATTAAATGCGGTGACACGCGTTTAAATTTTACACACAGTTTCGAAATAAGTTACTTAATAAAGTAAATAGTTTTTTATTTCATTCTCTGTTTTTTTTCCACACATCGCATCCTACGTCAGTCGGTTTCAATAGCCGAGTTCCATAAGAGCCCATGTATAACGAGCAAAAATCTAAGTCGAATATCTTAAATATAACATCGGTATAAAATTGAAAAATTTCAGGGAACTTCTTGATTCTCTAAACAATAATATGCATGCGTTTCATTACGTTCTTTGATTTTTTGTAAAACCCCCAACCTACTTAAAACGTGTTTTGATTCCACAGGCGTCACTATTCGTGTATATTCCAGGCATTCTAGCGTTTAGAGTACTAGATTGATTTTTACGCATTCGCTTATATCTTTGAAAGCAATACGGTCACTTCAATCTTCTAAACAGTAAATCATATGAAGAATACATGTACTTTAGTTTGAAATTTTTTCTTTAAACATATTCCTCTTGTAAATATTAGAAAGTCGAGCCGAAATGTATTAATTTTGGTGGTTTCTTAATATTTTTGTGTAAGATACATAAACTTTGAACGTTATTATCTCATAAACAAATGCGGTAAAGCCTCCTCAAATTTTAGCAGGGTTTAACTTAAAGAATTATTCCATTAAATCGTGGCAAATTCACATATAACATACATACCCTGGTAGAAAGTTAGTTATTAGAATGTCTGGTTAACTTATTAATTATTAGCCAGATTAATAAGCTATCAATAAACCAAATTATATCTAATATCTGGCTGAAATCTGCTTAAGGGGTTATATCCCCCAATTTTTTTTTGTTTTTTTCCATTTTTTTTATTGGCTTAAATCTTGCCAAAACAATCCTAGAATCAAAATCTACAACGCCCATGTACCGATTTAAACTCAAAATATAGTCGAACAAGCGTGGACTAGGCTTCAAAATTATTGTGTCTTGTTTGAACTGTGGTGATGCTGATATTAACAGCTGTCCTGTAATAAATGGTCGTGCTTATGAGATCAACTGCCGTATTATTTTAGCTATGCGCATCATAGGCATAGGCATCAACGGTATAAAAAAGTTCTGCTCTATGATGGATCTTGCAAAGCCTGTTTTTCAAACAACTTACAGTAAGATCATATCTAATATCGCCACTGCTACTTCATCTGTTCGAATTATATCTATAAAAAAATCAGCGATTAAAGAAAAAGAAATTTCTATCGAACGAGGTGAAAAAGAAGGTCTCACGGTGTCAGGCGACGGATCTTGGCGAAAGAGAGGGTTTACGTCTTTGTTCGGATTGGTGACTTTGATTGGTTGGTACACTGGCAAGGTATTGGATGTGTGTGTAAAATATAAGTACTGTAAAGTGTGTGAATATTGGCAAAAAAAAAGAAGGTACTGCTGAATACGAAGAGGTATACCCTTCACACAAACAGAACTGTGATGCCAACCATGAAGGTAGTGCCGGGAAAATGGAGATCGACGCAGTTATAGAAATGTTCAAACGCCCAGAAAAACTTCATAATATCAAATATTTGAAATATATCGGCGATGGCGATTCGAAAACATATAAAGGTATAGTCGACTCAAAACCTTATAAAGATTTCATCGTCGAAAAAAAAAGAATGTGTCGGACACGTTCAGAAGCGCATGGAAACGCGTCTACGCAATTTGAAAAAAACAGCGAAAGGTCTTGGCGACCGAGGAAAGTTGACCGGAAAGTTAATTGATGAACTTTCTATTTATTACGGACTTGCTATTAGGAGAAACTACGATTCAGTCGAAAAAATGCGGAATGAAATTTGGGCAACGTTACTTCATAAAATGTCGACGAAGGAGAATACACAGCACGAGAAGTGTCCCGTCGGAGTAGACTCTTAGTGTTCTTGGCAGCGCAGTACAGCGCTTGGTACACTTGCAACGTACGAGCACAAGAGTCCAATGCATGAGGATGTTTTTAACGCAATAAAACCCATTTATAATCAACTCAGCTCCGACAACCTTCTGTCACGCTGCTTGGGTGCGTATACTCAATAACGAGTCGTTTAATGCTGTAGTGTGGTCAATTGCTCCAAAGACGGTGTTAAGCGGTAAGACTATAGTTGAAATTGCGACTGACGTAGCCGTTATTATCTTCAATGACGGCTTCTCGGGTCTGTTTGCTGTTTACGATGCTCTTGGGTTGACTGTTGGACCAAACATGTACGAGTTTTGCGTGGAAACGGACGCCAATCGCGTCAAAACCGCTGGGCATCGTATGTCCGATATCGCGAAAGAGGCCAGGCGCAGCATTACATCAGGCAAAAAAAAAAAGAAGAAGAGGAAATGAAGGCCCTGGAAGGACAATTATATGGTGCAGGGATAGCAGACTGAAGATAAAAAAATTATTATGGACTATGTATTTGCGATTCTTAAGATTTATAGCATTTTGAAACTTCAAACGCGTTTTTCTCGAAACCATGTTTTCAAAATCCGCAAGCAGTAGAACTCAAAAAGTTTACATCCGATTGACTTAAAATTTTAACAGTAGCTTCATTGTTTGATTATCTAGTGAAGTACACATTTTAGCGATTAATTAACAAGAAAAAAAGTTATAAACAATTTAAGTCGATTTTTTCGTCGAAAACACGATTTTTTGTTAAAACAATCGCCATTTCGCGAAAAAAAATTCTAAAAATATAATCATGTGTACTTCACTAGCAAAACTCATGTAGATAATAGAAACATTTTTTTTTGTTATAGGTGGAGTTGGACGAGACTTGTACTGCTCGCCGCGGAAGATCTTTTTGAAAAAGCGGTTCACGGTAATCACTGCACAGCCGCCATTTTGTAAAAAATATATCAATAAAAAATTTGTCTACTTCAAGAGTTGCTTAATCCAATGTTATATTATTTGTATACCTTTAATCTCAAATGTCCTTTAAAAAAAATAATTAACAAAGCCTCGTTTTCTAGAGCACAAGGGGGATATAACCCCTTAAGAGTATTTCTTTTATCATGTACATATTTTGCTTGCAAATCTAATCTATTTATATTTTGTTTCTACAATTTATTAATTTTTAAAAATATACATTATTATACTTTATTGCATATTGAATATAGTCTAGCGCCAATATAAACATTTTTATCAACAAATAACAACATAGGACCGTGTATAAGACAGACACATATGCATTAAAAGTTTTTGATAACTATAATTATTTCCCTTTATAAAATTAATCAATCATAACTTAGTCAACAAAAATTTTGTGATTTATGCCGAAAATAAAGTTTTGTACATAAAGTTTATTATATAATTACAAATATTTGTTTACTAATTATTGTTTCTCGAGGTTACTCCAAAAATTCTTCAATACTTACATTAGTCTGATTGCACTGTTGTTTTTAAAGTAACAATGTAATATTTGTTAAAAAAAAATAATATAATATCTGATCACCAATTTGGTTTCATGAAAAATATAGGTACATAAGATGCCCTAAATTATATTACCAATGTACTATACAATAATTTGGATCGCAGTAAACCAACAATAATAACTTTCTTGGACTTGGCTAAAGCATTTGATACTGTCGATCATAAAAAATTACTGAATAAATTTTACTGTATAGGGATTAGAGGGCATGCAGGCACTGGATCTACTTTCAAGTTATCTTAATAATAGACATCAAAAAGTTAAAATTAATGATAGTGAGAGTAATTATTTAAAAATATACACAGGTGTACCATTTTATACAAGGTACCATTTTAGGTCCACTACTTTTTATTTTATATATTAATGATCTCTTGAAAGTAATCCGTCCTGATGAAATTTTGTCTTATGCAGATGATACTGCAATTATATCTACTGGGGATACGTGGGACGAAGCTCAGGAATCTATGAACAACAATTTGTTACTAGTAGATAATTGGTTAGCTGTAAATAAACTATCATTAAACGTTAATAAGACTGTATGTATAACTTTTGGTAACTATTGTGATAGTGTTCCAAAGCAAATAGATATAAAAATTAGAAATAAAAAAGTAAATAGAGTAGAAAGTTGCAAGTACTTAGGGATCATTTTTTATTATAACTTAAAATGGGATAAGCACATTGAATACATTATAAAGAGAACTAAATATTTAGTATATATATTCTATAAAATCGCCAAATATATGTCAACCGAAACATTGAGAATGATTTATTGTCCTTTTTTTCATAGTTTAATTAATTATGGAATAATTGCTTGGGGTGGTGCTTATAAGAACAATCTTGATTTATTGCAAAATCTGCAGAAAAGAATACTGAAAATTGTTAATAAAAATTTTTTTATCATACATGATAATCCACTGAACTTGGAACAACTTTTTGCTTTTGAATCACTGATATATCATTACCCTAATCTAAAAAATTAATTTCTTAAGTCTAATAGTATTACTAGGAAAAAAAACTTAATGATTCCCAGCAACAAGAAAAAGGTCAGCAATAAAAATAGTTACACAAAAGCTATACAAGTTTTCAATAAACTACCAAATGATCTAAAAACATTAGAATTAGATAAAAAGTCACAAAAATATAAACTGAAAATGTGGATAAAAGATAACTGTAATATATGAGGTGCAATTATATTAAATATATCTATGTACAAACAATATTTTTATAATGTTAATAGTTTCTAAATTTTATAATGTTTCTAGTCTACCATGAGATGTATGCGATACTAGTTTAGTTTAGTTTTTAAGTTAGTTTTAAGTAAGTTAGTTATGCTTTAAGTTTTTTTTGTATCACTTTTCTTAATTGTATGTACCGGACCTGCGCACAGGTAACTTAGTTTACCTCTGTAGAGATTTACATCATACTGTAATTTTATGTATGCGAATCTTTCTGGTTTAGTACAAGTGCTTATTACTTCAATTTTTATAAAACAGTTATTATTTCCATTATTAATTAATATATAAATTTCTTATTTTATCAATTGTATATTAACTAGAATATTAAGCAGAATTTAGCTATAGAAATTATCTAAAAAGCATGTCGATTTTAACTAATTTCTAGCCAATTCCTTAACCAGAAATAAAGCAGCTTTAGAAATTCTAGCTAATATTTGGATAGAAACCAGCTTAGATTTCTACCAGAGTATATAAGGTATAAAAACTCGCATTGGCGTAGATTATGTGGTAAATACCAAGAAAAACTTTAATATACGATAATAATTATTTCATATGTGTTAGTATGTGTAGGTTTACATATTTCATTTCTTAATAGAAAAGGACGACAATTGCACCGTGTCGAAAAACGGTCAAATCTAGGTTCCGCTTCATAGACACGTAAAGCCGCAAAAATCAATACATGTCTCACAAAAAATATGGTGTGCACTATGGGCGAGAGGCTTTTTCCGCCCTTGTGTGTTTGCAGTACTCGTCTTCGGTTCGTGCTTGCTCGCCTTCGACTCTTACAGCAAACTCACGCGGGTGTTAAAAGCCTATTTCTCGCCCTCGGTACACAGTGGGGTATCGTGTGAGGAACAAAGTTCCTTTAATAAATATGGTATTGAAAATAGTGATTCATTGTGACGTGTAGGATCAAGACTTTGAGGCTTTACAACGTTAAAATTTAAAACATTATTGCGTAGTCACATTATTCAAATTTTCAGAATGATAGCTTTTAAACATAAAAAGTTTTCTGGACTAATAAAAAATAAATTTTTTTTGGGTTTAACCCAGGCCTGCCCTTTAATACCCGAGGCCAATTTTATGTTTTGAGTTTTAGACTCTTCTCATGAAATATCTTTTGTATGATTTGGATTCTTGAAAATTTCCTTATTTGCATGTATATGTCTAATGTGATGAGCATTATATGACAAATACATAATCGACTAATTTTCCTCGTACAAGTTAATTGAATAAAATTAACTCTTATCATACGCAAGAAGACGAGAACAACTTTCGGCAGTCTATTAACAAAACAAATATTTCTATCCAAATTCGGCTTCGATTCATATATGTTTATTCACGTTACCGCATAATTATTATTGAAGTCATACGGATAATTTCTTGAATATAAATACGCGGATTTCATTTCGCAATATCACAGTTCACTTTAACCGAAAGTACAACTACCAAAGCTTCACAATGTTCTTCCGTTACTTCTTGATCCTTAGCGTCATCGCACTATTCTCCGTTGCCATCCATGCCAGTCCTGTCCAGGAACATGAACAAGATGTTGATGAACGGGCCAACCCAGTAAGAAATCACTATTATACATATACCAAATTTTACTTTTTTCTTTTTTTTTAAATCTTGAGTCTGTTTTACTGTTCTTACAAAGTAGTGTTCAAGATAGTCCTAGCGTCAAACTAGTTAAACCGCAAATTTTAAATAAATAACTGTTTTGTTAGCGAGCCTTGCGTAATTAAAGCTTTTTCATAAATAAACCCATAAAAAATACGATTATACATGTAGATTGAATAATTATGTTCATCGTATTTATTTTATTTATATATAAAAAGTGCGATACGTACGCTGATTTAATTCTGAATTTGAGGTTAAAAGTAGTTAAAATCACATTCAATATTCACACTCATTTCATTCATAAAGGCTCGCGACCATACTTTATTATTGTATGTATAGAAAACAAAAAGAATAACGATTACTTTCATAGAAATTGAATTTATTATCTTTTCTACAAATACGTGAATTTATCAATTGAATGGCTAAAAATGAGGTTTCTCTATAGATAACATGCTAAAAATGCAAAATTTGGAATTGAATATCTTTTTAAAATCCCTCAGAAGTTATGCTGAAATTTTTGCAGCACATTCAGATATATTTATTTTTCAATGTAAGTCAACATCAGATGCTAATCTTATAAAATACATCACCCCGGAACTCCCTTAAAGTGTTATTTTCAATTATAGATGTACTCTATGTCCTTTGAAATACATTGGAGAGAGATTTTGGTGAATAATAAAAATGTATAAAAATTTTTTAGGCTGTGAAGATCGTCGCCAAGCTCATCGGATCCCTGTTCGCTGGTGCCGCTGCCAGCTGCCTTGGCGAAGCTGCTAGCCAGTGCAAGGACAACTGGAGGCACCCATCTCAGGCTATTTCCTGCGCGGTAAGCTACTTTAACATTTTTTTCAAACTCATATTTTTACGATTCTCCTGCTATATTTAATTCTCCTATTTCCGCATTACAGAAAAACTTCTTGCAAGCCAACAAGGGACGTTGCGCCGTCGGCAAATAAGTTCTGTCATATGTCATCGTCAACATCGTATAAAGATGCCCAATGATTCTCCCATTATGAAACATGATACATTTTTTATGTCATTGCATACATCAAACCACAAATATTATTAAATTTTTTGTATTTTACTATTTTAATAAAATATAACTTCTTTTAACACTAACAAATTTTTTGTTTGAATGGCTTTACTTTGAATTATACTTTCAATTCTCATACTTTCTTTTGCAAATAGGAAAACCCTCTACAAATACTTCATTGGTTCATATAGCTGTCTTAATCACAATTGGGTGTATGAATGTAAGATTAATCGGTATAATATTTCAGATTAATCGACTATATATATGTACCTTTTAAAACATTTAATTTATTTTTAAATAATTAAATAAATTGGGATTGGCAATGTACAAAACGCTGAAGGATTTGATGTTATTTGATTTTTGAGAGAGACTGATGAATCATGTAGTGGACAATTTTCAAGAAACTGTTAATTTTTAGAGAACACACGTCTGCATTAAAGGTAACCGTAATTAACAGTCGTTTGGGTACGCAACATGTTGATTGCTGTTAATCTAATAGGCTCGGTTTGTAGAAATTCCGATCTAAGCTTGAGTCCAAAGAACCTAAACTTTTTAATTTTAGGTTCTAAACACACGCGTGTGTCTGCTTAAATTTGTTGTAATGCGAAAAAAAACAACAATGAAATTGACTTTAAAATATGATAAATAGTTGAATGTAAACAAGTAGATTGTTTTTCAACAAATATAGTTATATATAACTGAAACTATTATCGAAATGTGAGGTTACGCGGACGTACCAAGAAGCAAGTATCCAAGCCGCTGGCTTGGTAAAATCCCAAGACGCGTGTGTAGAGTATCCTATATCACGCATGGGGGCGATATAAACGACAATGTTTGGAGAATTAACATGACTCAGCCTGAAGTATCCACGTTCTTTCTTGTAGAAATAGCCGGTTCTTTTTTCCATGTATAAGCGAAAAAAATATGGGGATTTCAATGCTAAAATAGGGAGAGAGGAAATGTTTAGGCCCACCATAGGCAAAGAAAGTCTGCACGAAACCAGCAACGATAACGGTATTATGGTCATAAATTTCGCGGCCGCAAAAGATCTTATAGTCAAGACCACGTGCTTCAAGCACAAGGATATACACAGGGCAACGTGGACATCGCCGGATGGGGCCACGCACAATCAAATCGATCATTTTCTTATTGATAAGAGGCGCCACACGAATGTATTCGACGTAAGGACCTATAGGGGGGTGGATTGCGACTCAGATCATTATCTAGTAGTGGCCAAGTTAAGAGCCAGATTAGTAGCCGGTCAAAATAGTAAGCGAGCGAACAAAGTAGAAACCTTTGATATTGGAAAACTACGAAGCGGGGTAGAGCGAATTAAGTACCAAGTAGAAGTTAGCAACCGATTTCAGGCGCTCGAGGAAACGGATGAACAGACGGGAGTAGATGACGATCCGAACAGGTTGTGGGGGGCTATCGAAAAAACTATAAAAGGGGCCGCGAACAAAGTACTGGGTAAGAAAAAAAGGCCGAAGAGCAAACCATGGTTGGACGAAGAGTGCGAACTCTGGTTTGAGAGGCGCAAGAAGGCTAAATTAGATAGTGTACACAATGAAAGCGGTAGGGCCGAAGAATACCATGAAATAAGAAAGCAAGTGCGTGTGATTTACAGAAACAAGAAGCGCGAGTATCAGAAAAATGAAATTAGAAAAATAGAAACTAATAGTAGGGAAAATAACCCGCGCGAGATGTATAAAGGCATAAACGCTATTAGGAAGAGTTTTCAGAGTAGATCGCAGTTAATAAAAGATAAGGACGGGAACCTCGTGACTAGCGAAAATGAATTATTGAAATTATGGAAAGATTATTTCGATAAGTTATTAAACGTGCATGAAAACTCCGAGGAAATGGGAGACGAAATCCACACTGCTGAACTCCATATGGACGAAACGACCTACAAAGAAGTAGAGGCCGCGATCAAAAAGCTAAAAAACAATAAGGCCACAGGAAACGATTCTATACCAGCTAAACTACTTAAATATGGAGGCACCGCGCTTACATCTAAAATTTTTTATCTAGTATGTGCGTAGATGAGGCAATGAACTTTCGAGTTCGAAATGCCATTTAAAAAAAAAAAATAAATAAATAAATAAGCGAAAAATATTGTTTATCTGATTTCTCGCTAACCACATGGACAATCGACCCTGCAATTTCACACAGTGGTTTGTGAGGGTAGAAGGTTACATATATAAAAAAAACCGCCACTCTAACCGCTGAGTCGATTTCAGCTCTGTGTTGACTGGACTAAGTAGTGGTTCTATTCAACGATTGAATAAATACAGCCGTGACAAGAAGTGAACGAGTAAATATTAATTACCGATATCGTATAATTCAATTCTACAAGGAAAAAAAGAATGAGTTATGTGTTGCAAATTACATTACTCAATATACGAGTAGATTAGTGAAAGTTCATCACACAATACTTGATTGAGTTAGAGACAAATGAATATTTTTAAATTTTCCATTGCAACTAAATGTCAGTTTATTCAGTGCATGCCCTATATTGAACTTTTCAATTGTATTGTAAATGCAGTATTTTGTGTTTTAGCCCTCCGACCGCTACCTGGGTCATATTTGACCCAGACCAAATT
The DNA here is from genome assembly GCA_949152435.1 of Gastracanthus pulcherrimus. NCBI lineage: Eukaryota > Metazoa > Arthropoda > Insecta > Hymenoptera > Pteromalidae > Gastracanthus > Gastracanthus pulcherrimus. The sequence goes on from OX424572.1 coordinate 9,282,513, forward strand.
TCGCACTCAAATTTATGGAAGATAAAAAGAGGAGAGAGCATAGTAAAATTTTAAAAATTATCTTAAAAAAGAATTGGATAATGTAGTTGAGGTCTTGATTATAACTGTAAATTTCTTCAGATTTTTTAAAAACGTGTACCTAAAAAACAGAGGCCTTGACAAAATAGACCCATGTAACGGACGGAGGCTGTAAAGATAAACTAGCGGACGAAGGGTTAGGTATGCTATCAATCTGTTTCAAGAAAGCTATAATATAATATATTATATAACAAAACGTAAATGATTATGATGAAAAATCGATAATGAAAATAAGGTTGTGCCACACAAGCACCAAATCAAACGGAATTTTTAAAAATGGCAAGAATGCAGATGTACGATGACTGACATCGCACAGTTAATGGGTTAAGTAAACAAAACAACATTTATCGATCTTCAAAATGAGCTTGAAAGTCTCTTGAAACAGAATATGATAATCTAGATACACACCTCGAAATGATCGACACTATCCTGTGCAACAAATCTCGTGTAAACCAGACCCGATTCATACCAGATTTCCGTAGATCAGGTAGGAATCGGACGAGAGAGCCTTACTTGATCCGGGCTCCGATTTGTATACCATTGTTTATACGATTCGGCGTAGAAATCTATGCCAGATTCTAACCCGATTTTCGGATGTTAATCCTCAGCGAAGAAAAAAAGCTTCCTCCTTGAGGAAGCAAAATTATTTATCTCCTTCTCGGTACTCTACATGTAGTAATTCTTTTCTAAACTAGATTCATGTACTCAATAGTTATTATATGTCAATATAAAACCAAAATATAGAAATAATTGTAAGAAATAATTAAGAAAATCTTTATTAGAATATTTGTACAGGCCAGATAGTATTCGAGATTTATTTGAATAAATTCGTTAGATATACCCTTATAAAATAAAACACCCAAATTTTCAGTGTTTACACCGAATACCTATTGGGTGTAAACACCTAAAATTTTAGTGTACGCACCGAATTTCGGGTGTAGATACTTCTTTGCAAGGACAATCGATATATTGTTGTCCTTACATTAGTTATGTTATTTTGTATCTAAACCAAAAATTCAGATATAATTAAAGTAAGTGAAATGCGTTATTCTATTTAAACGACGAGAAAAGGAATACAGTTTTTCTTGATTTTCTCATGTAGATACATGAATACGATGTATTGCTGGATGTGTATACATTTACCGATCCTATAATACGCACCCTTTAATGCAGACGTGTGGAGCTTAACTCTCCCTCGAATATCAAAATAAACAACATCAAATCCCCCTTAAGCGTTTTGTAGATTGCTAATCCCGATTTTATTTAATTATTTAAATAAATTAACTATTTTAAAAGATACATATAAGTCGTTTAACCTGAAATATTATACCGATTAATGTTACATTGATACACACAATTATGATTGAGAATGCTATATGAACCAATGAAGTATTTGCAGAGGGTATTCTTATTTGACAATAGAATTCAAGGTAAAGGCATTCACACAAAAAATTTGTTAGTGTTAAAAGAAGTTATATTTTATTAAAATAGTAAAATACAAAAAATGTAATAATATTTGTGGTTTGATGTATGCAATGATATAAAAAATATATTATGTTTCATAATGGGAGAATCATTGGGCATCTTTATACAATGTTGACAACCATTTGACAGAACTTATTTGCCGACGGCGCAACGTCCCTTGTTGGCTTGCAGGAAGTTTTTCTGTAATGCGGAAATAGGAGAAATAATATAACAGGAGAAATGTAAAAATATGAGTTTTAAATAAGTGTAAAAGATACTTACCGCGCATGAGATAGCTTGAGATGGGTGCCTCCAGTTGTCCTTGCACTGGCTAGCAGCTTCGCCGAGGCAGCTGGCAGCGGCACCAGCGAACAGAGATCCGATGAGCTTGGCAACGATTTTCACAGCCTAAACAATTTTTACACATTTATTTACCAAAAACTATTTCTAATGCATATCAAATAACATATAGAGTACATTTATGATTGAAAATAACACTTTAAAAAATAAGGTTGTCCCAACGAAAAATTTACTTATTTGTAGAAAAGATAATAATAAGTTAAATTTCCTATCAGAATAATCATTAATCGTTGTAGTTTCTAAACATACAATAATATAGCGGGGTCACGAGGCATTTAAAAATGAAATGACTTATTGAGTGTGATTTTTTTCTTTTATATATAAATAAAATAAATACGATAAATATAATTATTCAATCTACACGTATAATCGTTTTTTATGGGTTTTTTAAGAAAAAGCTTTAATAACGTGAGGTTCGCTAACAAATCAGTTTTTTTATTCAGAAGTTGCGGTTTTGACTAGTTTGACGCTAGTACGACCTGAAACACTACTTTGTAATAACAATACAATAGGCTATGAATTTTAAAAGTAATGCAAAATGTGAATATGTATAATAGTGATTTCTTACCGGGTTGGCGCGTTCTTCAACATCTTGTTCATGTTCCTGGTCAGCACTGGCGTGGATGGCAACGGAGAAAAGAGCGATGACGCTAAGGATCAAGAAGTAACGGAAGAACATTGTGAAGCTTTGGTAGTTGTACTTTCGGTTAAAGTGAACTGTGATATTGCCAAATGAAATCCGCGTATTTATGTTCAAGAAATTATCCGTGTGACTTGAGCGATAATTATGCGGTAACGTGAACAAACATATATGAATTGTAGCCGAATTTGGATGGAAATATTTGTTTTGTTAATAGACTGCCAAAAGTTGTATTCTTGCGTATGATAACAGTTAATTTTATTCAATTAATTTGTACGAGGAAAATCATTTGATGTTGTCACATTGTGCTAATTAAAATAGATATATAAGTGCAAATAAGGAAATTTTCCAGAATCCAAATCATACGATAGAAATTTTATGTCAATAGTCTAAAACTAAAAACATAATATTATCGACTTTTACGTTTAATTTAAATGATTCAAATATTTGAAAAAAATTCGTTCGATTAGTAACATTTAATCTAATATATACATATATGTACACCGATCAAAGATTTGAGATTAAGAATTTCGGCGGGAAATTTGAATTGTTTAACACCCTTTTAATATTGATTCTAATAAGGAAACCGCCCGAGGTGTCCCTCTCCGATTTTCCTGAATTTTTTATATGTTGGAGAGGATCGAAAAATAAGAGACACGTATTTTTTTATCGGCCCAATCCGATATTGAAGGGGTAAACCCACCCCTAAAGTTTACCCCCGAAAACGGGTTTTTTTAAATACCCTAAGTTCTAATTAATGTTATGAAATGAAACAAAATGGAAAATACTTCTCTTTGAATGACGAAACTAGCAAGTATAGTTTGGTCCCCGTGGATGGCAACTATTTCAGATAAACCTTATTTTTTAAACTATTTTTGTACGTTTAAATGCTATCGTAAACTTCATAGAAGAATGACGTATTATATTTTCAGAAACATCTTATTATTTTTTTCTATCGAACCTCCAATAATTAAATAAAACAATTGTAAAAATGGTTTTAACATAGAATTTTCTTATGAGAAAAGTAGCTAAAATATATCGATAAATATCTTTATAGAAATCTTTTATATGTTTGATTTTTAGCATTAATTAAGTTGAAAGATACGTTCTAAGGAATATAGAAATATTTTCACCATTCAATAAAATTAATATTTTTTATAATTAAGTGATCGGATTGACCAACCTGATCGGTTTGATCCCGTTGTTCCCAAACAAAAATTTGTAGCGTTACAATAAACTTTTAGTACAAACCTTTTTATTTTTGGTGTCAATCACAAACATTTGTGTACTTAGTTATGGTTGACTAATTTTTGGAAGGGAAATAATTGGTTATCAATGCGTTTAGTATTACATACGCGTATGTCTATATACTCGTAAGTTGTTATAAATAATTCGTAGAAACAGAATGTAAATTGGTTAAATGGGCAGTAAAAATTTGTATATGCTTAAAGCATAGTCTTAACCAGATTCTTAGCCAGATATTAGCTATAATTTGGCTTACTTGTAGCTTATTTTAATATCTGTCTCCGATTCAATTCTTTAATTACTGATTTGCGTCTAAAGCAGCGTTTGTTCTTAGTGTATGAGTCTTTACTAATGAGTCTTGCTAGTGATTACAAAAGAAGCACATTATTTTACATTTTCTCATCAGAGTATTTTTTTAGGAGAACAGTAGCCTTTCTAGTTGGATTAAAGCCGGATTCATTACTACGAGCAGTGAGATGATTTTCTATGAGTGCAACCAGTTTAATGCGGTTTAATTTGACTGACTAACTTCCCACACAACTGATCAACCATCAATGACGGTCTTTTGGGCAGTCGTGCATCCACGCATCAGAGTAAATATGGTGCCGATCAATTGGAGGTTTTCATCTGGTTTGGCATATTCCAGTTGAAGACGCGCTCAAACTCATTTTGGAGATCGATAAATGTTGTTTTGTTTACTTAACCCATTAACTACGCGACGTCAGTCATCGTACATGTATATTCTTGCCCTTTCTGAAAAAACCCGTTTGATTTGGAACTTGCCTGGCTCAATTCTCTTTTCATTACCGATTGGATCCGATCGGTTGCAGCCTTAGTTTATCAATCGAGTTCGCTTTCAGTTTTAGCGTTTTAAGACTGTACTTGTATTTTATCGTTGTACATCTAACTGAGAAGAATGCAAATTAGTTGATCTGTATTATTCATCATAATCATTTACAATTGAAAAGTTCGACAGATGGCATGTTCTGAATAAACTTAAATTTAGTTGCAATGCAAAAATATTTATTTAATTCTCACCCAGACTAGTATTTATCAAGTAAACCATATGCAAGCTAAATTTTCACAGCTCACTGAACATTGACTAATCTGCTGAGTAATGTAATTTGCAATATGTAACCCATTATTTTTTTCTTATAGAATTGAACTATACGATAACGGTAATTAATATTTTCTCGCTCACTTATTGTCATGATTGACCGTCTTTATTCCATCATTGGATAGAATAGCACTACTATTTTTAAGAAAATAGGTTTATTCATAAAATATTCGTATCATTCGTAATTCGAATTATTATTTTCAATTCGAATCACTTAATTCGTTCAATTAAGTTGTCTTTCATAAATAATAATCGAGAAAAATGTATTCTTGTAGATGGTAATTGAAGAAGGTATACGATAACTTGATATGTAATGCATACTTATTTTATTTCATTAATTTTGTCGCTTAATATTGCTAGTATACTAACGGACCATTTAGTTTAATAAAGGTGAAAAAGAAATATATAATTACAATCATTTATTCGTTTCATTCCAAATTATAAAAATGAATTATTAGAGTGTTTTGCACTAGATATGACATAAAGATGCCGTTAGCGTGACATATCTTCTAACGTGCTCAAAAGGATCTATTATTAGCTACTCAAAGATTGCAAACCTACATTTGACTGGAATAGAGTACGAAATTAAAGAATATTCAATAATAGAGTTTGCCAGACATATTTCGGATGGTAATGAAATATCCCATATGGAATCCTCTATGGAGAGTAGAATAAAAGAGTATTAAATCATATCGAAAATTAATACGGTTTCCTACTGCCCGGGTAAAAATGGATTTCGATGTTACGATTTTTGGGGAGTGGGTTAGAATATTTTTACAGGCCAGCTAGTATTCGAGATTTATTCGAATAAATTCGTTAGATATGTAAATACATAGTTAGCACATGTTAGTATACGATTCCAACTGAATAAGCTCCGCAGAATAATTTCATTGGTATATTTTAAACTATAGTAAACCCTTCTTAACACGAACTTGTATAACACGAAATTCGCTGTAACATGAACGCAGTTCATGGTCCCTCATGCATAAATAGTCAGCTACATGGCACCAAATATCCATATACATCGGTCTATAAATCTGTCTTTTTGTGCATGAATATAACGTATTGGAGGATGTGTATACACGCACCGATCCTATAATATGCACCATTTTGATACAGACATGTCGTATCTAAAAACTAACAGTTTTGTGAAAATCGTCACCTACTCGTTCTATCACTCCCCATCAAATATCAAATAACATCAAATCCCCCTTAAGGACTTTTCCCTATTAACAGTAAGTTTAGTAACTTAATTATCGAAAAAATCATCCTTAACTGTCAATATTTATAATATAAAGCATTAAAATAATAGTAAAGAATATACAAGTGATGAAAAAGCACCAAAAACCAGAGTACGGCATTAACTTTTGCTATACTGTACCCCGATATAGATATACTAATAATATTGGAGAACAACTTTAGATAGCTATATCTATAAAAAAGAAATCGCTTGCTATATCCAGTTTTTTACGTATTACTTCTATGCTTATTTTACATAGCATACTAGTTTTTCAGAACTATTTAAAGAAAACTTGGTTTGCAATAAATAAAAATGTCCATTTCGTGAGAGCTCAAAATAGGGCTCCCAGGTTAAAAATTGAAACTTTGACTAATTTTCTCTATTATTCACACCGCAAGGGGGGGGGGGGGGTCGAAATTTCAACCTTGTATAAAACACCTAAATTAAAATATAATAAAAGTTTCAAGAGATTTTAAAGAAATTCAATTATTACGTGAACGTCCTTAAGGAGTTCTATACCAACTACACTAGTCAAAATGACTGCACTTTTTATTTCTTGCTTATTCATAAGGTATACTTGATTACAAAGTTTGCATAGATAAACTTATAATTACACAATTCTTCTCAACCTAATTATCAATCAAAAGTTCCATTAAGATGCTAATTTGACTTGTGTTTTACGTTATATATACCTTTTTTGGTTTTCAATGAATTACTTTTATAAATTAGAGGTACCCAATGATATTTTTCAAGTGCAATAATTGAGGGGATGCGCCGAATAACGATATAACTTGAAAAATTGCATTTGAGAAAAACGAGAAAAATGTGGGAAACCAAGTAAAAAGAGAGTTGCGTCAAAATACTTTGACATGAACATTAAGTACTTAATTATACACATATGGAATACCAAAACTGTGAATTAAACTTAAAAACCAACTGTTTATTAAAATATGAAGTCTTCGAGTTATACCGTTTCTTTAAAAATAAGTCTATATTTATAGTAAAAAAATTTAATTTAACAAAAAAATGTTTGATCATATAATACTGAATGTATACTATACGTAGATATTCGGTTTTTATTTCGTTGGTCGTTTTTCTTAATTTTTACAGCTTTTACAGTTTTTGCATTAATTTTAACTTCTTGCTTTTGCGTCTTATTTGCTTGCGTTTTAGTGGATGGTTTCGTCTTCTTTTCTTTGGTTCTGTAACTGATTTAGTTTTCTGATTATTTGTTTTATTACTAACAACTTATTTATTACTAATTTATTTATTCTTTCTACTTTGTATACTTTGAGTTATGCCGTTAATCCATAGATTGCTTTAATATATATATATATATATATATATATATATATATATATATATATATATATATATATATATATATATATATATATATATATATATCATGTAGTGAACAAATAATGTCTATCGAGTATTGCCGATTCATTTGAGGCGTTGGATGCATAAACAACTTAACCCGGGTTAAGTTGTTTTTTGTGAAACATACATATTCGTATTTTACGACCGTTTATTTATAAGTATAGTGAATCAAACAAGTTTTTTAGAACATATACAGTAGAATATAATATATATCGAAATCTCTCGCGACGCCCCGGGCCTCCTGTCGTATCTACACGCCGGAGACCGCAGCTCAATTCTTTATCAAACAAAACAATTAATCATGTATATAAGAATGACGAGTGATCAGTTTCCCATAAGAGCCTGTGTTAAGCAACAAAAATAAAAAACGTTGATTGCTCGACTAGGTACCCTAGTCTTCTGAAAATATATACGAGTGCATGTACCAACATGTATACAAAATTTTATAATTTTCTCAGCGTTATTTCTGTTTGGTATATTACTGATCCCGAATTTATTTAATTATTTAAATAAATTAACTCTTTTAAAAAGATACATTTAGTAGTTTAAACTGAAATATTATACCGATGAATATTACATTCATACTCACAATTATGATTGAGAAAGCTATATGAACCAATGAAGTATTGGCAGCGTTTTTTTTTCTATTCGCAAAGGGGATAGAATAGGGAGGGTTTGCATTATTTGCAAAAGAAAGAATGTCGATTGACAGTAAGTAGATTCAAGGTAATGCAATTCAAACATTTGTTCAGTGTTAAAAGAAAATATATTTTATTAAAATAGTAAAATATAAAAAATGTAATGATAGTTGTGATTTGAAGTATACAATGAAAAATGAATCATATTACAGGATCGGAGAGCCATTGGGCATCTTTATACGATGTTGAAAATCATATGACAGAACTTATTTGCCGACGGCGCAACGTCCCTTGTTGGCTTGCAGGAAGTTTTTCTGTAATTCAGAAATAGGAGAGTTAATATAACAGGAAAATCGTAAAAATATGAGTTTGAATAAGTGTAAAAAATACTTACAGCGCACGAGATAGCCTGAGATGGGTGCCTCCAGTTGTCCTTGCACTGGCTTGCAGCTTCGCCGAGGCAGCTGGCAGCGGCACCAGCGAACAGGGATCCGATGAGCTTGGCAACGATCTTCACAGCCTAAACAATTTTTACACATTTTTATTATTCGCCAAAAACTCGTTCTAACGCATATCAAATAACATAGAGTATATCTATGATTGAAAATAACACTTAAAGGTAGTACCAGTGTGGTTTTATTTATAAAATTCGCATCAGATTTTCACTTATATTTGGAATCAAATATATCTGGATGTGCGGCAAAAATTTCAGCATAGCTTCGCTGGTAGAAAATTCATCTAGAGCTATGTAGATCTATCTAGTTTGCAATGGGAATAATCGAGGGCCTCGATAAAACTAGATGATTTTCTACCAGGGTTGCGAGGCATTTTAAAAAGATATTAATTACCAAAGTTTGCATTTTTAGCACGTCACCTATAGAGAAAATTCAGTTTTCGTCGTTCTATCGAATTTACTATCAAAATAATCCTTATTCTGTCTAGTTTCTATACATACATAATATAATGGGGTCGCAAGGCTTTTACTTATGCAATTACTTATTAAATATGATTTTTAGTACAGTTTACCTCAAAGTCAGAGTTAAATAAATCTGCGAATTACCCTTTTTATATATAAATAAAATTAATGCGATGAATATAATGATTCTTGCCATCCGGCACTTCCGCGCCCCTTGATTTGATCTACATGTATAATCGTATTTTTTAAGGGTTATTATTTACGCAAATGCTGTAATAACGTAAGGCTCGCCAAAAAAAAAGTATTTATTCGAAAGCTGCGATTTTGATTAGCTTGACGTTAGGACTATCTTAAGCACTACTTTGTAATAACAATAAAATAGACTCAGCATTTTAAAAGTAAAGAAAAAAGTAAATATGTATAATAGTGATTTCTTACCGGGTTGGCGCGTTCTTCAACATCTTGTTCATGTTCCTGGTCAGCACTGGCGTGGATGGCAACGGAGAAAAGAGCGATGACGCTAAGGATCAAGAAGTAACGGAAGAACATTGTGAAGCTTTGGTAGTTGTACTTTCGGTTAAAGTGAACTGTGATATTGCCAAATGAAATCCGCGTATTTATGTTCAAGAAATTATCCGTGTGACTTGAGCGATAATTATGCGGTAACGTGAACAAACACATATGAATCGTAGCCGAATTTGAATGGAAATATTTGTTTTGTTAATACGCTGCCAAAAGTTGTCCTTGTCTTATTGCGTATGATGACAGATAATTTTATTCAATTAATTTGTACGAGGAAAATTAGTTGATGTTGTCATATTGTACCAATTAAATTAGATGTATAAGTGCAAATAAGGAAATTTTCAAAAATCCAAATCACACGAGAGATATTTTATGTCAAGAGTCTAAAACTCAAAACATACCATTATCGGCTTTTACGTTTCATTTAAATGTTTCAAATAGTATTTGAAAAAATAATGTTTGGGTCCCGGGTATTAATAAATCAAGATACTAAAAATGTATTCGCATACTAAGATGTGAAGAGTTTAAGTGCATAAGAAACAAATAAATATATATCGAATGACACGGGAGAATTCAGCCCAAGTTCGTTATTTTAGTCGACCTTTCGTCGGGCCGAACTGAGAGACTTAAGTCAAGGGAAGGGCGATTCTATTCGATGCTTACAAAAGTACTCGATTCTATTTTCAGAGAATCGATTACTTTATCGATTCTTTTAAAGGTCGATTCTTGAAGAATCGGTTCTCTTTTGTCTAAGAATCGAAGCAAGAGTCGATGGTCAGAGTGGTTGACAATGAAACTTGAGAACACTGCAACGCCTGCAACGAACAGTACGGCCTCTTGCATGCTAAAATATATAAGAGGAAAATAAGGAATAAAAGGAAATAATATTCTTATTCCTCCTTATTTCTTCTTATTCCAGTGCTCGAATAACATTCAAATTCACGAAAATTCGCTTAAAAATGTGGTGGAACGTTTCAGTAATTGAAAAATTCATGCTTATTTTATCAACCTTCCCATTATTCAATAAAAAGGACTGGAAACCCTTTGCATCAGTATCTATATTGCCATACATTGACCAAAAGAAACCTGCAAGATTACAGTCAATTGTTTATAGTCCATAGTCCACGTCCTACACGTGATTTTGTAATTTCGAGCGTGTACAAGTATAAACTATAGGCTGTAACTTTGCAGGTTTTTCTATGGTATTCAATTTTTATATCGGCAAGTCCAACTGTTTCAATTATTCAAAAAATAAAATGAGACCTTCAAAATTCAAATTGGATACTACATAAAAAGTCCATTGTTTTATCAACTTCTTCTCATTTAAATTCTAAAGCTTACGATAACTAATTTTTGAATAACGGAATTACAATACAATTTTTTTTTGGTTTGGCAAAGCCCCTTATTTCATACTATATTGACTTTCATTTATAATCATATGAAAGATTAAATTGTAGTAGACTAGACATTTCGCAATTTTCCCACGAAGACTAGCACATTTCAGGATTTGAGTACCAAAAGGGTGTAGTACCCGACACGAACCTGATAAAAAAGAATCGATTCCCCGAGAGTTTCTCAGTACAATTTTTCAGAAGAATCGATAGAAAAACATTATTAACTCGCTTAAATTGTTGCCGTTCAAACTTTTGCAAAACGTTTTTAATCCTTTGTGGCCCATATTTTTTTCTTAAAAAAACAGCTTTTTCGTTACTTGTTTATTTATAACTATTTAACAATAAATAAAATATCAATTTATGTTAATTACTATTATAGAGAAACCTCTTAGCTAATAGAAGAATGTTAAATCATTTATATACACCTAGAAATACAATTTTTATACATAAAAATCTTAGACGAAAGAGGTGGCTATTATAATAGCCACTAAGCCACAAAGGGTTAAGGGAAGTAGTTACCGATTTTTGGTAAAAAAATCGATTTCTTTTTAAGTGGTAAAACACTTATTTAACCCTTTTGTCGAAAGTAAAAGGTTTTACGCGAAAACTAATTTTTCTTCGATTTATTTGAAGGTGTAGATAAATGGTTGACCATGCTATTTTTATTGATATTTTTTTTTTTTTTTTATTAATTTAAGCTTTGTTAACCTCATACGAGGTTTTTTAGCATTACATAGATTAGATATACAGTCTGATTACAAAGTATAGCGTGTTTATGTATAACATTATAAGTTTAACTTACAGTTACAAAAGAATTTGTACAGAGTTTTGTATACAGAAGGCCGCGTATCAACAAGTATAGATGAGCTCTTATTAGGTAGGTAGATATGTAATTTACTGAGGTCGCTTACAAGGTTTTGTCGTTGTGTTTCATAAAGTGGGCATTGCCAAAGTATGTGATCGAGGTCTTGTATGTTTGTATTGCATGTACAGTTAGGATCACTAATTATGCTGATGCGAGCCAGAGATGCAGCGAGATTATAATGGTTAGCTCGACATCTGTTTATCATGACAATGTTTGCCCGATTAAAATTACTTTTTTCAAAGCAGGGTTTATTTTTTAGAGTGTAAAAATTTTGAAAATAGTCTACACCTTTTTTTTTGCCCATTTCAGTAATCATTTTTTCTGTATTGCATTTGGAAGTTTGTTTAAATTTCTGGCGTAAGTCAGAGAAAGGAATGTGGAAATCTTTACAATAAGGATTATTTGTAGCTGCTTTAGCAAGTTGGTCAGCCCGTTCATTTCCATTGATTCCTATATGTGCAGGGATCCAAACTAGCTTAACTTTAAAATGGTTGGTATTTTTTTTTGTAAATTCACAAATTTTTCTTTTGATTTCATAAATATAGTGATTTAATTTAATGTTAAGTTTTGAGGATTTTATTGTTTGTAATGCACTTAAGGAATCAGTGAAAACGATTACATTTGTGTTTGTGCAATTTGTAGCCAGGTCTAGTGCATCATTTAATGCAATGCATTCGGCTGTGAAAATTGACGCATTATTGTTAATACTTCTTTGAATAGAAGTGTTTAAGTCAAAAGAAAAGCAAGCTGTTCCTACTGATATACTCGTACCATTGATTGATTTGCTACCATCTGTAAAAATTGCAATCGCGTCATTTTTTTTAATGAATTTTTCAAGTAACCTATTTGGATCAGCCGTTTGTCGTAGAGTTTTTCCGAATTCAGTGTCTACTTCAAGGTTAGATATAACAATATCGTATTCTGTGAGATAGAGATTATAGTGTCGTTGAATTTTGATTTGATCTTTTAAGGTGTATATTTGATCAATACAGCATAGGAGCATTATTTTTTTCTTTCTTTTTTTAAATATGTGAAAAGAGCTATTTATAGCTTTATTTACAGGTAGACTTGAATTTGAAATTGTTTTGCATAAGTAGTTTAAGCATAAATTTTTAGTTCTTTCGTGTATAGATACAAGTTTTGATTCAGCAAGGAGGATATTGGTAGGGGTACTGATGCGATAGCCCAAAGCTAACCTTATGGCAGCATACTGTATCTTCTCAAGCGCATTAGTGAGCCTCTTTTTCACTGGTAAATATACAAAGCCGGCATAATCAATCAAAGATCTAACATACGATTTATATATAATAAGAAGCGTACTCGGGTCAGCACCCCACCAAACTCCTCTTACATATTTCATGATATTTAGTACATTTCTACATTTATTTACAGTTTTTTCTGTTTGTTGTTTAAAAGAAAGCTGATAATCGAAAAGAATTCCGAGATAACGAACAGTCTCTGCAGATTTGATACATGTATTGTCAATTTTTATTTCCATGCTGCCTGGCTTAATACCTAGATTATTGAAATGCATTAAGACTGTTTTGTGAGGGGCGAGCTCTAGTCCAATTTCTTCTAAATTTTGATTAATAATTTTAAGAGCTTTTTCCATAATTTTTTTGCATGATTTAAGAGATTTCTTTTTAATAAGCAGCTTGATGTCATCAGCGTATTTAGACACAATTATACTTTTGGGTAGATTTTTTAATATTTCTGATATGTATAAATTGAAAAGAAGGGGACTGAGAGCTCCCCCTTGTGGAACGCCTTTGTAGATGGTTCTATAAGTATTTTCGGTAAATTGTGTATATATGTGTCTTTCGTAGTTTAGAAATTTGACTAGTTTTATGATTTCAAGGGGGTTGATGATTTATTGATATTTATGTTTAAACTCATTTTTCTCAAAACTTAATTTTCATACTTACCTTGTAAGCCTGCGCAACAGTTCTTCGCGAATTATGCTAAAAATTTTTGTACATTCTTTTTAACATATTTTGAACAAATTTAAGGGGTAACACCACTCTAGCGGCCCGAAAAAATGCCTAATTTGTATGATTTTTTACAAGAGAAGGAAAGAAGGGATCAAATTTTTTTCGGAGGGTTTACTACACATATATTGAGGTACAAAAATATATTTTTTTTTACATTTAAATACAAAATGGCGGCTATACAGCGAATCTCGTGAGAAGCCTTTTTCTCAAACCTGCAAACGGGAGAACACTTTTCTCGGAAAGTATGAGACCTGGATAAAAAAACTAAAGAAATTCTTAATCTATATAACGTTAACTTTGGAAGTACTTAGGTTTTTTTTTATTTCAATTTTTGTAGAAATGGCGCACTTCTGACAAAAGTCGATTTTTCTCGAAAAATCGACGAAAAAAAAGGATGTAAATGTTTATAAAAATGTTTATAAAAAAACAATTTACATTTAATCGATAAACGGCTACGTACTTCTTTAGAGAATCTATTTGTGAAGCTACAGTAAACATTTCAATCCAATCCATGCAATAGTTTACGAGTAATCTGTTCTCCCAGTTTAAAAAAGGCTTCTCACGAGATTCGCTGTATAGCCGCCATTTTGTATTTAAATGTAAAAAAAAAATATATTTTTGTACCTCAAAAAAGAAATTTGATCCGTTCTTTCCAACTCTTGTAAAAAATCGTACACACTAGGCATTTTTTCGGGCCACTAGAGTGGTGTTACCCCTTAAAGAGAGTTTTTTTTATTATTACCTAAAATATCATTTTTAAGTGTCAGGTCATAAATGGTCATATTTACGCTCGGCTTTGTTTGCACTCTGCGAAGGCGCCGAAGGCTCGACGCCAAACTGTGTAATAAAATCGTATTTCGCACCGGCTAGCACTACCTATCGCACATTTGGTGACAGAAAGGTACGGCGCATATGGCCAAATTTAAGGGCTGCATCCGGTGCATCTTCGATAGTCAAGGCCGTAGGGAAGGGCGATTCCTAAAAAAAGAATCCGTGAGTAATCAATAGATTATTTTAGAAAAGAATTGAAGTACGGCTACGAGAATCTATACGTATTCGGATCTGACAACGGGCGTTCAGCCTCTGGCGGATTAGAGTTGTATCAATCGAGATCCTTAAATTTTCATAAATGATTGGTTTATATGTGACCACGTGTTCA
The DNA here is from genome assembly GCA_949152435.1 of Gastracanthus pulcherrimus. Classification (NCBI taxonomy): domain Eukaryota; kingdom Metazoa; phylum Arthropoda; class Insecta; order Hymenoptera; family Pteromalidae; genus Gastracanthus; species Gastracanthus pulcherrimus. The sequence goes on from OX424572.1 coordinate 9,297,525, forward strand.
AACACGTGGTACCTACACAAGCCCTTAATTTAACATAACTCTTTAAACTTTAAAGTATTAATGGTGGCAGTTTCATAATTAAATTTTCGTAAGTTGTCTCTTTCGAGGTATTTTACAATTCAGTGCATAGAAAAACGTCCTAACATTCAGTTTTTATTGAGTATTTTATTTCAGAAGGTTGTATGCGTAGATATTGACGGCCCTTACGAAGATTAGCACATTTAAAACTGCCACGATGAGTAGCACATTTGTAAATCTCCCACGAAAACTAGTGCATTTCGCCATTCTGCCACGAAAACTAGCACAATTCGCCGTTCCCTCACGAAGACTAATACTTTTCATAATTTTCCCACGATATAAATGAGAATAAAACTGGCCTAAACTTGCTTTATAAAAATCAATACATGCGTTATAAAAAATATGGTGTGTACAACGGGCGAGAGGGCGTTTTTGACCTCGTGTGTTTGCAGTACTCGTCTCCGGCTCGCTGTACGCACTCGCCATCGATCCGGAATAGCTCGTCTATGACTCGTACCATAAACTTACACTCGGTCAAAAAAAGCCCACTTCTCACCCCTGGCACACAATATACTATTAAACACAGTGTATCGATTTATCCTGCGGCACAAACAATTCTTTTTCAAATATAATTTAAAATATTTTAATTAAACGTTAAAGTTGCTAATTTTATGTTTTGAGTTTTAGACTCTTCACATGCAATATCTCTTGTATTATTCGGATTCTTGAAAATTTCCTTATTTGCATTTATATATCTAATGTGATTAGCACTATGACAAATACATAATCGACTAACTTTCCTCGTACAAATTAATGGAATAAAATTAACTGTTATCATACGCAAGAAGACGAGCACAACTTTTGGCAGTCTATTAACAAAACAAATATTCCCATCCAAATTTTTTGACTATAAGTATGCGGATTTCATTTGACAATATCACAGTTCACTTTAACCAAAAGTACAACTACCAAAGCTTCACAATGTTCTTCCGTTACTTCTTGATCCTTAGCGTCATCGCACTTTTCTCCGTTGCCATCCACGCCAGTGCTGAACAGGAACATGAACAAGATGTTGAAGAACGCGCCAACCCGGTAAGAAATCCTTGTTATACATATATTCCAAATTTTACTTTTTCCTTTACTTTTAAAAATCCTGAGCCTATTTTATTGTTATTACAAAGTAGTATTTAAGATAGTCCTCCCGTCAAACTAGTCAAACCCTCAACTTTTGAATAAAAACTGTTTTGTTAGCAAATCTTACGTTATTAATTATTATTAATATCGTATTTATTTTATTTATATATTAAAAGAAAAAATCACATTCCAAAAGTCATTGCATTTTTAAATGACTCGCGACCCCACTTTAGTATGTATTAAAACTAAAAAGATTATCGATTACATTGACCGCAAATTGAATTTTTATCATTTTTACAAATAAGTGAATTTTTCGTTGGGATTACCTTATTTTTTAAAGTGTTATTTTCAATCATAAATGTACTTTTGTTATTTGATATGCGTTAGAAAAAGTTTTTGGTGAATAATAAAAATGTGTAAAAATTGTCTAGGCTGTGAAGATCGTTGCCAAGCTTATCGGATCCCTGTTCGCTGGTGCCGCTGCCAGCTGCCTCGGCGAAGCTGCTAGCCAGTGCAAGGACAACTGGAGGCACCCATCTCAGGCTATCTCGTGCGCTGTAAGTATCTTTTACACTTTTTTAGACTCACATTTTTACGATTTTCCTGTTATATTAATTCTCCTATTTCCGCATTACAGAAAAACTTCCTGCAAGCTAACAAGGGACGTTGCGCCGTCGGCAAATAAGTTCTGTCATATAATTGTCAACATTGTATAAAGATACCCAATGGCTCTCCGATCATGAAATATAATACATTTTTCATTGTATACTTCAATTCACAACTATCATTACATTTTTTGTATTTTACTATTTTAATAAAATATGATTTCTTTTAACACTAACAAATCTTTTGTTTGAATGGCTTTACCTTAAATCTACCTACTGTCAATCGACATCATTTTTTTGCAACTAGGAAAACCCTCCGCCAATACTTCATTGGTTTATGTATATATCATAATTATGCGTATGAATGTAACATTAATCGGTATAATTTTTCAGGTTAAATTACTATACGTAATAAAACTTTATTCCTTTTCTATTAGTTTAAATAGAATAACGCATTTCACTTACTTTACTAATATCTGAATTTTTGGTTTAGATACAAAATAACATTACAAATCTATTGATTGTCCTTATGAAGAAGTATCAACACCCGAAATTCGGTGTTTATACTAACGATTTAGGTGTTTACACCCAATAAGTAAGGACTCTAACGAATTTATTCGAATAAATCTCGAAAACTATCTGGCCCGTAAAAATATTCTAACCCACTCCCCAAAAATTCCCACATAGAAATCCACTTTTACCCGAGCAGTAGGAAACCATATCAATTATCGACATGGTTTAATACTCCTTTATTGTATTCTCCATAGAGGATTCCGTATGGGATTTTGTACTACAGTATATTTCTTTGATGAGTGAAACCATCTTGATACGGTTTCAATTGAATGACCCTGCTGAAATCACCCGATTATAAAGTATTAAAAAAAACGAACCGCGCAAATCCGGATTCTTGTTCCGTCCTTTACGCATTGAAAACGATTGAAAAAATAAATTAAAAATAATTGAAAACGATTCAAGCAGTTTTACCATAAAATGATACAAAGTAATCGGATTTATTCTTTTTCAATTCCTAAAACTTATTCAATCGTTTTCAATGCGTAAACGACGGACCAAGTCTCCGGATTCGCGTGATACTTTTTTTTAATTTTTTTTTATTTAGTTATTTAGCGTCGCTACCCCCATATGGGTATTAGCTACTTACAACTTGAATTGCATTATTAGGTTTAAGTTGTTTACATGATGTTTGCAAGAAGTAGAAATGAAGGTTACATAATTGATAGTGACGTGGTTTACAGTGATACACATAATAATAATAAAATAAAAATTAGTTACATACAAAGCAATCATAATATACAATATTTATATTAGTTGATTATAGTTTATTTCGTCAATAAATTTAATGACTTTTTCGCACTGTTTTTCTATGCTGAGTAAATGGATGATGCTGGTTTTCAGTTTTTTTTCTTATGTCATCAACTGATTAATATGTGTTCTATATTATAAGGGACTTTGCACTATTCACACATTTCTCTCTCTTCTCCTGTTATTAATTGCTGATGAGCGATTTTACAGTGTCCAATTCTGAGTCTTGAGATGAGGACTTGATGTCTCCTATTAAATTTTAAGGTTGGATTCCTATCATGCACGCCTGATTTAATTTGTTTGAGTGCTCATTTATTGAGATCATTTTCCCATATGTTCTTCCATTCTACCATGGTTTTGATTTCAATTTGTTTGTATAATTCTTCTTTATCACAGTAATCATTTCTTTATTTGGTAGAATAGCTACTGCTCCGATCGAGTTGCTCGTATTGAATTTACCAATAAGAATGTGCGAGAAGTGAGGATATTTCATTTTAGCTCTTCATATAATATAACTTTTTGGAGGGCTTCCATCGTCCAATCATCATGCACTATATCCATACTGTTACACATTGATGGCGATTCTATTTCATATTCTTCGAGATATTGATGCACTCTATGTCAGAAGAATTCATATACCAATTTTTTTATTCGGATGGTTTGATTTTTAAAATACGAGATTATAAGCTTGGTTATTAGGATTATTTGAGAGTCGTACTGCATATTTTAATGTTTGTCTTTTTAGTCTCAGTCTTAACGGCATTATGTTGCTTTTGCTTATAATGCTTATCACTGGGCTGGTTCTGTAGGCTCCGATTGCAATTCTCATGCTGGTGTTCAATACCGGTTCAAGTTTTTTTTAAGACATTTTTTTAGCAGATCCATACGCTTGACAGCCATAATCTATTTTAGATTGCATGAAAGCCTTGTAGGTATTTACTAATATTTTTTTATTTGTGCCCCAGTTTTTTGCCGCAAGTACTTTTAAGACGTATGTTCTGAGAAGGCATTGTTTTTTGAGATGGTCAATATGTGCTTTCCAATTTAGTTTACTATCGAATATCAAACCAAGAATCTTGATTTCGTTAATTGTTTTGATCTTTTCCTCTCCAATTTTTAGCTGTAGATCAGACGGTTTTTATTGTATCTCTCAAAAACGATAGCTTCTGGTTTCCTTTATATATTTTGAAACCTGCAGTATTGGAAAATTCTATAATGCTGTTAAGAGATTGCTGGAGAATTTCTTGGCTTGTTTTAATGTTTATCCCTTTAATAAATAAGGTTACATCATCAACATATATGGTACATGCTACCGGAGTTTGAATATGTTTTGCGATGTCGTTGATAGCCAAAAGAAATATGGTAACGCTAATCACTGAGCCTTGTGCTACGTCATTATTTATGTTAATAGCTTTTGACATTATGTTGTTAACTTTTACTTTTATTGATCTATCGTTAAGGAAATTTTGTATAAAATAAAAGATGCTTCCTATTAAATTATAGTTTCTTAAGATTCCTAGAATTCTTCTTCTCCAAATCAAGTCATATGCTTTTTCCATATCCAAACACAGTGCAATTAAATGTTGACTATTGCTGAGAGCTTTACATATGTTATGTTCGAGACTAACCAGGCAATCAGTTGTCGAGCAGTTTTCACGAAATCCGCTTTGTTGTTTATGAAGTACGTTATTGTTTTCTAGGTAATTACGGATTCTTGTATTAACAATTTTCTCGAGTAGTTTGCATAAAGAACAAGTTAATGCAATGGGTCTGAAATTATATTTCTCATACTTAATTTTAGTTGGCTTATGTAATGGAATGACCACCGCTTGTTTCCCTATTTTCGGAAATATATTTTCTTGCCACACTATGTTATATATTTTTAGCAGAACCGCATGTGCACTATTTGGTAATTGTTTAATAAGTATATTTGTTATGTTATCTGGGCCTGGACTTGTGTTATTGCTTATCTCTACCTATAACTTTTTTCAATTCTTATATTGTTATTGGATCGTTGAATGTATATTCGTTATCGGTGGCTTCTGTATTTATTTGTAGTTCGGGTTGGCTTTCAATTACCTTTTTGTATTCCAAGAATTCTGGATTGTAATTTCCATCGCTCGAACTGTCGGTAAATTTTTCCGCAAATGTATTAGCTATTATGAGCGGGTCACTGATAATTTATTTATTCTCTTCTAGTGAAGGGATAAATAGTGATTTACGTCCTTCTACTTATTTTATTTTTTCCCAGATTTGTTTAGGTGTTAAATTCATTAGGTTGTTTAAGTCTTTCTTCCACGTGTTAATTCTACTTTCTATAACAACTCTTTTAGAAAGCGCTTTAAGGCGTTTGTATTTAATTGTATTGGTTCTTGTGTTTTCTTTTTTAACCCATTTCTTCATAAGCGGCCATTTTATAGTCGATTGGTTTTTTGCCTAAAAAATTGTTGGAAAAAAAAAATAATAATAACCAATAGCGAACACTTTTCTGAAGTAAAATTGTTCGCTCTTTCCGATTCTGAAGTCAGAATTTTGAAATTTCGGTTGGAAAATTTCAAAATGGCGGTTTTAGGCAAAAAACCAATCGACTACAAAATGGCCGCTTGGGAAGAAATGGGTTAATAAGAGTGGAAATGCTGATCACCCAGGCAGTGTGCCATCGATCGAAATAAATGGTAGTCGGAAGGAGCAACGTCTGGAGAGTACGGAGGGTGGAGTAAGACCTCCCATTACAGCGTTTCCAAGTGTGTTTTGACCGGTATTGCGACATGTGGCCGAGCATTGTCATGCTGGAGGATAACTTTGTCGTGTCTCTCTTAGTACTGCGGCCGTTTCTCCTTCAATGCTCGGATCAAATGCATCAACTACGTTCGATACCGATCTCTTGTGATGGTTTTATTCGGTGTCAACAGCTCATAATACAACACACCGAGCTGGTCCCACCAAATACAGAGCATAACTTTGGCAGCGTGAATATTCGGCCTGGCCGCCGACGTTGAGGCATGTCCGAGCATTCCTCAAGATTTTTTGCGCTTGGGATTATCGTAGTGGACCCATTTTTCATTACCCGTCACAATGCGATATAGAAACCCCTTTCGATTCTGTCTTTGAAGCAGCAGTTCACAAGTAAAGAAACGCCGTTCAACATCTCTCGGCTTCAACTCGTACAGAACCCAATTCCCTTGCTTCTAAATCATTCCCATGGCTTTGAGGCATTTCGAAATGGCTTGTTGAGTCACATGCACTCCCAATGATTCTGCCAATTCTTATCTAAAAATTTATATCTAAAAATATACCATATAAAAATACCAAATTGCTCGAAATTTAATTCTCAAATATGGGTTTAAGTTTTCTCGCTATGCTCGGGCGAAGAATGTCCCATGCGCTAAAAAGCCAACGTACCCAATAGTGTCGAATTAAATAAAAACTTAAATACTTGAAAATTGAGGGCACAGTTTTTTGGGACACTTTAAGTTACGAGTATAAAAAGGTATTTCGACAAAATTTATTTACAGTTTTTATTGTGCATATTATTTATTCAAATTGTAATAACTTTGTTAGTTTTTATTAATTGCGATATCTACGTAGTATTAAAATATTCCATTTATTACAAACTTTATAAAAGTTAATAGAAAATCGCTGAATATTTTGTCAACCGTTAGAGCTTGAATTGATAAAGAATTTTTTTTATTTTTATTTTTATTTTGTATTTTTTCACCTTAAATCTATAACTTTATATAGTTATAAATTACCTTAATCATATATTACAAGAGAAGCATCAATTATTTGCTTATCGTTTAGTTATTAAAAGCGATTAAGAATATAATATAGCGATTAGAACATTTTTGTTTTTAATTATATACAACACTTGATCGCAAATTATAATGGATTTGGAGAATTGCATGATTATTTCAATATTGTCATTAAAGAAGAATTAATTTGTTAATTCTAAATATGGCTCTAGCGGTAAAAAATGAAAAAACATAAAAAGCATGTCCCGTTGAAAAAATAAAGATAAAAATTATTAAATAAAAGCAATTACTGAAATAGAGCTTAAGAAGGGTTTCAAAACACCCATGTAATTAATATATTTGTGTAAAAAATACTGTATCATATGTTAATGTTATTATTTACAATGAATTAATCTGAGTATTCGCCAAATGAAGATTAAAAAGTATTATTATTAAGAGTTGATTTTAAAGCATTCAACCGTATTTGCAGATTTATAACGTATACATAAATGTAATAAAAAATAATTCAATCGTATTACCATTACTTTTTAAAACAAATTGATTTGTCAATTGGTCAAATGTAGATAAAAACGAATTACCAAAAAATCCGTTTTAATTGCATTAAAACGGATTTTATTGTTGACGTACATACGAGCAATTGAAAACGATTCAATTTCATTACAATATAAGTACTCAAAAGAGTTTAATTTGCCTAATTCGTCAAATACCCATTAAAGCGAATTCAGAATATATTCAACTATACTGTATTAAAAAATATTGACGAAGTTAAGCATTGAACTGTTATTTGTATTTGGATTCTTGAAAATTTCCTTATTTGCATTTATATATCTAATTTAAATAGCATAGTATGACAACATCAACTAATTTTCCTCGTACAAATAAATTGAATAAAATTAACTATTATCATACGCAATAAGACGAGGACAACTTTTGGCAGCGTATTAACAAAACAAATATTCCCATTTAAATTCGGCTACGATTGATATGTGTTTGTTCACGTTACCGCATAATTATCGCTCAAGTCATACTGATAATTTCTTGACTATAAATACGCGGATTTCATCTGACAATATCACAGTTCACTTTAACCGAAAGTACAACTACCAAAGCTTCACAATGTTCTTCCGTTACTTCTTGATCCTTAGCGTCATCGCACTTTTCTCCGTTGCCATCCACGCCAGTGCTGAACAGGAACATGAACAAGATGTTGAAGAACGCGCCAACCCGGTAAGAAATCCTTGTTATACATATATTCCAAATTTTACTTATTCCTTTACTTTTAAAAATCCTGTGCCTATTTTATTGTGATTACAAAGTACTGTTTAAGGTAGTCCTAGCGTCAAACTAGTCAAACCCGCAACTTTTGAATAAAAACAGTTTTGTTAGCAAGCCTTACGTTATTGCTTTTTCATAAATAAACCCATAAATAATACGATTATACATGTAGATTGAATAATTGTATTTATCGTATTTATTTTATTTATATATTAGAAGAAAAAATCACATTCCAAAAGTCATTGCATTCTTAAATGACTCGCGGTCCCATTATTGTATGTATAGAAATTAGAAAGATTATCGGTTACTTTAACCAAAAATTGAATTTTTATCTTTTCTACAAATAAGTGAACTTTTCGTTGGGATTACCTTATTTTTTAAAGTGTTATTTTCAATCATAAATGTACTTTTGTTATTTGATATGCGTTAGAAAAAGTTTTTGGTGAATAATAAATATGTGTAAAAATTGTCTAGGCTGTGAAGATCGTTGCTAAGCTTATCGGATCCCTGTTCGCTGGTGCTGCTGCCAGCTGCCTCGGCGAAGCTGCTAGCCAGTGCAAGGACAACTGGAGGCACCCATCTCAGGCTATCTCCTGCGCGGTAAGTATCTTTTACACTTTTTTAGACTCATATTTTTACGATTTTCCTCTTATATTAATTCTTCTATTTCCGCATTACAGAAAAACTTCCTGCAAGCCAACAAGGGACGTTGCGCCGTCGGCAAATAAGTTCTGTCATGTGATTTTCAACATCGTATAAAGATGCCCAATGGCTCTCCGATCATGAAATATGATACATTTTTCATTGTATACTTCAATTCACAACTATCATTACATTTTTTGTATTTTACCATTTTAATAAAATATGACTTCTTTTAACACTAACAAATCTTTTGTTTTAATGGCTTTACCTTGAATCTACCTACTATCAATCGACATCATTTTTTTGCAAATAGGTAAACTCTCTGCCAATACTTCGTTGGTTCATATAGCATTCTCAGTCATAATAGTATGTATCAATGTAACATTAATCGGTATAATATTTCAGGTTAAACTACTTATATGTATCTTATAAAACAGTTAATTTATTTAAATAATTAAATAAATTCGGCATCAGCAATTTACAAAACGCTTAAGGGGGATTTGATGTTATTTATTTTGATATACGAGGGAGAGTTAGGCTCCACACGTCTGTATTAAAGGGCGTGTATTACAGGATCGGTAAGTGTATACACATCCGTGTAAGGGCATATCTAATGATTTATTGGAATATATCTCGAATACTATCTGGCCTGTAAAAATATTCTAACCCACTCCCCAAAAATTCCTACATAGAAATCCACTTTAACCCTAGCAGTAGGAAATCATATCAATTATCAATATGGTTTAATACTCCTTTATCGTATCCTGCATAGAGGATTCTGTATGGGATTTTTCACTACGGTATATTTCTGTTATGAGTAATACCAGCTTAATGCGGTTTCAATTGAATGACTTACTCCCACACAACTGATTGCATCAATGACGATCTTTCGTGCAGTCGTGCTTCTCTGCATCGGAGTCGATATATAACCCATTAACTGTGTGGTGTCATTCATTGTACATCTGTATTCTTGCCCTTTTAAAAAAATCGGTTTGATTTGGAGCTTGCGTGGCTCAAGCCTTTTTTCATTGCCGATTGGATCTGATCGATTGTATTTTCCCATTTGATATCTAATTAGAAAGAATGCAAATTAGTTGATATGTATTATCTTCATAAACAGCCTCCGTCCGCTACCTGGGTCTTTTTTGTCAAGACTTCTGTATTTTAGAGTTCACATTTTTAAATAATCTGAAAAAATTCTGAGTTTATAATAAAGACCTCAGCTACATTAACCAATTGTTATTAAAGATAATTTTTAAAATTCTTCAACTTTCTCTTCTCTTTTTATCTTCCATAAATTTGAGTGCGAGACTTCATCTGGGTAAAAAATTACCCAGATAGCGGACGGAGGGCTAAAATACAAAAGACTGCATTTACAATACAATTGAAAAGTTTCATATAGAGCATGCAGTGAATAAATTGACATTCAGTTGCAATGAAAAACTTCAAAATATTCATTTGTCTCTCACTCAATCAAGTATTTTACAAGTAAACTATATCGACGGTTAAGTCGAAGAAGAGGCTAACTCGACGTTTACTCGAAGAAGAGGCTAACTCAGATTTCGCTTGAAGAAGAGGCTAACGCGGCGTTCGCTTGAAGAAGAGGCTGACGCAGATTTCGCTTGAAGAACAGGTTAACGTGGCGTTCGCTTGAAGAAGAGGCTAACTCAGATTTCGCTTGAAGAAGAGGCTAACTTGGAAATCGCGCAAAGGAGGGCTACTTTAACTAATTATTTCTCGTATTAATTTACCTATTTTTTCTTACCTTCTACAAAAGTAATCGCGAGAAATAATTAGTTAAAGTAACCCTAGCTACTTTACGCGATTTCCAAGTTAGCCTCTTCTTCAAGCCAACGCCGAGTTAGCCTCTTCTTCGACTCAACCGTCGATATGCATGCTAAATTTTTACTGCTCAATGAACTTTCACTAATCTATACTGAGTAATGTAATTTGTAACACATAACTCGTTATTTTTTCCTTGTAGAATTGAATTATACGATAACGGTAATTAATATTTACTCGTTCGCTTCTTATCACGATTAAACTGTATTTATTAAATCGTTGAATAGAATAGCACTATTAGTCCAGTCAACAAAGAGCTGAAATTGATTCAGCGGTTAGAGTGGCGGCATTTTTGATAAATGTATGTAACCTTCGACCCTCACAAACCTCTGTGTAAAATTGCAAAGTCGACGGTCCATGTGGTTAGCGAGAAATCAGATAAACAATATTTTTCGCTTGTAAGGCTGTACAGGTTATGTCCGCGCATAATAGGTATAAGCAACAGGAGAGGACGCGACGACGCTATAGTTTGTTTGCACACGTGATCGAGCTCGAAGCAGAAACTATAGCGAGAAGTTTTCTGGTATATAGAAGGAAGACTGGGGAGTGGAGGAAACTGCACAATGACGAGCTACATAATTTGTACACATCACCAAATATTCACAGAATAATAAAATCACGGAGACTAAGATGGGCAGGGCACGTGACAAGAATGGGCGATGATCGTACGGCAGCGCGCATAATGAAAGGAAAATCGAAAGCAACGCGACCTTTAGATAGACCTAGATGCAGATGGGAGGATAACGTAAAAGCAGACGTAACTGAAATTGGGCGGAAGGGCGCGAAATGGATGGGGTTGGCACAATATAGGGAAACGTGGAAGGCTTGCGTAGATGAGGCGATGAACTTTCAAGTTCGAAATGCCACTTAAAAAAAAAATGATGATATTGATTTTGCTATATTGAAATCAAAATTAAAAATGGCGCCGTTGATGACACGATTCAAAATAAAACAGCACACACTTAAACAAGTTCAATAACGTATAAAGTTATAATAAGATCAGAAATTTGAGCGGAATACTATCTGCGACAAATTCCGTTGTTACTGACGTTATTCACGACACGGATAAGGATTTAAGCATTTTCTAGACTACAATGAATGTGCCACTGACGATTGCCGTGGTCGATATGGCACGATTCCGATTAAGAATAGTTGTAAGAATTTATGTACCCAAAACCCAAAAACTATTATTGATGACACTCACAGCTTAAATACACAGACAGTCGTCAAATCACGATCAGAAAATCTGCCGTTGAAGGGGCTGATCAGTTACAGATCCGCAAGATCTGGAAAAATCTCAGGATATGGCATGAGGATAGGATAGAGGAACTAGGTATGATATGGTATGAGGATATGATAGAGGAACTAAGTATCATATGGTATGAGGATAATATAGAGGAACTAGGAAAATAAAATATCATATATTATTAAATAATAATTAATAAATAAAAAACGTATAGATAAATATATATGCGAGATGTATGCGAGCATACACTAGGGCTTTGTTGAATCTTTCCTTTTGACGATAACTATTTTTTTGAAAACGTTTTTTTTCGTCACTTGATAGGTCCTTGTTTCATATTGTATTGTTCTCAAAGTATAGGTAATATGAGAATAAATCATCATACAAATTTTTATTATTAACGTACATAATCACGCATATAGTATTAGGAAGAAATGAATCTTGCGACTCGAAAATGTATAAGAATGTTACACAATATAACAAATCAGAAGCGACACATATCATATCAATTCCCGCGTGAAAATGAAAGATTTTATGAGTACATTTTTATGAAAAAAATTCGCCTTCTGAAAAATATTCCGGCAATGTAAAATAAGAAACGCGTTCAAATTTCTTCAAATTGAATGTGATTTTAAGTTCAGATCACAGATTTGTAGACCGTAAAAACTCCTATAATTTTAAACTTTATATCAATATTTTGAAGACAATACTGGAAAATGTCATTTTTCCCAATATAGAGGTGCATTTTTCACCTATGTTTATTTATAAACATTTTATAATTATAAGTACAATGACAGTCTAAATAATAATTAATTACTTATTATGTCGTAAGTAAAAAAATATGTGTATATCACTGGTAATTTTTTTTCTTACGCAGACGCTGAAATGTTTTAACTTAACGAAAGTGGATATTATTATACGAGAAAAAAGCATTTAAATTTATATATATTTATATTCGTCAACGTAAGGCAAATTTCGTAGCGTGAAACTACAATCTTCAACGCAAGACCTTTTTCGTGGACGTAAGGTAGTATTCGTCAACATAGAGCAATATTCGTCAACATAAGGCAATACTCGTATCGCCAAGTCGCACTCGTCAACGTAAGTCCTTTTTCGTGGATGTAAGGTATTATTTATCAACATAGGGCAGTATTCGTCAACGTAACCAATATCCGTGACCTGAAGTTACATTCGTCAACGTAAGATTTATTTTTTTCGTACGCATGACTTCTTTTAACGTAAGGTTATATTCTTGGAAAAAGGCAATATTTTCACGAAAAATATCATTCTTACGTTACTTGACGTTAATATATACACGTAAGTAAATGTGTACTTCAACGAAAACCATATGTTCAGAAAAAATATTTCTCTAGGAGAGTTCTGTTCCCACGAATATGGATTTACACTACAGATATTGTCTTACGTTGACGAATATTGCCCTATGTTGACGAATATTGCCCTATGTTGACGAATACTATCTTATATCCACGAAAAAGGTCTTACGTTGACAAATTTAGTTTCACGCTACGAATATTGCCTTACGTTGACGAATATTTTCCTACGTTGAAGAATATAAAGTTCTTGCGTTACGCTTACGTTAACGAATAGAATTTATATTCACGAATAATAATTGCGTTCACCAAAAAGCTCTCTTGATGAAAGCTAAGATTAAGTTCACAAATAATATTCGTGCACATAATATATCCACAAAAAATTACTTTCACTAAAAAGCTCTCTTGAGTAATCTGTTAAGTTCACGAATTTTTTTACGTTGACATAATATATCCACGCAAAAGTTACTAAATCCTCGAATGCTCCGCGAATAGTGCGACCCAACTATATGACCTTAAAGTTAGTGTAAGAAATAACCTAAAAAAAGGTAAGATGTTTCTAATCGCAATGCGCAAGATGCGTCTTTTCTATTCGTAACACGTGCGATTCGTCTTTTCTCTTCGTAACGCGTAAGATAAGTCTTTTTTCTTGATGTAACGATAAATAGAATGTTAAATAATTTTTCCTCCTATTAAGAAAAGCAAATATTACTTAATCTGTTTGATTTATCAAAAACGTACATTATCAAACACTTATAGGTGTTTGTGTTTTAATACCGTATAAGATGTTTACATGTATAAACGGAAGTGTATTCATACTTAATATCAGTCTTAACAAGTGTACACAAATACGCGAATTCCAATTAGCGAAAAGTTCATATGAGAAAAAGATGATGAGGATAACTTTTCATAGCGTATTTACAATGCAAACATTCTCACTTACTTTCTGTTACGCTCGTTTATGTATGCATGTTATCGCATATATACGCAATCTTTACTAAAAACTAGTATTTCAGTAAGTCCAAAAACACCCACAAAGCCTTTCTCAAATAAGGTTTTGAGAAAAATAAAATTAAATACAATACAATCTCAAATATCTCGGAAATGTACAACTGATTTAGCTTTCCAATGAACTTATCTGGTAGATAAGGGAAATCTACCTATCAGTATATTTTCAAGTTTAGTCAATTAATTAATCCACGAGCACGTGTGTGTCGGCATTGAAATACTACACTTTATTCAAACCTTCTATTTGGTCCACCAAAAAATAAGATATTACTGCAAAAAAATAAAAAGAAAGTCGCACGATTGCTGCAACGTTATTTTGCAACATTTTGCAATAAAAATATTTGTTTATATATACTTTGAGTTACTTTATTAAACATTCCCTCAAAACTAAAATTACTTTCATTTAACCACCTTTTTTTAATAAGATCTTGAACAATGTCTAGTTTCGACTACCTGGTCCCCTAAGGGTACATTCTTAAAAATTACACTTGGTTTGGAATCCAACAAAAAAACCACTGCTAGCTGCTTTATTAGAATGCTTTCTCAAAGAGAGGTCCTAAATCATTAAGTCAGGCATTATCCTTCTATTAAATCGAGTTGATTCGATCAGATCAAATGGAAATGCATGCTTTCAGAATATATAAGTACTTTTTTTTATATATTTCCGGTATAAAGTGCTAAAAGGTTTGATTTTGATTCGCTAAAATATAAATACTTTTTTAACCAAGTTGATATATTCTTAAAATTTACACTTTTATATTCAAAATAGCTTTAGAAGAGTTTTAAAAGACAGATCGAAAGGAAACCAAGCCCACCTTAAGAATATATATATACAAGGTAAAGTACCCGATACTTGGACAAATCGATAATTGGAATCAATACCGGAACAGTGAAAAAAATTATAATTACTGGTAAAAGATGATAGAAACATGTATTCATTGGCATTCGTTGGCATAGTTTATGATATAAAGTATATAATTAAACCAAAATTATGTCAATTTACATCTTAAATTTGTTATAAATATAAATATAACATTTTGAGGTTATGTGAAGAACTGTGATATGCCGAAGTCCAAGTTTACCTCCACTTCTATTTTCTAAACCCAGTAGTGAGATACATTTAATTCATATGTGCAACTATTGGGTCCTAACTATGTCAGTACTGGGGCTAGCTCCTCATATGATGTCCAACTACTGTGGCATATAGTTAAATTGTTAGATTTACTTTTTTATACTTCAAAAGTATGTAAACGTATTTTTTCTTGTACTAATTACAGTAAAATATACCGAATTAACGATTAGTAATTCTGATTCTGTATTTCGTTTCAAAAAGTGTCCAAGTATTGGATAATTTACTTACTTTATATATCTTCATACAAACTGACGAAAAAAGATTATTTTTGATTTGATAAAATCTTGATTTATCAAAAAAAAATCTTTATAATGATTTCAATTTTGAAATTATCGAAAATTTTCGGATCAGAGATTTTAATAGATTTTCATGTTTTCATTAGCAAAAAAGGTTTTTAAAAAATTCTTGTAACGTATGTATTTAACCAAATTTATTTGTCCACCTCTTGAAGAGCATATTACGTGCAAAAATGTTATATATATGTACATATAAAATGGGCATTATTTCGATTTGATCTAATCTAATCAAATCGATTCAATTAAAGGATTCTCCTACTTAAAGAGTCAGGATCGCTCTTTGAGAAAACGTTTGCTATAGCTGTAGTTAGCAGCGTTTTTTTCGATTTCGCACATTATATTTTTTTAAGTTTATATAAGTAGCAAAATTTTAAGACTTTGCTTGTAACTAAATTGAATCTATATTTAAAAAATGTTATGATTCATTTTAGTATATTACTTAAATAAATATTTATTGCGGTATAAAAAACGAAATTTATTATTTTTATTATTCATGAAACTCAGTTACCCAACTTAGCGTCATATAAATGTTATTTTGTCGAATCTCTGTATTTGCACGTTAAATAAATTTACAATATTTATAATAAATTTACAATACTTACAATTAATTTACAATATTTACAATAAATTTACAATAAAAATCTTCATGATTTTTGGTGTCATGGTTCGAGTGAACAAACCTACTTTTTCAAGGATTTAAAATTTTAAAATGAGTATAATTAATCAAATGGGGCATTAAAAGGTTTTGCAACCATTTTTTATGAAAAATTCAGAAAATTTGCTAAAACTTCCTATGTTGCTATTTTTTAAAGAGATATAATTTTGTTCAATAAATGGAGGTTTAAATTTGCTTAAACATGTAAGAAATTACTACAATCCCATATTTAGCCTTGATCAACTATGAACCTAAGGGTTTCAAAAAATCTGAAATAATTCATATTCACTCTACATATCAAGAGGAACATTCGTACCGGAGAAATAAAAAAATTTTTTTTTCTTTTCGGTTTCCCATAGAATCCTACATATATATAGTATTTAGGCCCATTAAACAAGGGGTATGATATAACATGTTTAGGGCTGCTACACACTATGGTAATCTAATTTTTAAAAATGTGCCCTAAAGGTGTTTAGGGGGCCTAAACACAATAATAGCCGGATTGGTGTAAAATAGGTCCTAAATGTATGTTTACACCAATTCGAAAAACAGCGACATTCAAGTCCGCTTTAGCGAAAAAAAACGCGAAATCAAGATATATGGGATAAAAAGTACACTATGTACCTTGATTGAAAAGCCTTTTTTTGCCTTTTTTCGGTGCAAATTCACTACATTTTTAAAAAAATTTTGGCCACCGGTAGCAGTTCTGGTTGTACTTTAGGGGAAAATTAGACTAAAGACTCAAATACAGAATGGCGATGTCAAATTTGCAGTTAAGATTATAAAAGAAAAGCTTGTCACTGATTGCGAATCCGATGTCAGAAATTAAAAATTCAAAATAGCGTATCCAAAATAGCAGACACAAAGTTGTGAAGCTTTTTCTTATTAGCATCAATGGTTTAATGGGTGTAGTAGCTAATTTAATATTCAAACTTTGGTCAAAAGTCAGGAATACCACAAATTGTAATTATTCACGTTATAGATCAAATTATATGGATACGAATCTACAAAAAAGGCATTATTATTAGCCTTCAAAGAAACTACTGCTCGTGCAGCAATCGTACAAATCACCGAGAATGTCATGAACGATAATAATCTCAAGTCTCTTTCCAGATCGATACGATTTGCGTTAGTTCGTAGTTAGGACAATCTGATCGATCGGAATCTCAGCGATTAAAAACAATAAGTAGTACGTTCTCGACTATAAATACTCAGATGTGCCCACTAGACGAGCATCATAATCTCGTAGACTACGTAAGTAATCTTATATTTCAAAAATCCAAGATGTTCCCCCGTCACTTTTTGACTCTGTGCGGCCTCGTGCTGTTCATCGCCGTCGCCAGCGCCGCAATTGAGGAGCCAGAGCTTCTGCAGAACAAACTCGACGAATCTGTCGAAGAGCGCAACCCCGTAAGTATCATTGGCTATTATAGTTTACATTGTAATTTGTCCATTCGCAAAACATCGAATTATAAAATGATTTATTTACTTTCTTTCATATTAACATACATTGTATCATTGTTAAAAATCCCATTAAATTTTAAATAATTAAATACATTATGTACCCGAGTAAAAAAAATTCATCTGCGAGATTTTACAAAATGTTGCTTATTTTATATAATCATCATGATATTTTGAGTGTATAGAGTAATACAGTCTCTAACAAATGATTTCTCTTGGCTATATTAATCAACGTCACGCGAGGTATTAAAGTTCTTTTTGAATCAGTGTAATTAAACCTTAAACATATGCAGTTAAAAAAATATTCTTTTTTGCCAGTCACATATATAATCATAAAATAGACAAAAATTCTCAAAATTGTTTATGTTTAACAATTAATTAATTCTATCTTCATAATTAAAGTAGCAATTTTTATAAACTAAAAAAAATCTACTCATGCTGTATAATTTCATAATGTTTAATTTATGTTTACTAAATAAATTAATAAATAAATAAATAAATTGTTTTATTAATAAAAAAAGAACAGATAATTTTTCTTCTAAATTATTATTAAGTGTGAATATTAATAATTTGCGTTACAATTGTTTGCTCACACAGGCATTGGCTATAGCCATTCGCGTACTCGCTAGAGTCTTCAAGTGGGCCGCGAAGCACTGCCTCGAACAGGCCGCCCACGCTTGCAAGCAGCACTGGAAGAACCCCGGAGAGCTCATCAAGTGCGCGGTATGTAACAAAGAACGTTAACTCACTCTATTGTTCTTTAATCTCGTCATCGGTTAATGTATTCATAAATAAAATGCATTTAACGTATTTCAGGGTCACTTTTTGCAAGAGAACAAGGGACGTTGCGTCGTTGGTTAAGAAGACGAGTGCCTGAAAATAATTTTCTTCCTCGACGAATAACTGCAAGATTCTCGAAAGTTTTTGATAAAAAAGCTATAAATTATGTTTTAATAAATTTTCGTAAACAAAAATTACAAACATTTCGTTTATTTATTAAAGTACTCATAAAACCCAGCATTTTGAAAAAAAAAAACAAAATGTAAAAAAAATGAATTTTTCTAGACAACTATAATACAACGAAAATTTGTTAGGTGTAAGCATAGAAGCCTACCAGCTTTGTTTTGATAACGCTTGCGGAGGGTGCATTAAAGAAATTTACGCTGTATATATGAGTATGTGTATGTATGTGCACGTCTGTGTTTATGTGAGTAATCGTAGCTCATCGTAGCTCGAAAACAATTGATATAATCTTATCAATCTGTGTAAAAACAGTACAAAACTTAATTTGTGGTTGAAATTTAAACTGAACATAATATTAGTATAAGATACTTATGAAACTCTCAAGCAAATTTGCTTCATAATAACTTACGTATTTTGTTAAATACATCAACAAATATTGCCATATGCACAGTAATATAACTCTGGTAGAAATGTTCACCATTTTTTGGCCAATTAATAGTCAAACTTTAAATTAAAAACTTCAAGCTAGCATTATTTAATAATTATATACAAAACATGAATATATTTCCATGAGAATAATTCATGATATTGATACTGTAATGTATAACAATAATTTTTGTTATTTTTAATTACATTTAGATATTGATTTGAAGCAAAAAGGCCTCCATTTGATTAACACGTTGACAAATACAAATGGTCTAGTTTCTACGAGGGAATATGCTATATGATATAAATTCTTTTATTTATATCTTATATCTTATATTATATCTAATAGCTAATTTGAATTAGAGTACCGAATTAATTATTAGAATCACGGTAGTGATAATTAACTAACGATTCTATGTAAATTCTATGTATCTTATACTTATATATCGAGAAATAAATATCCAGTAATTGAAAACCAAATAAATCATTTAAGTAGTTAGAACCTGCATGCATGACAAATAATGAATCAAAAATAACCATAAATAAATTAGGAAGTATTAATAATATCGATATTGGATCAGCGTGGGTTTCGTCGATCGTGCTGGCGTCCGGTTCAGCGAACCTCCTCGAGAGATTAGAGGAGTCTGACGTAAATAACATTGGAGTAGTAATTAACGAGTATTAGCCCTATAAATAAAATAATAGTGAGTTGTAGGGACAAAAATTCTATTTGGGTCAAAATACATCATACTTTCAATTAGTATAAATTACTAAAAACTAGTAAAAGTTTATAAAAGTTATAAACAGTTATTTATTTTATTTACTGATCAAAGATTCAAAATTTTTCGAGGATCCAAAAAACTTATAAAAGTAAGTAAATATATATATTTATTTATAATTGCTTTAAACTTTTATAAAAGTCTCAAATCCTGACTTTATAATTTGCTAATATCAGTTATAAACTTTTTTAAACTTTTATTATAGAAGATCATTTTCGCTCGGGATTTAATGGACTAGTCAAAAGCTAGACACCAAAAGTTCCACTGTTTTGACAACCATAATTAGAGGAAAGAAATTGATCACCAAGAATATATATGCCTCATATCAAAATACACTATTTTGATACCTGCGTCCGTGCGTGTATGCGTGTGTGCGTACGTGCGTGCAAGTGTGCGTACGTGTGTATGTGTGTGGATGGATGTGGATATTGTGGATGAGTATTACTCTGAATACTCATGGTCAAAATTAATGTTTCAAGGCTCATTTTTTTTTGTTTTTGTTTAAAGGCAGGGGCTCGATAACACCTAAGTGAGCTGATTAAAAAACGAACAAAAAAATGTCGCATTCTCAACGCACGTTTGTGCTATAAATATTAATTAAAATCGATGAAATATATGTCCAAAATATAGTATTTGATAAACTTTTGAGGAATAGCTTTGCATTATACCTAAAAAACTAATATGTATTAATAAGAAAACAATTTTACATCGATTTGTCGCATCCACAACGCACCGTCCGCAAGTAGCAAAACTGAATAATACTAATACGAGAAGAAGTTTCTTTGCATTTTACAATCATGAGACCTGTTTTGAGTGAAGTAAAAGTGAGAAAGAAGAAAAAGTACGTAAAGCACAAACGAATTGAAGACTTAAAACAACGGAAAAAAGGAGCGAACAGAGAAATAAATATAATGAAAAAAAAATGTTTTCGTCGTCTAAGAGGTAAAATTAGTCAATTAAAACGTTTAAATTGTTAATTTCAATAAGCCAAATTTATAATTTAAAGTTAATTAATGCATAAAAAGTTGAATTTGTATTAAAATAATATTACACTTCCGGTCTTCTTATTCTATAAACGAACTATAATGAAATCCCTCAATTAAAGCATACAATTTGTGTTGTCCTTTAAGGAATGTAATTCTTTGACCTAATTTGAATCCTCATCCTTCTCAAAGGATCTCTCGGAATCAGAAGTGAGTAGTCACGCATCCTTGTCTTTCGTTGTACCTTCTACCGAACCATTACCAATCACTTTCAGTGAATCATTACGATCAACGTAATTTGTAAAATAACATTAATGCAATACAAATGTTTGATTGAAGTATCAAAAATAAAAATAAAAATAGCTGCACAAATATTTTAGAACTGTTTTCAAGAAAAAATATATACATAGAAATTTTAACCTGCCGTATTTGATAAATCATTTTAGATTCAGTAGGCACTTGTTTCGGGCTTGTTCATGGACAAATATTAATCGTTTATAGTCTCGAGAAGTTGTGTGAAAAAAACTAGAGCTGTGCACCTAAGTTAAGTTGACCTGATTTTCAACATTTGAATGTTAAATGTTCTGGAGATTTCCCCATATTGGTCTATAAATCCGTATTGTAGCACGTGTATACACGTACCAAACCTATAATATGCACCCTTTAATGCAGACATGTGGTGCCTAAAAATTAACAGTATCTTGAAAATCGTCAACATGTCTTATCACTCTCCCTCGAAAATCAAATAACATTAAATCCCCCTAAAGAATTTTGTAGATTGCTGAACCCAAATTTATTTCATGATTTAAAAATAAATAAACTGTTTTAAAATATACATATACTAGTTTAACCTGAAATATTATTGGTAGCGTTTTTTTCTATTCGCAAAGGGGATAGAATAGGGAGGGTTTTCCTATTTGCAAAAGAAAGGATGTCGATTGACAGTAAATAGATTCAAGGTAATGCCATTCAAACATTTGTAAGTCTTAAAGAAATTATATTTTATTGAAATAGTAAAATATAAAAAATTTAATAATAGTTGTGGTTTGATGTATGCAACGACATAATACGAAATGGATCTTGTTTCATAATCGGAGAACGATTGGGCATCTTTATACAATGTTGAAAATCATATGACAGAAGTTATTTGCTGACGGCGCAACGTCCCTTGTTGGCTTGCAGGAAGTTTTTCTGTAATGCGGAAATAGGAGAATTAATATAAGAGAAAAATCAAAACAATATGAGTTTGTAAAATTGTAAAAGATACTTACCGCGCAGGAGATAGCTTGAGATGGGTGCTTCCAGTGGTCCTTGCACTGGCTAGCAGCTTCCCCGAGGCAGCTGGCAGCGGCACCAGCGAACAGGGATCCGATCAGCTTGGCAACGATCTTCACAGCCTAAACAATATTTACACATTATTATTATTCACTATGATTGAAAACAACACTTCAAGGAGGGTCTTTCGCTAGATATAGGGCATAAAACCAAAAACCGTATGAGAGTTTATAAGGGACCATCGATAAAACTGATGATATGCACTGAATAATAGTCTATAACTACACGAAAAAAAATTCCCAAAAAATCATGACGACACAAGTGTAAAAATTGTCAATTTAGAAAATACTTACTAAAACCCCAATTGATTTTTATTTCTTAACCAATTTGAATGTTCTTGGGCTTATTTTTTTCCTTAAATATTTCTCTACACAGTTAACGAATGAAAATTTTAAAGTAATATATCTGTGATCGAGATAGCCAATTGTTTATAAAATGTTACATGTTTACTTATAAATAATTACATTTCTCTTGTTACAGATATATAATTTTAAAATTTTCTTTCGTTAACTTGGTAGAGAGAAGTTTATGGAAAAAAATAAGACCCGAAACATTAAAATTGGTTACGAAATAAAAATAAAATTGAGATTTAACTAATATTTTTTAAATTGACAATATACAAACTTGTTAAGTCACAATATTTTTGCAATAATTTTTTTGTATGTAGCTTTGGACTATTATTAAGTACATATCATTAGTTTTATCATAGGACCTGTATAAACTCTCATACGATATTTTGTTTTGTGCCCTATATCTAGCGAAAGACCCTCCTTAAGGTAGTCCCAGAGTGATTTTTCTTATAATATTAGCATCTGATTTTTACTTATTATTCAATCGAAAAAGTTAAATTACCATTAAAGTAATCGTTATTCTTATTATTTTCTATACATACAATAATAAAGTGTGGTCGCGAGTCATTTAAGAATGCAATGTATTGAATGTGATTTTTAGTACATTTAACCTCAAATTCAGAATTAAATCAGTATGTACCGCACTGTTTATATATAAAAAGGGTTTTTATATTTTTTAAGGGCTTATTTATGAAAAAGCTTTAATAACGTAAGGCTCGCTAACAAAAAGTTTTTTTTTCAAAAGTTGCAGTTTTTACTGTTTTGACGCTACGACGACCTTAAACACTACTTTGTAATAACAATCAAATGGGCTCAGGATGTTGAAAGTAAAGAAAAATGTAAATATGTATAATAGTGATTCCTTACCGGGTTGGCGCGTTCTTCAACATCTTGTTCATGTTCCTGTTCAGCACTGGCGTGGATGGCAACGGAGAAAAGTGCGATGACGCTAAGGATCAAGAAGTAACGGAAGAACATTGTGAAGCTTTGGTAGTTGTACTTTGGGGTAAAGTGAACTGTGATATTGCCAGATGAAAGCCGCGTACTTATAGTCAAAAAATTTGGATGGGAATATTTGTTTTGTTAATAGACTGCCAATAGTTCTGCTCGTCTTCTTGCGTATGATAATGGTTAATTTTATTCCATTAATTTGTACGAGGAAAATTAGTCGATTAAATATTTCTCATAGTGCTAATCACATTAAATATATAAATGCAAATAAGGAAATTTTCAAGAATCGCAATAATGCAGGAGATATTTCATGTGAAGAGTCTAAAACTCAAAACATAAAATTAGCAACTTTAACGTTTAATTAAAATATTTCAAATTATATTTGAAAAAGAATTGTTTGTGCCCCGGGATAAATCGATACACTGTGTTTAATAGTATATTGTGTGATGATAATAACGATCAAAGTTTCTGTATTTTGCACAGAAATAGTAGAAAACCACGATAATGAATGCTTTCCAATCGAATTTTTAATATTGCTAAAAGGGAATAGACACGAATAGCGGTGCCTATGGAATTAAAACACGCGTTAACGCCCGCCGATGCGTCCGTAACAAAAAATCGTCTAGAAAATTTTCTATTAAAAATAATTATCGATAATTTTGCATACACCTTCTGTAGACCTTTCATAATGTATCAACAATTGAATCTTTTAGTTTTTCGAAAATTTCCTACAGACTTTTATCGATGGAAGGAAGAAATACGCGGATTAAAAATAATATTTTATCTTTTTTTTTTTTGTTCTTTTACGGAAAGCATTTCAAAATTTTTAGTTATGCCATACATAATTAGGTATCTTGAATGATATTATGTCAAATTTTCAAAACTTTTTATCGACGTGTTTTCGAGTAATGGCGAGTTGAAGTCCGCGGAATATTGCGATTTTTGTTCTAGAGACATTGGTCTAATGTTTTTAGATGTGGGTGGTAGTAGGTAGTTACTACATTTTCACGCACAACTCTCTCACAGCATTCAGGATTTAAAATTTCCCTTCGCACCGCATTCCCCTCGCCGCCGGTCACCAACCTCCTAAGGATATAAACCGGTCGAGATTTGCAAAAATCGGTGAAAGTATAAAGATTGTTTAATTAACAATTTTCTGGTTTGTATTTATTTGAAATTACAAAAAGATTTTGTTTTTTCTTTGACAGTATCTTTATAAATTACGAAATTTTTAAACTTATATAACTATGTGTAACGTATAGGTACTTTCTATCGTCTATTATAACGAAACTATCTAATATATTCTTTGAAACTATTAGGACATTTTAGCCGTGATATTATAATGTAAAAAAAGAATTTAATAATGTTCTTCTACATTACAATATTTCAAAAAAGTGTTCTAAAAATGTTAAAGAAATATTATATTAGATAGTTTGTTGTTAACAGACAATATAAATTACCTATACGCTACAGACATTTATAATGTTTACTCGTAAATAATATATAAACGTTTATATATATTAGAAATACACTGATACAATATACAAAATAATTATTTTGATCATCTTATATCAAACATCTTTGAGTAAATAGATACAAAGATCTCTTATTTTTATTTTGCTACTTATATGGGCGAGAGCTAGCGATCAAGTAGATACAGCTAGTTTTAGTAAACATTTATATTTTGACAAACAATCAATGATAACAAAGTACACCTTTCTTGAGCTATTGGTTAAAAAGAGATAAAGCAATTTAAAATAAATCTATTAGATCAAAGAAATCCATACTAGAACAATTTATTAAGTTTGAGGAATGTAAGTGCTATTGAATTGGGAAGCGAAATTTCTTCAAACTTTTTCAAAGTCTTAATAAATGTCGAAATGACAACATTAAAAAATTTATTTTTTACATTTTTCAGAACATAGATTTTGGATATCATTTATGAAATGTGCAAAAGAACTGTAACTTTGGTGCAATGACAGAAATAGAAAATACGTTTCCATTTAATTTTGGAGTCGATTAACATATCTCATTTTGAAGTGATATGGTGACACATAGGTGCAGTGGCGCTGCATGATTGAAGATGGAATTGGTCATGTATGATTTTGGATTTTTTAAATTTCCTTATTTGCACTTATTAATCTAATGTTATTAGCACATTGTGATAAATACATCTGCTAATTTTCCTCGTACATATAATTTGAATAAAATTAACCGTTATCATGCGCAAGAAAACAAGGATAATATAAGCGTGTATACAATACAAACATTCCCATCCAAATTTGCCTACGATTTATATGTGTTTGTCTACGTTATCACATAAATTCTGCTAAAATTACACTGATAACGTTTTGACTATAAATACGCCAATTTCATTTGGCAATAGCACAGTTCACTTTAACCAAAAGTACAACTACCAAAGCTTCACAATGTTCTTCCGTTACTTCTTGATCCTTAGCGTCATCGCACTTTTCTCCGTTGCCATCCACGCCAGTGCTGAACAGGAACATGAACAAGATGTTGAAGAACGCGCCAACCCGGTAAGAAATCACTATTATACATATTTACTTATTTCTTTACTTTTAACATTCTGAGCCTATTTTATTGTTATTACAAAGAAGTTTAAGGTAGTCCTAGCTAGGCTGACTAGTAGCGTCAAACTAGTTAAACCTGCAACTTTTGAATAAAAAAACTTTTTGTTTGCGAGCCTTACGTTATGAATGCTTTTTCATAAATAAACGTATAAATAATACGATTATACATATAGATCGAATAATTATGTTCATCGTATTTATTTTATTTATATATAAAAAGTGCGATACATACTGATTTAATTCTGAATTTGAGGTTAAATATACTAAAAATCACATTCAGTATGTCGTTACATTGTTAAATGTCTCGCGATCCCACCGTATTATTGTATGTATAGAAAATAATAAGAATAACGATTATTTAATGGAAATTTAACTTTTTATCTTTTTTACATATACGTGCATTTTTCGATTGAATAATAAGTGAAAATCAGATGCTAATCTTATAAAAAAATCACTCTGAGAGTACCGAAAGGAAGGTCTTTCGCTAGATATAGGGCATAAAACAAAACATCGTATGAGAGTTTATAAAGGTCCTAGATAAAACTAATGATATGTACTTAATAATAGCAATAGTAGTCCTAGATAAAACCAATGATATATACTTAATAATAGTCCACAGTTCTATAAATAAAGATTATTGCAAAAAAATTGTGATGTAACAAGTGTAAATATTGTCAATTTAAAAAATATTTAGTTAAATCTCAATTTTATTTTTATTTCTTAACCAATTTCAATGTTTCGGGTCTTATTTTTTTCCTTAAACTTTTCTCTACTAAGTTAACGAAAGAAACATTTAGTAAACACGTAACATTTTATAAACAATTGGCTTTCTCTTTTGGATTTTTTTGGAACATTTTTTGTCATGTAGTTATTTTCAACAATAGATGTACTTGTTATTTGAAATGCATTAGAATGAGTTTTTGGTTAATTATAAATATGTATAAAAATTGTTTAGGCTGTGAAGATCGTTGCCAAGCTCATCGGATCCCTGTTCGCTGGTGCCGCTGCCAGCTGCCTCGGCGAAGCTGCTAGCCAGTGCAAGGACCACTGGAAGCACCCATCTCAGGCTATCTCCTGCGCGGTAAGTATCTTTTACACTCTTTTTTAGATTCATATTTTTACGATTCTCCTGTTATATTATTTCTCGTATTTCCGCATTACAGAAAAACTTCCTGCAAGCCAACAAGGGACGTTGCGCCGTCGGCAAATAAGTTCTGTGATATGATTTTCAACATCGTATAAAGATACCCAATGGCTAGCACTCCGATCATGAAATATGATGCATTTTTTATGTAATCACACATTTCGAATCATAACTGTCATCTTAAATTTTTTAATAAAATATAATATTTATTAACGCTATGAAATGTTTTATTTGAATGACTTTATTTTGAATCTACAATCTACATCGTTTCTTTTGCAAATAAGAAAATCAATTGCCAATTATTCATTGGTTCATATAGTAAGTACTGGTATAATATTTCCAAGAGAAAGCAAAGTATTAATAAAACTTTTTTCGGCATTTTTTACCGTAAAAACATACTATACGACTTATGGAGTGCGAATAAGTTACTCTCAAAAAAGTCTGCTGTATGGATGTGATGTATTTTCTTGGAAGTGAATTCTTTTCATAATAAAATACTCATAAAATTCTTCAGTTTAAGACCGAGAAGGATGCAAAATGTACCGCTTTTCATTTGTAAATTTTTTTACTACTATAACCCGAAAACAAAGAGATAAAAATTAATGAAATTTTTACTGAATATCATTTTTATTTAGAGCTATAATCCTGAAAAGTTTCAAGCCATACGACTCACTTCTTCATAAGAAAAAAATATGTTATAAAATGTACTTTGTTGATCAAAGATACCTTAAAATATGTGCGTGTGTGTGGGTTGTGTGTACATATCTATGTATGTATGTATATCTATATGTTGTATGTATGTATGTATATCTATATGTTGTATGTATGTATGTATATCTATATGTTGTATGTATGTATGTATGATTGTATGCATGTATGTCTATATGTTGTATATATGTATGTATGTATGTATGTATATCCATATGTTGTATGTCTATATGTTGTATGTCTGTATGTGGTATGTATGTATGTATGTATGTATGTATGTATGTATGTATGTCTATATGTTGTATGTATGTATGTATGTATGTATGTCTATATGTTGTATGTATGTATGTATCTATGTATGTAGGTATGTATGTAAATATATATGTATGGAGTAGTTGACCAGATCAACGTGCACCTCATGAAGTTCATGGTCGGAAGTAGGACGCTATCGACATA
Organism: Gastracanthus pulcherrimus; assembly: GCA_949152435.1. Taxonomy (NCBI): domain Eukaryota; kingdom Metazoa; phylum Arthropoda; class Insecta; order Hymenoptera; family Pteromalidae; genus Gastracanthus; species Gastracanthus pulcherrimus. The sequence continues at coordinate 9,325,928 of OX424572.1, forward strand.
TCAAAGTATACACACAAGACCAGCATACAAGGGGCTTGTCAAGGCAGAACTTGGTGATTTGAAAGCTGTCCCAAAGGCGGCGCAAGCTGTCTCAGCATCACCAATTCATATACATGAGGACGTTAGCGACACTCCTGCTTTTTCCCCGGTGAGCAGCATTATCGCTGAGCCGGAAATTTTGGAATGTTCAACTCCACCTGCGCAATCGCAGTCTTCCCCAAGATTCAGTGCGTCAAGTTCTCCACGGTGGAGTGACATGTATGTCAGTATTCCCTCGGCAATCGATCGCCTTCGGGTAGTCGTCGAAAAGGTAGACGGATGGCATGTTGATCGTTTGCTAGTAATATCCGCGGATATTCTGGAGGGGAGAGATGTGTCGTCCGCCTGCAGTGAGTGGCTTAGAACTGTTTTCCCGCCACCTCCTCCACTGCGGCCACGGAAACCACGATAGGACATACCAGATGAGCGACCCATGTCACGAAGGCAGGAATGTCGCCGCGAGTTTGCCAGAGTACATCAGCTCTTTAAAAAGGACATGTCAAGAGCTGCTAGGGAAATACTCGATGGAAAGAACGAGTCCATTCCCTCCGATATGCATGCTATGGCAATGCTTTTTATTATCAAGAGCCTCGAAGATGCGTTTCTGGAAAAAGGCATCCCTCGCCTCCATTTAGGTTCGTTGTTTAGCAAGTGAGGCGAGATGCTAATGCTCCTGCCACATTCTATCGTCGTTCATTCTTCTATAGCGTCTACGTATAGCGTCTTGTTCGTTATATAAATGTCTAAGTTCATAATCAACCTAGAACAGATAACCTTTCATTTTTTGGCCTGAATTGTTTTAATGGGGCTAGATGTTTAATTGCCTTCATAAGATTGTTATTTAGACATTCTAGTGCACTGTCTACACCTGCCTTGGAACAACCGATGTACGATCAGTCCGCGGTAGCAAGGAAATTTAGTAAGTCATCTTGCTTAATGGACTTGAAGTACATGAATCCTACATAACATGAAACCTACAGGAGCAGGAGTTTTTACCACATGAAGATCTAATACAACGTCGATGACGTTGTGTTGGCTCGGGAAAGTTGCTATCTTGTTATCCGAGTTAAGAATTGCGTCACTGTCGTCTACAAAAATAACAACAATCTATGTGTCATTCGTAGGGTTAGACGTAAACTGTACTATCTGAAGTTTTCGTTCAAAACGATACTATCTGAGAGCTCGCTTAGAAACGATACTATCTCAACGGCGGGGGGAGGGGGAGGGGGGGGGGGAGGAAGCCCTGCTGTACACTATACATCAGGTACTCAGGTACGAGGGGTTTACCTTCATCCTGTATCGTCGATGAACTACAAAGAATTACTGTTGCCTTGTACGAGTTGTGCACATATAATACCTTTCTTCCTCCTTGCGTGTTTCTGTCCCACTTAGTAAGTGAGTAATTATCGATCTGAATGGAACCATCCGCGGTATTCGAAACAAAACGCGACTCAGCAACACCGAAGAGATGGTAGAATGGATGGGCAGAAAAGAATTGCTTAAAGATTTGCTCGCCGCGCCCGATGCTAGTCAATCTTCTGCAGATGGTATATTGTTTATACGTCGTAAGTTTCCGAAATTATTTACAACGTTGTTTATTTTATTAGAATCACCTTCATAGGAAGCCATTATACCTCGCACCAAGTGCGTGGTGAACAACAGGACTGATTAAGTTAAAATATATAAATATGACTAAGTTATACTTTATACCTAATATGATTGTTTTTGTCTGCGTTGAATGTTATACATGACGCGATAAAATAAGTAATGGTAAAATTTTTGACGAGTACCTGATGTAAGTACGAACTGTGATAGACTGGGTGCTACTTAGAGCTAATAATTTAATTAATACCATGTACTAACTGGGTTTGAGTGTTACCCAGTTGTAAAGGATATCAATTTATGTACATATGTTATTTTTGACTTGTTCAAAATACAGCTTATTCTATTCTATAACATTATTATTCTCACTGCAACACATATTATTATTATTATTATTATAAGATGAATGTGCTGGTTCGAATGACGTCCCCTCGTGGGGTTTAAAATTATGAATTTTTTAATTTGTTTCAGGTCAAAGCAGCAGCGGTTGTCGAGACGATACTAGAATGGTACCACCCTGAGGCAATGTGATACACAATACCAGGGTGGGTTCCGCCAGAAGAGGAAAGGGTGGTAAGGTTTAGTGGGTCGGTTTTCGATGCAACGGCTATGTAGTTTTTTTTCGCGTTTTTGTTTATTTTATTTTTCATCCTATATTATACACACGGCGGATGCATCCCCAACCAGCCCCACACTATCCAGCTATGCGGACCCAGTCGGGTGGCATTTCCTACATACCCTCGAAAAAAGAAATTATTATTATTATTATTAAAACAAGGACATGAACATACAATCTCCGCTCTAGTGGCTATATGCCCTCTTCTATTCTACCTAGTCGTACAGCTAACTCATTGATTTTATCTTCTGCTAACTCTAATTTTTTAACCAAGATATTGTTTTGTTCTTTAATTTGACGTAGCACCAGATGCGCTTGCGCTAGATCGCCCAGTAAGGAGCATTGGCAAGAAAGTTTCTCCTTTAATGATTGCAATCATGTTGCAGTAAAGGTTACCAGTTTCCATAGAATTGGAATAGCGGAATGATTTAAGGAGATTACATGAAGATCATTAAATTAAAGAAATTAGAGAAAAGACTGCATTCGGGAAATATGTCTTTATTCGGAATTTATTCTATTAAAATCTTGACTACTGTAGCGAAAGACTAAATTAGAAATATATCGAAAAATACATTTAGAGTCTTTGAGAATAGAGTACTGAAAAAGGTATTCACGGTTAAAGTAGATGAGATGACGCAAATTAGGAAACACATTAGTTATGCGGAAAAGTAAACGATACTAGAGTAATTAAATCTCGAAGACTAGGATGGACTGAACCGACAGGCGCAAGGCCTGCAGGCATACCGAGACGAAGTTGGAAGAACAATATTAAATTGGATTTATAATATAATAATATTAGGATTTCAGGTAATATGAAAGTAAAACACAAAATATTTGTTTTTAAATGTATAAAAGTTTATTAAGATTTGTGTCTAACGTATATAATAACGTATAACGTATAATCAATAGGTTCCATGCAACTTATTTGCCGGCGACGCAACGTCCCTTGTTGGCGTTCAAGAAGTCTTTCTGCAACAAATAAGATGGGAATTGCGCAAATGAGCTAAAATACAAGAGAACGACTAAATGGAAAATATGCAAAGGATACTTACGCCGCACTGAATGGCTTGCTTGGGGTTCTTCCAGTGCTGTTTGCAGTTATCAGCAGCTTCCTGCAGGCAGTGCTTGACAGCCCATTTAACGGCAGCCTGGAGCAGTTTCAGTACAGCTCTGATAGCCTAAAAAATAAATTAACATTTAAGTACTAAAACCCGGATACAAATAGTTTAGATCTCACACCAAATTTCAATTAATACATGATGAAGTTTCAATTAAATTAGATTTTGTAAAAATATTTCTTCAGGTGTAACAATTAGAAATTCTTGATAGTATTAAATATTTATTTACTTTGTCCTATGCAAAGTATTACTTTACGCAAGAGAATATTATAATTTCACTAGTATTTCCGATATTGCAAATGTATAATTCCGAAAAAAAGTAGTTACCAGAAAGAGTGAACTATTTTAATATTTAATATGACTAATAAAGACCAGAAAGGGACAGCTATTTTATTTACAAAAATCTAAACATTATTACATAAACTTCAATACATAAGTTTTTAAATATAGTTTTTTTTATAAAATATCGTACTATTATTGCAAACATCAGTATAAATCGGTTGAATGAAATCGAATTTCATTTATTAATATAATTGAAAATAATGTACTTACGAGGGGGTTGCGTTCTTCAACATCGTCATCAACATCAACTACGGTTTCCTCTTCAACAGCACTGACTTGCATGGCGAAGGCGAACATCGCGATAACGCAGAGCGTCAAGAAATAGCGGGAGAACATCTTGGAGATTGTTAGAGTTGTACTTTTCGACGAAGTAACTAAAACTGTGAGGAGCTGACATAAAATATGCGTATTTATAGTAAATCGATTTCGGCATATTTTGCATGTGCGAATCCTTATCTTTTAAAAACAGGTGTTTTTAGAATCAGATCTGAAAATGTTTGGTTTGTCAATATTTGTAAGAAACTTAGATTTTCCTCGTTCTTTGGTATTTTAATATACACAGCTACACATTACTTACGTAAGTTCACTATGGCGAGGTGGGGGTTACTATCGTATTCTACAATTTCTTACCCTACTAAAAATTATTTTATATATAATCTAATATATATGGGTATTTATAAAACCATATATAATTATATATAAATACTAGGGGGGGGGGGGGAGAATATTTAACTGTACAGCGAAATTTGTGTATCAACTTTAATGTTTTTTTAACATATACAAAGGGTAGTTTGGTCGATTGATAATAAATGAAATAAAATAAAATAAAATATTTATGTTAACAAAATGTATGTATGTAGAAAAAATGGTGAAGGGCTAAATGCATTATAAAATAACGTAAATTTTGAACGAGTTTCACGTTATTTAGTGGAGGGGCTGTGCGGGGCAGTAGAGTCAAATCCTTATAAAACAAATCCTTAAAATTACTTTTTAGTTCCTTTATATTAATTTTATTTTTTACTTTTATAAATAAAAAAAAATTATAGTTCTTTCAACTTACACCTACGAAATGCACCCACAAAATACAAAATTCATGTAGGTATCTATGATAAATAACTTTGATAAATAATAATTGAGTATTATAATAAAAAAATTATAATGCGAATAAGGAAATACCTATTGTTATTTAATATCTTACTATGCATTATGAAAGTAAAATAAAAATATATAGTTAAAGAAAATCGGCAATTGGACTTGAACCCGTACCTGTAGCAAAAAGTAAAAAGAATATACATATGAGACGCTTTAGCCCTCACGACTATCGCTCTATTCGAGCTGCTAATGATCGGAATTCATACGTGATTATTGGCTTAAATATTAGTATTATTTTACTTAATTTATAACATAATATTTAAAGTGTTATTTGGTAAAGTAATATTTAAAGTAACTTTAACCTGTGGTTTATGTGGTTTACAATTTTATTGTTTTTTTTTAATTTATTAGGTTATGGGGCTTACAATGTTTACGGGTTTTGTGGGGTTTACGATTTTAATGGGTTATTGCGGTTTAAAGGTTTTTTTGGAGTTTGTAGGTTATTGTGGTTCAAGGGGTTTATGGGGTCATAGGGTTTACGATGTTTATGGATTCTATGGCTTGTATGAGGTTTATGGTTTTATCTGTTTTTTGGCGTTCCTGGGGTTTATGGGGTTTACGATTTTTGTTTTTTTATTTATTATTTTATGGGGTTTACAATCTTTACGGGTTTGTGGGGTTTATGATGTTTATGGGTTTTATGGGGTTATAGGATTTACGATGTTTATGGGTTTTATGGGGATTATAGGGTTATGAGGTTATAGGGCTTAAGATATATATGGGTTTTATGGGGCTTAAATTTTTTATCGGTTATTTGGACATTTTTGAGATTATGGAGTTTATATTTCTATAATTTTTTTTATTTATAACTACATAAAATATTCTACAAGACGCATCACACGGTGATGCTACGTTCTCCCAAGAAACACGTGTAACTTATATTGTATCTCGATTTATTTATGGATTAAGAAATGTGAGTGATATTTTTCAATAATATGATAATAATTTTTTGTATCTGTTTCTTTTTTTACTAATTTAATTTGTTATTTATTTTGTATACCATTGTGCAACAGTGCAATCTTGCAAACCAAAAAGAACATTTTATAATTTTATTCTACTATTATACATTTGAAATTAAATAATAATACACAGCGGATTGATTATGATTTTCAACTATAACTATTTTATTTATTTTTTTATACTTTTTAAATAATTACTAAATAAATATGTGATATATTATTATAAGGACTTTTAACGTTTCTATAATTAAATGTTTATTAATATAGAGTACATTAAGAATATTAATTATTAAGTACTTTGTATTGTGTTACAATGTATATTCTTAAATGTGTAAAATGATTTTTTTTAATAATAAATTTTAAACTACAATACAAATATACAATTTCATGATCATGAGTGAGCGTCAGCGAGCGAGTATTTTGGCTAGTAATAATTAAAGTATTTAGGAGTTGATATTTTGTTAAACTTTTCAAAAGTTTGGAAAATTGATGATCTATTTTGTACGTCGTAATTTGTGCGCATATAATATAAACTTCTAAATACTAAGAAAGTTAAAGTTATTTATTAAATAATTAACTATAGTTAAGTTAAAAGTTACTAATTTCTTAACTTTTCAATTTAACTTTTAACTTTTTAACTAGTAACTACCTAACCCTGTAATTCCGCTACGAAAGATTAATTTCTTAATCATTCATTTAATCTAATATTTATAAAAATACTATATTTTCCTTTAAGAAAACTGTATTTTGTAATTTTAAAAAATTGGGTTATGTAATTAATAATAATTTGATGAACGCGATAATTGGTTTAAAATTTATCAATTTTTATGGAGATAACATCATTCCATAGAGATATTTACTTAAAATAGAAAATTAAATTTAAAAAGTTAGTTCTCGTAATTGTCGGTGGTAGGTGGGTTTAGCATCACCTTAAGGGAGTGTCAAAGTCAATTTAGGAATTCAAATTTCCCACCTTAAATATTACCGACCAAACAATGAATAATTTGATATAACTCGATATATATATACCACTGTACGAAGTTTCAAACAAAATTTTCATAACCTTTACACTGTAAAAAATCCTCTTGCAGATTTACTACTCTGATAGTTGGAAATAAAAAGTTCTAGTCTGAGTGTAGTGTTTTTACTAGAAAACTATACATTTACAAGCGACGTTGTAAATTTACGCGCGACGGTGTAAACCGTGATGTTTGAGGTTATGATGGCTAATTTGTCACACTTTATACTCGAATGAAACGCTTTATTGGTTATACCTTTTTCTTTCAAGTGTCTGTATAAATATTTTCGGGATTATCCCGTATTGTATTAGCCAAAAAGTATTCAAATTTTAAGTAAAACTGGATTTTTGCATTCGTCTTACATTTTTACCTAATACTACTCTGAACGTAGTACTTTTATTAGATTTTAGAACTTTTACTAGATTTTTGTAAATGTACAAGTTTCTGTAACTTTACAATGACTGTAAAATTACTACACTCAGAGTAGTATTATTTTTTTCCAACTCTCAGACTAGTAAATTTACAATTTTGTTTGTGAATTTATAACGGCGGTGTAAACCTACTACATTCTATGTAGGGTTTTTACAGTGGCGTTGTTTTTTTACTGCTCTCAGACTAGTAATAGATTTACAATTGCCGTTGTAAATATACGAACGATTTTTTACAGTATACGAATGGCATTGGAACAAAATTTATATTAGCCCGAACTCGAACCTTTTAAATTTTGTTCCAATGCCAGTCGTAGAGGTTTTGAAATTTTTGTTTGAAACTTCGCACCGATAATTGTATTACGGAATGCAATGACCACTTCGTTTTGGATCATAAGTTATTGCTGCTTCAAAGAGTAGTAAAAAGCACTATTGCCAGAAAAAAAGACGCTCATTCTATAGATACTAATAGATCAAGTCTTAACTGACAAAGGACGCCATGCAAAAATTCTCAATTTGAGAAGATACAGAGGCGCCGATTGCGACTCCGACCACTTTCTGGTTGTAACCAAGATCAGAGCTTGTATAGGTACACAGAGAGAATTTTCTAATAAAAATTATAACGAAATTCAGGGTAAAAATTACCGTAAATAACTATAAAGCTGGGACAGTCCTACTTTCTGGCACTTTTTACTGATATTTTACTATAAAAATTACCTCATTGACTACAAATTTTACTGCACAGACTATAAATTTTACCGCACTGAATGGTAAAATTTGCCTGATTAGAGAAAAAGAAGACAGCTGATAAAGAAAACAACTGAGCGTGTACACATTTTAGGTTAACTCAAATATAAATGTGTATAATGTACTTATTTAAGTATTAATGATACTGCTACAACAATTGGAAGAAAATCCATATTTTTAAAAAATATTTCGTACAAATTTTACCACAAATTTTGGTTTTCTCTAAGATTTATACAGGGAACTTTTACTCTACGGCAGGCAAATTTGACCCTTCAGTACGGTAAAATTTATCGTAAATATCAATAAAAACTGCTGGAAAGTTAGAGTGTCCCAGCTTTATAGTCATTCACGGTAATTTTTACTGCGAATTTCGTCATAATTTTTATTAGAAAATTCTCTCCGTGTACTGACGAACGAAACGGACGGACTAATGCTGAAGGACAAGAAAAGCTCAGGGATGATTTGTGTGTATGTGTGATCACGTGTGTGCATGCGTTATGCGCGTGCGCTAATGCATGTGTACATGTGCGATCGTGTATGAGTGTGTATGTGGTATGCGTGTGCGCTAATGAATGTGTTTGAAGCTGAAGCCAGCCGCATCGAGAGTAGCAACATGTGCGTGTGCGCGTTTGTGTGTAAGTGTGTACATGTATGTGTGTGTGAGTGTTAATTTAATTTCGTTTATGAAAAATTGTTTAGGATATTTAGACGTCAAATTATTAACATTTCAATAAAAATGTGAATTTTTATCAACTATTATAAAAACCCCTTCCAGAAAAATTAAGTTTAAGAAAAGTGTTGACAAAGATCTACACATGTCATTGATTTAAATAAGGGAGTCTCTAAACTTTTGGTTATTACTGTATCACTAATGGAAAATCAATACGCTTTTAGATAACATTACATATAAAATATTTTATTCCCTGCTTAACTATAATGGCCACTTTATTCAGCTGAAAAGCGGGACGAAAGTGATGTATCATTACGTCTTTTACTTTATTCCCGCATTTGCGTTTTCTTTTCTCCCGCATAGTTTTCTTTCCCACAAATGAGAGAATAAAGAAAAGTTCAGTTTCTGTGGCTTTCTCACTTTTTTTCAATTTATAAACTTTTTTCTTTTCTTCGTGGGTCTCACTCTTCAAATCAACAAAGTGGCCATAGTTAAGTCGAAAATAAAGTTCCATATGCAACACGGGAATAAAGCCGACTTTTCCCTTTTTGCATAATGTACTATTTATCCTAGTCGGAAATGGAACTCAAAAAGGCATTGTAAGTCGACAAAAACTACCCTATTACCTAAGTTGGAAGAACATTATCCAGAACAATGGAATCGATAGAAAGAACTGCTGCCAATTTATTGGGACTTAGCTTCCTCTAACTCAGTTTTAATCATCGGTATATGAGATTATTTGTTCTGTTTCATTCTGTGGTGAGAAATCGAAATGTCAAGTCTCGTTTTGCTTCCTTAAAGAGGAAGCTTTGTGATAGTAAAAGTAAGAAGTTTTGCTAAAACATGTTCCAAACATGTTTTGAGATATTAGGAATCAAAATACACTATTTTTCGAAAACGTCTGTATGGATGTGTGTGTGCGTATGTGTGTGTGCGTGTGTGTATGTGTATGTGTGTGTGTGTTTGTATGTGTGTGTGCGTGCATGCGTGCGTGCGTGTATGCGTGTGCCCCTGTTTCTCGAGATACACACAGTAAAAATTAATGTTTCTGGGCTCATTTTTTTTTCTGTTTTCTTGATACCTTAGGAATAATATCATCGGTTGATAATGATAATGCATTAAAAGAAACATTAAATTACCTAGCTTTTGCGACCCGAAATTTTCTATAAGGTAATTCCCTTCTTTTGTTATACACGAAAACGTAATTTTTTAAACACTTATCTCTCGGAAATACATCATGGAAATTTATTGAAAAATTCTCTGATAATTAGTAACATCGAGAGGAACATTCAGAAAAATTTTGAAGTCTTAATACTTTCCTGCTTCCGAGAAAATAATTATTTTGTAAGAAAAGTCGATTTTCTATCTCGTACGATAACTTAAATAAAACGGTATTATTCCTTTTGAAAATTTTAAAAGAGGTTACTTCTAACTATCTATTGGCTGAGTTCTTTGCCCAGATCATGAGGACTTCTATTTTCATAGATTTTGAGGTTATTTATTTTTGTAATTTTGTTTTGATCGCTTATATTTTCAGAATAGCGCATTCATTTCTCTTTAACTAGAGTTCTATTTTTTGTTTTTTAATGAAGATTCTAAATTGAAAAGAAATATTACGATTCATCGACCCGTTTTTGTTTTACTACGAGTTCTCTGTTTTACGATATTCTGAAATTGATAAGGTAAATTATTTTAGTATGTTAGAAATAAATTGATCGCATCATTATAAATCTATTTGAAAGATCATAAAATAACCTATTTTCTCCGACACGAAATTTTTTATAAGCTATCTCCGTTCCTTTGCTATAGATGAAAACGTAATTTTTTGTTTAAATGCGAGATCTCGGAAACATATGATAGAAAAGCTTTAAAATAAATTGATCTGAAAAAGGTAGCTTTCTACTATCTCTTGGCCCTTTGTCCAGACTACGAGGTCTTTTATCTTTCTAGATATTTGAGGTTATACTGTTTTTAATTTTGATTGCTTATATCTCAAGAATGTTGCGGTAGATTTTTATTAAACAAATATTTTTTTTGTTTTTTGGTGAACATATGAAATTAGAAAATAAATAAAAATTCCTCAATTTGTTTTTGTTTTATAATTATTTTTCTATTTTACGATATTTTGATATCTATAATACAATTTATGATCACTTATAATTTTGTGTAATTTATCTTTTAACAAACAATTAATGATAAAAGCGCATCTTTTTAATCTATTAATTAAAAATAAATACATCAATTTCAAATTAACGTATTTGAATAAAAACATTTATATTGGAACAATTTATTTAGTTTGTGCCGTATTAATCGAGTTATCCAGGGCTTTAGAAAATCGATTCTTTTCCAAAGTGATTTTTTTCTCGGCAAGAAAAAAATAAAATGGCTTCAAAATTGTATTGAATAATGTAATTTATGTTACTGATCATCTCAAAACTTAAAATATTAAAAAAATTGATTGAATCTCCGAAACAAAATAATAAAAAGAATTTAAAAGAAAAAGTGTTCAGCTCATTTTGTAACTCATGTCAAAAGGAGTCAATAACCGTCGGGAAAAAAATAGAATCGTTCCAGGAACAAAGTTCCTTTAATAAATACGATATTGAAAATAATGTGTTATTGTGACGTGTAAAATCAAGATTTTGAGATTTTACAACGATAAAATTTAAGATATTATTATGTATTTATAGCAGACAATTTTCAAAATTATTGCTTTTAAACATAAAAAGTTTCCTGGTCTCAGAAAAAAGAAAGTCTTTTCATGGGTTTAACTCAGGCCTGCCCCTTAAAAAGCTCATAATTGCAAAGCTCAAAAACATATTTAGAAGCATAGGTAAATTTTCTTTTTAGGTATCTTTTGAAAAACTCGATAATTTCATGCTTTGATTTTTCTTCTAGAAAAGACTTTACGAAAAATATGTAAAATATGATTTTGAACTGTAGAAAGTTTCCTTATTGACACAATATATCAAATATATCTACTAATTTTCCTCATACACGTGTAATTGAATTAAATTCACCCTCATACACAAGAAGACGAGGATAACTTAAGACAGCGTATATACAAAACAAACATTCCCGCAGCCATCCCAATCTGGCTACGATTCATGTGTGTTTGTTCACGTTGTCACATAATTCTTGCTAAAATTACACTGATAACTTTTTTCTATAAATTCGTGGGTCTTTCAACGATACTACAGTTCACTTTGACGAAAAGTACAACTAGCAAACCCTCAAAATGTTCTTCCGTTACTTCTTGATCCTTAGCGTCATCGCACTCTTCTCCGTTGCCATCCACGCCAGTGCCGACCAGGAACCTGAACAAGATGTTGAAGAACGCGCCAACCCAGTAAGAAATCACTATTATACATATACCAAATTTTACTTTTTTGCATTTGTAATTATAAAACTATGGACTTTATTTTATCAATTATAAAATCCTCCACCTATTTATTGTTTTTTAATAAATAAAACTCTATTGATCTCCTCGAGTCAATTCTTCATTATTAAAAAATAATTAATACGATATTTCGGACATATGTATGCGTCCCAAATGACATATGTAATATTACAGCAATTTTTTAACAGAATTGTGAACTTATTTTGTTCTTATTGTAGAATAGTATTTAAAGTTTTACTTTCAATCGTAAATGCACTCTATGTTACTTGCAATGCATAAGAAAGAGGTTTTGGTGAATAATAAAAATGTGTAAAAATTGTTTAGGCTGTGAAGATCGTTGCCAAGCTCATCGGATCCCTATTCGCTGGTGCCGCTGCCAGCTGCCTCGGCGAAGCTGCTAGCCAGTGCAAGGACAACTGGAGGCACCCATCTCAGGCTATCTCCTGCGCGGTAAGTATCTTTTACACTTTTTTCAGACTCAAATTTTTACGGTTCCCCTGTTATATTATGTTTTCTATTTCCGCATTACAGAAAAACTTCCTGCAAGCCAACAAGGGACGTTGCGCCGTCGGCAAATAATTTCTGTCAAATGATTGACAACATTGTATAAATGGGTCTCCGATCATGAATTATAATACATTTTTTATATCATCACATATTTCGAATCATATTCGACATCTTAAATTTTGTAATAAAATATAATATTTATTAACGCTAACAAATGTTTTATTTACATGGCCTTACTTTGAAACTACAATATACACCCTTCTCTTTGAGAAGAGGAAACCTATATCAATAATTCAGTGGCACGTATCGCACCCACTGATCAAGTTTATGACAACTCAACATATATCTAACTTGATTTATGTACAAAAACTAGCTTATACAAAAATAAAATCCCTTCATATACACTTCGAAAATTGGTTTGAAGGGAAAGTTGTGGAAGGTAGATTCCCATATCATATTATTCAATTTTTACAATGAATTTACAAGTTTAAGAAATCATTTGACCAGAGGTACAATTGTTGTAATTTGTCGAATGTGTCTCTGGTCAATAAACTTACTTAGTAAAATTTAAAATTCAGTCCCTGGACAAAAGTTCGCTAGAATATCTGGCTAGATTATTAATTATTAGCCAGATTAAGCAATCAATAAGCCAATTTATAGCTAACTACGAGTAGCTCGCTCGCTGACACTCACTCGTATAAGTTAAAATGAATGTAGCAGAATAATGATAAAATCTTTTTATGTAATATTATTAGTGGGATATTATTAGTATACTAGAATATAAATATTGTTTATTAACAACAAATTATCTCATAATATCCAATACAGTGCGCCAAGCGTGTCTATGGCTAAAGATGTTAAACTTAGAATCGTGTTTAAATATAAATAAATGACGAGAAGCTATTATATATTTTCATTTATTACGTGAAATCGTCGGCTCGGGTACTTCGATGCGCGCCTGTAGGGGATTGTGAGTAAATCTAAGAGTTATTTAGTTTAATTTTCTTATTTTTTATTTGAAAATAAAATGATTATTTATTAAGATGATTCATGAATGTTGATATATGAATTTATATATTTGGTTCATAGTTTAACATTTAGTTGAGCATTAAATGAACTACCGTAGAGCGGGGTGTCTTGTACTACTAATCTAAAATAACTCTTATCAGCTCTATAAAATAGCTGGAACGTTATTTCAGCTGATTTAACCATACTAAATTATTGTAAATATAATTATTACAATGTTTCACCAGCAATAGAATTTGGATTTTATTCGTGAATAAAAAAATTAGCTGTGGCTAGGCTTGTAACAGATTTGTATTTACGCGTGAGCATGTCCCAGATATCGGCATAAGCCCTGCTACCGGTTATTAGACCAAATGTGCAAAAAACACTGTTTTGACAATTAGGGGGGTGTCTTAGACCACTGATTTTTTCGTTGTTTTGGTAAGTAAATATTGTCTATACTAGTATATTTGCTTCTTCAACGAGGGAGCTTTGTGATGGTAAAGAAAGAAGTTTTTCTAAAAACATATTAAAATCATGTTTTGAGACATAAGGAATTAAAATACACTATTTCTAGAAAATGTCCGTATGGATGTGTGTGTGAGTGTGCACGTGTGTGTGCGTGCGTCCGTGTATGCCTGCGTGCGTGCGTGCATGTGTGTGTGTGTGTCTTCATGCATATATCGAGTAATCCACTGTAAAATGTAATGTTCCAGGGATCATTTTGTTTTTTTTAGCGAAGGGTGCATAATAATAATTTTTCTAGTTTTTCGGATTAGTTTTTGTTTTTTAGCATTTTTCAATTTTTTAGTTTGTTTCTTGTGTGTTTTCGTACGTTAGAAATAATATCATCGACCCAATGGAAATGCATTTGAAAGAGCATAAAATTTCCTATCTTTTACCACCCGAAATTGTTTAGTAATGTGTTTCCTTCCTTTCGTTATACATAGAAACGTCCAGTTTGATTGAGGATTGAAAATTGAGGTGATTAGAATGATAGAGAAGATTGTAAAATTTTTTAGTCATTTTATTTATCTATACATAAAAAAAATCATTTTGTAAAAAAAATTGATTTTCTATGGTAAACGATAACTTGAGTAAAAGAGCATTATTTCTTCTGAAATTCTTCAAAAAGGTAGATTTTTACTATCTTCGACTTTTATTTTTCGAGATATTCAAGGTTATATATTTTTTTTCACAAAAATTTTGATTGCTTATTTCTCGTGTATTACACGGTAACTTTTGACCAATGAATGCTTATTTTTTCGTCTTTTAATGAAGATTTTAAATCAGAAAGAATTTTCTAGATTCATTGAATTGTTTTGTATTATAATGATTCTTCATTTTTTATGTTATTTACTTTTCAAAAATGTTTAATCATAGATGTCTTGCATATTACGCGGTAATGTTTGACCAACCAAAGCTCATTTTTTACGTTTTTTGATGAAGATTTGAAATAAAGAAAATATTTTAAGATTTCTTGATTCGTTATTGTTATTTAACGTTTTTCATTTTTCTGATATTCATGTTTAAAAATAGATTAATCTCTTTCTTCTTGAGTATTATACGCTATTTCTTGTTTTTTTTGATAAAGTTTGAAATGAAAAGAAAATTAAGAATCATGGATTCATTTTTATTTTATACCGCTTTTACATTTTTTATGATATTTTTGTAATTAATGAATAAATCCGTTATTCATAAAATCGATCAAAGTTACAAAACTACGAAAAAATTTTATTTGTAAAAGTAGTATACATTATATTCATAAATAAAATTTAATCAACAATTATATTGTTGCAAAATTTATTATTGATAATTGAGATAAATGTAACTTGATATGTAAAAACTGTTTAAGTTTTTAAACAATTTAAATATTTTTTCATAATCTATTCTATACTTTTGCATACGTTCAAAAAGTTTTATATTTATTTTAGACCATAGATCGAGTTTAAACATACTCAAAAATATTAACTTTCATTCATTCATAGTTAAAAATTTAGAATTATTTCAAATAGTTTTTGTCTAATAGGTGTGCGTAAAGAACATTTTTTAGTCCACAACAATTTTGTGATTGAAGCCGAAAATAAAAAAATTTTTGTAACAAAAGTTAATTATGAAACTAGAACTATTTCTCTTACCAATTCTCCAATGTAATACCTATGTAGATGCATTGTCGAGGCAATATTGACAACTTTTCGTTCTTGCACGCTGCTCTGATCCATTCGACGTTCGGCCCGGTATGAAGAGTAACGCGATTCAAAGTTTTAGACGATGGGTATCATAATTCAGTGTTCGCGACGAAGAACTAACATCATTCAATAACCCGAATTTATCACAGTTCTTAATTGAACGCGTAAAATAACTATTGGGCTTGTTTTACCCATCAAACATGTGGTATCATCAGGATGATATTCACCTGTTCAGTGGGGTAAGTAAAAATTTAAGACCTATTTTACGTATTTGGCTAGTGCTATAATTATTTTTGCAAACCTTTAAATTGCGTTACTTTTCGTAGCAAACCTGCGAAGTGCGATTCTTCTCGCTGCAAACGCTGAATCGTGATTCTTCTCGCCGCAAACGCTGAATTGCGCTACTCTTCGTAGCAAATTGAATTATAAGGTATCCATTCCGACGTCATTTTGAAGCAGCTTCAAGGTTAGTGCACAGATACAGCGTTACAACAAAACAATATGAACATGTAACTTTTTCAGAATTTTTTCATTTCACTCCCTATTTTGTCGCTGAGGCGCGTCTAAAAATGTTATAAAACAACAAAATTTAAAAACTGCCACGGTATTTATATAAAATTTACACCTTAGTAGAGATTTACCTATATTTTATAATTGTAGTAATATCTGATTAGGCGATATGGAAAACTTTTTGACATGAAACATATAAATGATAGTCATAATATTTTATTTTGTGTCATATTTTACAAAACGTTTTGACAAAATTATAAATTAAAGCAAAATAATCAATTAGTAAGAAATTCCTTGAGTCATATTTTATGAACCAAAATGAATACGCACTCTACAATAACTAAATATTATTTTTAATTCACTAGAGTATTTTTATTTTTATTTCTTGTTTTTATTATCTAAATGCCTTTTTTCATTTTATTATTTTTAAACCCAGAATATAAATACAATATATTTTACAAATTAGCACATAATAATAGTATTATAATAATTAAGAAATAATTCAAATACTCAAAGATTTTAAAAAAAATCACACAAATTCGTTCAGATGTTTGTTTTGTCGAGCGTGTGTGGTTCTTTAATTTTAGGTATAGAAGAGGCCCTAGTATAATAATTTCGACGTGAATTTAAAAAGAAGTATCGCTACAGCTGATTGAACCCTGGGACCAAAAGTTTTAAGGAATTCATACATTGCCATTCTTACTTATAAAACATATGATGCATATTGTAATATTTACTGTATACAAATTACAATAATACAATATTACAAACATACAGACAGACATTTTCTGAAAACCTACGCGTATAGAAAAAACTCTCAAGTTGAGTGTTATTTCGTACCCTCAATTGAATTTTTATATTCTACAAGTCTAATAAACCCACCAAATTTCAGTTGAGGGTACGAAATAACACTCAACTTGAGAGTTTTTTCTATACGGGTATTTTTCTGACTCAGAAATCTTGAAAATATTATAAATCATCAAAGTCTCTGATAAAAAAAATTTTATCGTCACAAAGCTTTCTGTTTAAGAAAGCGAAACACAAAAAAGAATTTCATCGCCACAAAACTTTCTCTTGGAGAAAGCAATAGTACCTATACTACTTTGAATCATAACTCTACAAGATCTTTTACTAGTGAAATAATGTAATAAGATAAGAAAGTTGGCCAAAAGAGCTTTGATTTGAGTTTTGTTTCATATTTCAATTCAGTAGTCTTCCATGCATCTTTCGTGATCATTTTTGGTTATTCATAACTTTGCAACAGAATAATATATTTACATGAAAAAAAAAGATAAAATTAAAGCTCTTTTGGTCAACTTTCTTTATCTTATTACATTATTTCTCTAGGGACAAAACTTGCAGAGTATGATACGAAGTTTACGTACCATTTTTTACAGAAATAACATGCATTTTGAATACAAAAGGTCATATCTTGACTCCAAGGGCCTATCTCAAAATCCTCATCGAAAACCGTTTGCCGGAGGTTATGATACCAAGAACACATGTAACAAGAAAGTTAGTTAACTTGATAAGAATGTATTTAGATAAAAGTCAGGGTACATAGTTCGTGCAGATAATAGCTGATTAGATACATTCAAAATTTTCAACGGATTAAAACCAATAGATGATCCATCAACTCTCTTCTCCAATCTAGTGCTAGAATACGCGGTTATAGCTGTACAAGAAAGCAATGGGGAAATAGTACTAAACATAGTGGAAAATAAGCTACAAAAATACAATCAGAAATCAGCGAAGAGAAAACTGAGTAGATGGTCTAACCCAGAAGAGTCTGAGAGTGTTAATACTGACTTGAAATTTGCGAATAAAACCTTTAAAAATAATTTTTCAAATACGTCGGTACGATAATAGACTACAAGAATGAGACTCATAAAAAATTAAAGAAAAGATTGCATTAGGGAATTACATGCCTTTATTCGGTATTTAATCTATTAAAATCTTAACTACTGTTGCGAAAGTCTAAATTAGAAATATATAGAAAAATTATAATTCCAGTACTTGTATATGGATATGAAACGTAAATATTAGTTAAACGGGAAGAAAAATACATTTAGAATCTTTGAGATCAGAGTCCTGAAAAAGTTATTCGCGAGTAAAGTAGATGTGATTACTACAAAATGCCGAATTTCACATAATTAGGTAACACATGAGTTTCGTGGAAAACTAAATGCTACTAGAGTAATTAAGTCTCGAAGACTAGGATGGACTGAACCGCCAGGCGCCTGCAGGCATACCGAGACGAAGTTGGGAGGACAATATTAAAATGGATTTATAATATAATAATATTAGAGTTTCAGGTTATATGAAAATAAAATACAAAATATTTGTTTTTAAATGTATAAAAGTTTATTTAGATTTGTGTCTAATGTATAATTAATAGGTATACTTATTTGCCGGCGACACAACGTCCCTTGTTGGCGTTCAAGAAGTCTTTCTGCAACAAATAAGATGGAAATTGCACAAATGAGCTAGAATTCAAGAGAATGACTAAATAGAAAATATGCAAAGAATACTTACGCCACACTGAATGGCTTGCTTGGGGTTCTTCCAGTGCTGTTTGCAGTTTCCGGCGGCTTCCTGCAGGCAGTGCTTGACAGCCCATTTAACGGCAGCCTGGAGCAGTTTCAGTACAGCTCTGATAGCCTGAAAAATAAATTAACATTTAAGAATTGAAAACCGGATACAAATAGTTTAGATCTCACACCAAATTTCAAGTAATAAATGATGAAGTTTCAATCAAATTAGGTTTTGTAAAAATACTTCTTAAGATGTAACAATTAGAAATCTGGATAGTATTAAATATTTATTGATTTTTCTATTTGCAAAGTATTACTTTATGCAAGATAATATTATAATTTTACTAGTATTTCCGGTATTGCAAATGTATAATTCCAAAAAAGTAGTTATCGGAATGAGTGAAACGTCTTAAATTTTAATATGACTATTAAAGACCAAAAAGTAACAGCTATTTCATTTACAAAAATCTAAACACTATTACATAAACTTCAATACATAAGTTGTCTAATATAGTTCTTTTATAAAATATAGTACTATTATTGCAAACGTCAGTAAAAGTCAGATGAACGAAATCTAATTTCATTTGTTAATAGAATTGAAAATAATGTACTTACGAGGGGGTTGCGTTCTTCAACATCGTCATCAACATCAACTACGGTTTCCTCTTCAACAGCACTGACTTGCATGGCGAAGGCGAACATCGCGATAACGCAGAGCGTCAAGAAATAGCGGGAGAACATCTTGAAGATTGTTTGAGTTGTACTTTTCGACGAAGTAACTAAAACTGTGAGGAGCTGACATAAAATTTGCGTATTTATAGTAAATCGGCTTAGGAATATTTTGCATGTCCATGTGGCATGCGTATCCTTATCTTTTAAAAACAGGTGTTTTTAGAATTTGGTCTGAGCATATTTGTTTTGTCAATATATGTAACAAAATTCATTTTTTTTTCCTCGCTCTTTGGTACTTTAATATATATCGCTATTCATACTTACGTAAAATTATTTTATATATATTTTAATATATATGGTTATTTATAAAAACCATATATAATTATATATAAAAATTAAGGGGACCCTCCCCCTGCTCGCGCCGCTCGCCAACCCCTATTTTTACTTTTACTGAGATAAATAGAGACAAAAAATTAGAACATTTAACTGTAAAGCGAAATTTTTGTACAAACTTTTATGGTTTTAACATATTTTTAACATATTCAAAAGGTAGTTTTGCCGATTAATAATAAATAAAATAAAATAAAATATTGATGTTAACAAAATGTATTTATTAGTTATCAACGATGAAAGAAGCTTAAGATAATGTAAAAACACAATTTTACTATTGTATATAGAGAAAGAGTTTGTTTTGCTTGTATCTTCGCAAAAATCTAAAACATTAGGTATACTTTACCAATTGTATCCAATGTTTATCTGAGTTATACACTATAGTCTATAGTTGTAGTACAGTTAGTATAGTAGTATGATTTATTGTGCAACAATATCATTATAACTAACAGACAAACTTTTCGTGTGTTTGATTTACGGTAAAGAAGATGATTAGTTAGAAGAATGTATTATAAAGAATTACCTTTTCAAAACATACTTCGGGAGGTAAAGGCTTGTTTAAAAGGAGGCCGTATCTACTGTCCTTGTCTAATTACATTTTTGTTATTTATTCAAATAGTAGTTTGTTAATTGAAACACTGAGGGTCGTCCCCAATTCTTCGTAAAACAAGAAATATTTTGAGACCTAAAAATAGTACATTGTGCAACTAGGGAAGAAAATGGGCTTTTACTGAGCGAGTATGATGATTGAGCACGAGTGGAAGTCGAGGGCGTCGAAGGCATCGTCATGGTTATTTTCCTGTCTAACTATTTTCATTTAGTGATTTTTACCCTACTGAAACATGAATATTTTTCAATAAACATATTATCGTATATCGTATATCAGGGTGTCTTTAGTTAGCGATGTTACATTCATTTTAAAATCTATTTTTATTCATAAATCAAATGAAATGTATACCTATAAAATATTGAATTATTGTTTTTTTTCTTTTATTGCAAAAAATGCATAAGACACAAAATCGCATAATTTTTTAAAGTCACTCATTTAAAAATTTTACTACTATTTGACATATGCTGTTTACAAATTCCACCATCAAAATAGTATAAAAATTATAATTTTTCTATGTTATATTATAGATATATACAGATTCAATATTGCAAAAATATATTATGTTATTATTAAATAATTTTTAAAAAATTAAAAAATAATAATATTTTTAATATAACATTATCTTTGGATGTTTTCGTGTAATATAATGCATAAAGTTGGCTAGAAGTGTAGAGTAGTAAAGCTCATATATAATAATACTCAATATCTACAAGAAAAATCACAACGATACAGCTTAGAGATGTGAAACACAGGGTGAAAAAATATTGTTTAAATTGAATAATCTCTAATATCTCAGAAGATTATGAACCAAATCGGCTGAAAAATATTCAGCCAATAACCTGACACCTAACAAATATTTTCTGAAATTACCAAGGCATCACATAGTATTCCCGTTATCAAGTTATCGTTGTCCAATAATAATGCATTTTTTAAGATTATATTTTTTTTCTCAGAAAACAAACCATCTTATTACCTAAAAATGTATAGAAATATACCTGTATATGAAACAAGTATTAAGTACAAATTTCACTGAGTTCTATCCTATAGTTTTCGAGTAATAAATGTTGAAAAAGAAATGTTGTCACACAGTATAACAACTGAATATCGACTCATATAAAATCGTGTCCAGTCACGACGCACGCACGCACACACACACACATACAAACATTTTTTAAGACTAGTCTATTCGGACTCCCCAAGGCATAAGACATGCATAACACATGATTATACGTTAAGAAAATCCAAAAAAAAATGTCACTATCAGAAAGTGGCCACAGTTAAGTCGAAAATAAAGTTTCATATGCAACACGGGAATAAAGCCGACTTTTCCCTTTTTGCATAATGTACTATTTATCCTAGTCGGAAATAGAACTCAAAAAGGCATTGTAAGTCGACAAATACTATCCTATTATGGGAGAACGGGGTAATGCCGGTCACTGGCTAATTCCGGTCACCCTTATTTTCAATAATCTAAACATTTTTAGGTAATAATTCGAATAGTATATTAAACGCAACATAAAATGCAATTAATCTAATGTCCAAACAACCTTCTATTCAGTTTTATTAAGGAATTATACACAATCAAAGTGTAGGCCTACATTTCTTATAAGAAATCTGGTCTATACAATAAGCTTTTATGCATATTATTTGTTGCTTTATGCAGTTATGTTTTGCATCTTTATTAATTTGAACAATCTAAGAATACGAAGTAGTGAAGAAAAAAGAGTATAAATCTATTATTTTTTTGTCATTTCAATTTAAATTACTAAGCAGAATGGGGGTAATCCCGGTCACAATGTTATTTATATGACGGTCCCGAAAGTGAGGCTAAGAAAACGTTTCGCTGCGCTCTCAGGTAGGGTGATTTTGCTTAAGTGATTTTAATTAAACAGTGGTTATGTTATTATATGTTTCACTATGTAAGTGCGAATAATAATGCGACGGATTATATGAAAGTTCATGTAATAGATTTAAAGAAATTTTTCACCTATAAAAGTAACTTTCTAATAGTGATCGGAATTGTACCAAGGCTGACCGGTATTACCCTTTGATGTGGAGTAAATTCGGTCAAAATGCTTTTTTTTATTTCGACTTATAGCTTCGTTATCTTACATTTTTATATTAAACCAATAAGAAATATTTATAGTCAATGGTTTGAACTAACGTAATAATTATTTAAAGTTAAAAGAAACAATTTGAAAGTGGAAATAACAAGCACGTTTTCTTAGGTGACCGGCAATACCCCATCCTCCCCTACCTAAGTTGGAAGAACATTATCCAGAACAATGGAATCGATAGAAAGAATCGCTGCCAATTTAGTGGGACTTAGCTTCCTCTAACTCAGTTAATCATCGTTATATGAAATTATTTGTTCTGTCTAATTCTGTGGTGAAAAATGGAAATGACAAGTCTTTTTTTTTATGGTGTCGAGATATCAACGCCTGAGAAGAAGAACCTCTATTTCTGGTTGCGTGTGAAGAACATCCTATCTCGGTCGCTGCGTGAAGAAGCTCCTATCTCGGCTCACACGAAGAAGCTCTTAACTCGCCGCGGTGGAAAAGATCCTATCTCGGCCCTCGCGAAGAAGCTCCTCATATATCATCAGCATAATATTATTATATAATAATGTTATAATAATATTATACGGATAATATATGAGGATACCTTGCCATATTTTTATAAATAAAAAGCTTGTAAAGATTCTTTAATTTAAATAATATAGCAAATTAAAGAAGAATACTTAATGGAATGGAAAAAAATTATTTCAACAAAATCGTGACGTCAAAAGCGTAGATATTGTCAATTTAAACAGTAGAATTATACAATAGAATTTTCTTTATTTTACAATCAATTTTAATATTTCGATGTTTATTTTCTTCTTTAGACATTTGTCTATACATTCACCGTTTAAAAATTATAATTTTTTTTATTCCTAAGGAGAAAAGAGTATTTGTTTAGATATAAAAACATTTTCTATGTAAAAACTTATCATCAATTAGTCTTTTCTGGTGAAAGATAAATTAATATATAATTTCTTTAACAGTGAATTTATAGACAAATATTTATGGAAGAAAATAAGCATTGAAATATTAAAAATGACCTAACTACCTTAAGAGCTTCTGACCGAGATAGGATGTTCTTCACGTTCAGTATAGATTTAAATCTCTGTATTACTATTTAAACTTTGTAACATAGTTTTCCGGGGGACTATTAATTATTGTATATGTATAAAATTCAACACAGACAAAACAATCACATAAGGTATAAAGCATAACTTAGTCAAATTTATTTATTTTAACTTAATTAGTCCTTTTATCAGTCCTTTCAGTAATCACCCTTATTACCACAGCAATATTTTCTCTATAAGTAATTTATTAAAATTATTTAAATATTTAAATTAAATGTAACTAAATGATAGTACGTAGATTCACTAAATTCCTAATCATCTAAAATATTGTGAACGATTTACCACCATATATTTCCGAGATATAACTGTTTAAACTAAATACGACTTTTTTCGTGTATAACAAATGAAGGGAAAGAGCATATCCAAAATTTGCGGTTGTAAAAAATAGGTAACTGTATGCTCTTTTTAATGGATTTACACTAAATTGATCATAATATTTCTATCATACCAAAAAACTCGAAAAACTAACACTCAAAAATTTTTCATTTCGAGTCCCTGTTTGGGCAAAAAAGACCGTGCCATACTCGAAATGCAAGCGATCAAAAAAAGTTTAAAAAACACATAACCTCAAATATCTCAGAATATAAAAGTTTTTATAATTTGGGCAAAGAACTCAACCAAGAGACAGTAAAAAGCTAACTTTTTGCAAAGTTTCAAATCAAATCCTGCCGTTTTACTTCAGTTACCGTAGGTGCCAAAAATCAATTTTTTTCACAAAAAGGTTGTTTTTTCTTCAAAATAAAAAATAGAGCCTGAAAAATTTTACTGAATATTCTTCTTCATATACCTAATCATCTCAATTTTTTTCAAAATTTTTCCTTCTTATCTTTCACATATACAACCGTATGAAAGAAAATGTCGATTTCGTGTATAACAAAACAAGGGAAATAGATTATTCCAAATTATGGATCAGATAAGATAGGTAATTTTATGCTCTTTCAAATGCATTATCACTCAATCTGTGATATTATTTAAAATGTATCAGAAAACCTGAAAAAATTAAACTCAAAAATCGCATATCCATACAGACATTTTATAGAAATAGTGTCTTTTGATTCCTAATGTCTAAAAGCATGTTTCTAACATATTTTTTGCAAAACTTTTTTTTTACAATCACAAAGCTTCCTTTATGAGGAAGCAATTGCTTAAAACAGTATAATATTTTTTATGGTACTTTTTATAAATTCTATGTTCTGTATATTTATTTTAATTTATATTAATTAATTTATATTAATCTTTCATTCAGATACCCAGTCAAGATTAAAAATTTAAAATCTACATAAACTTTTACTCATTTTAAAAATTTTTTTTGTTGTACATGCACGACTTTTGCGTTCTTTTTATTCCTTAAAACAGGCGTAAAGTGTCTGTTTGCCGACTGGCGAGCGAAACAAACTTTTTGCCCGCTCTTGGCATAAACGTTTCACCCAACGGGTGTAGAGTGCTATTTACGCCCCTCGTGCAAAGAATTTATAGAAAATTTAAATATTTTTGAAAAAATTGAAAAATTATTCAATAATTCTCAAATTTTTCAAAAATTTTTTCAAAATAGAAAATTTTGTATAAATTTTCACGTACACACTCTACACATCGATATACATTGATTTTTTGAGTAGTGAGGGTAAAGAGCGCTATTTACGCCCGCTGGGTGAAACGATTATGCCAAGAGCGGGCAAAAAGTTTATTTTTGCTCGCCGGTCGGAAAACAGCCACTTACACCTGATTTGAGGCATGAAAAAACGCGAAAATCGTGCATGTACGACAAAAGAAATTTTAACGAGACTAAGTTTTTATGTAAATTTTTTTTAGTTTAAATCTTGACTGGGTACACGAATAGAATATTAATAAAAATTAAAATAAACATACAGAACATAGAGTTTATAAAAAGGTCCATAAAAAATATTATACTATTAAAAGCATATGTTTTAGGGTGATGCTAAGCCTCCCATCATAATTTTCAATAAAGAGTAAATATCCCTCTGGAACGTCTCTGTTGCAATAAAAAACGACAACGCTCCATAAAGATATTTTCTCAAAATTGAAAATTGAATGAAAAAAGTAGTGTCCTAATATTGGCCGGTAACAGATTTAATATTATCTTAAATAAATTATATCTGCCAATTTGACCTCGGAATTATAATCAGTGACGAAGGCAGCGTATACATAAAATAAATATTCCCATCCAAATTTGCCTAAGATATATATATATGAGTTTGTTCACGTTATCGCATAATGTCTGCTAAAATTACACTGATAACTTTTTTCTATAAATTCGTGGGTCTTTCAACGATACTACAGTTCACTTGGACGAAAAGTACAACTATCAAACCCTCAAAATGTTCTTCCGTTACTTCTTGATCCTTAGCGTCATCGCACTTTTCTCCGTTGCCATCCACGCCAGTGCCGACCAGGAACCTGAACAAGATGTCGAAGAACGCGCCAACCCGGTAAGAAATCACTATTGTACATATATTAAAATTTTTTTTTTTTGCATTTGTAATTATAAAACTATGAGCTTTATTTTATCAACTATAAAATCTTCCACCTATTTTATTGTTTTTTAATAAATAACACTCTATTGATCTACATGAGTCAATTCTTCATTATTAAAGTATATTTAAGACGATATTTCGGACACATGACAAAATCCTGAACCTATTTTGCTGTTGTTGGAGAGTAGTATTTAAAGTTTTATTTACAATCATAAATGTAGTCTGTGTTACATTAGGTAAGGGTACACTCATTATTCTAACTTTTTTCCTTTTGAAGATTTGGTTTTAAAATTTTTGTCCCTTATTTGCTGCCTAAAAGCATAGTTTCTTACCAAAGTTCAAGTAATTTAATGCGTTATTATTGAAGTTATGCTTAAAATATCATTATATTTCATTAAAATGAATGAACCGTACAAATAGTTCCTACGTCAACTTACTTTAGGCACTGGCTTCAAAAAATTTGTAAGTTATTATAAAGCTCTAATCAATAGAGGTTTAAATTTTATATTTTTTATACATATTTCCACTTTTTAAAAAATATGAACAATGGTTTATAAAACTTAGATAAAACATGTTTTATTTTATAATTATATTTTTATAATAATAATATAATTGTATTTTAATACTAAAAATTCCAACTTATTATCTAAATATCTTCAAGAATATCTTCTCAAAATTTCATCTTGACCATTCATAAGGTTGACGTAGAAACACTTTTGAACACTGAAATATAAGTTTTGAAAAAACAAAAGTTTTGCTAAGCGGGTAGTATATATATATCCTTCCTTAGACTGTATTTGCCTGTAAAAGAGAAAAGTAAGTAATTAGAGTATTGAAAATAAAATTTTATTAAAGTAGAATATATTTTTGATGAATTTATCTCCTCGAAGAGTCTTAATTCCCCTCCAAACTTGAGATACGTGATTTTCAATATGTATTGCTATATATAACACTCACATGAAAATGGTAATTTAAGACAATCTAAGTAGCTTCAATGTAAAGTGGCATCCAAAAAGAACATTTTAAGCCCTGGGTTATTAAATTCCATCTATTAGTTGAGCATAATTTAGATGCGAGCACTGAGAGTACGGTAATACATATTCCTATAACTCACACAATGATATAAAAGTCAATACATTATAAAATAAATAGTTTTTGTCAAACTAAAAAAAAATTTTTATCGAAATTCTGTTATTGTCAAATTAGATATCGTCAACTAGAGAAAAATTTGACAAAACAGTGGAGACATTTTTGTTTGTTATCCGATTTTAATTTTAGAGGTCTCATTTTGTTCCTTGCAAAATTTCAGAGGGACTTACCCACATAAAAACTGTATATCGTCGGATAACCTGCAAAGTTATGTCCGATAATGTATAAGACACCATGTGTGAACTTATAAACAATTGAACGTAACCTTGCAGTTTATCCGATGATATACAATTTTGATAAGGGTAAGTCCTCCTGAATTTTTTCATGGAATAAAATGAGACCTTTAAAATTCAAATCGAATAACAAACTAAAAATTATCCACTGTTTAGTCAAGTCTTTCTTTCGTCAACAACAACTACTTTTGCAATAACGGAATTTCAATAAAAGAAAATTTTGTAGGTAGACGAGGATACCTTGTTATATAATATATTGACTTAAATATCATTAAGAGTGATTAAATTACAGTACAAAATGTTTTTATTTTAAAGTCAATATGATGATAGAACCTCCTTAAAATGCGTTAGAAAGAGTTTTTGGTGAAATTATTACATGAAAATGTGTAAAAATTGTTTAGGCTGTGAAGATCGTTGCCAAGCTCATCGGATCACTGTTCGCTGGTGCCGCTGTCAGCTGCCTCGGTGAAGCTGCTAGCCAGTGCAAGGACCACTGGAAGCACCCATCTCAGGCTATCTCCTGCGCGGTAAGTATCTTTTACACTCTTTTTTAGATTCATATTTTTACGATTCTCCTGTTATATTATTTCTCGTATTTCCGCATTACAGAAAAACTTCCTGCAAGCCAACAAGGGACGTTGCGCCGTCGGCAAATAACTTCTGTCATATGATTGTCAACATCGTATAAAGATGACCAATGGCTCTTCGATCATGAAACATCATACATTTTGTATATCATTGCATACACCAAACCACAACTATCATTCCGTTTTTGTATTATACTATGTAAATAAAATATAATTGCTTTTAACAGTAACAAATGTTTTGTTTGAATGACTTTACTTTGAATCTACTTACTATCAATCGACATCCTTTCTTTTGCAAATAGGAAAACCCTCTCTATTATATCCCCTTTGCGAATAGAAAAAGCCTCTGCCAATACTTCATTGGTTCATATAGCTTTCTCAATCATAGTTGAGTATATGGGTGAATGTCAAATAAACGGTATTTTTAATGTTGCCAATACACTGACAAGGAGAGGGCACATCCTCCGGGAATCAAAATTCGGTCAGACTTTGGGAGGTCTTTTCTGGTACCCAAAAATGAAGCCTAGTACACGTAATTCATTCTAACGGGTCCTTGTTCTCGAGATATGAGGTAATGTACTCGAAATATTCATTATTTTAATAAAACAAAGGTACCTCTTTTTCTAAACATACTTATTCAAGTTTTTCTTATACAAAAATCGCTCGCTGACACCCGCTCGTATTAGTTAAAATTAATGTGGCAGGATAATGATAAAATCTTTGCATGCAATATTATTAGTGGGATATAATAAATATTATATGATAATCAATTATGTAATAATATTCAATACGGTCTAATAATATTCAACAGCGTGCAAAGAAAGTCTATGCAGTTGCACGCCTGTGGGGGTTTGTGAGTAAACATAAGAGTTATTTAGTTTAATTTTATTACTTTTATTTGAAAATAAAATGATTATTTATTAAGATGGACCATGAATGTTGATGTATGAATTTATATATTTGTTTTGTAGTTTAACATTTAGTTGACCATCAAATGAACTACCGTAAAGCGGGGTGTCTTGGACCAGCGGGGGGTCTTGGACCACTATTCTAAAATAACTCTCATCAGCTTTATAAAATATCTGGAACGTTATATTTCAGCTGATCTAACCATACCAAATAATTGTAAATATAATTATTACAATGTATCACTAGCAATAGAATTTGGACTTAATTCGTGAACAAAGAAATTAGCTGTGGCTAGGCTTGTAAAAGATTTGTATTTACGCGTGAGCATGTCCCAGATGTCGGTATACATGCAGACATTACTTACCAACTGCGTCCAAGAGAATTTTTAAGCCCTGCTACCGGTTAGTAGACCAAATGTACCAAAAAACACTGTTTCGACGATTAGCGGGGTGTATTGGACAACTGATTTTTTCGTTGTTTTGGTAAGTAAATATTTTCTATACTAGTATTTTTTTAGTTTCTAGGACTAAATGAAGCAATTACAATTACTTGTACAAAAAATTCGTTACTTTAAATCAGATATAATTTGTTAATTAGACATTCCAAGAGAATTATTGAGAAATGTAATTTATAGATTTATTACCTCCAATGCAAGAAAAAGATACATTTTACATTTATTTTATGTCTTTAATTTACCTTGAATCGTTCCGATGTTCGTAAATACCTACATACACGAAATGATAAATCAATATATAAAGCATATTAAAAACATAATATTATGTTTAATATTATTTTCATGATTTATTATTCTCATTATTATATGTAGTGCAAGAAGTAATATAGATTTAAAGTTTATTATAGGTATATCTTTCATTCACGTTAAACCTTTTCCAATTTTCGTAAATTTCCAGATATACGAAATACTCAGACAACAATAATAAAAACCTAATATGTCGATTATTAATAATTAGTATGATTTATTGTTCTTATCATTACCTCCAATGCAAGAAATAAAATTTTATTTAAAGTTTATGTACTAAATAATCAGACAACATAGAAAGCATAATAGAAACATAATATTATGTTTATTAGTAATTATTATGATTTATTATGATTATTATTACCTCCAATGCAAGAAATAAAATAAATTTTACATTTATTTTATGTCTTTAAGGGAAGAAGATACAGGTTTTTGGTCAAAACACTGATGCTTTTTTATATTTTTTTATACTAATTCTTAACCTGTTTTCTTAATAATAAAAGTGATTCAACAAAATTTTTTTATTTATTTAAGCTTTTTGAATTTATTTAAATATTTCGTTTTGTTTAAAATTCAATATTATTCAACATTTGCGTGACAAAAAAGTTTAATAAGTCCTAAGCAAGGATACATATCAGTAAAAGTCAAAACCCTATGTGAGTGGTGGACAACAAAAATGTATTTCATAAAACAAAAAAAGGAATCATAAATAATTACGATAATTCGATAATAATTACGATACTTTTACTTAATTAACTACTATTATACTTTAAAGTCATTTTTCTCAATTCTTTATTTTCATAACTTCCAGTTGCTTTTTGTGCACCAGATTTGATTTTTATGTTTTAAATGTATTGTGAAACTACTACTTTTTAAATACATTTTTTATAAATCCATGTTGCGACCTATCGATAAAAATTTAAATACAAATTTTGGCTCGGCAACAATTAATTTATAATAAAATACATGGTTTTTATGGAAATTAAAAATTAAAGAATTTATTTAGATATAGAATATTTTTAGAAGCAAAAAAATAATAATATTCACCGATGCTACTTGAGCAAAACGATAATCAAAATAATGTCCTCCTTTGAAGGTTTTTTGGCTTCGCTGATATTTTAAGGATGGTTTAGGGGGATTTTAACTTATGCAAATATGTTATTTCTACGTATTTTTATATATGTAAAAATTATGCTTAACAAATTTTGTCTTTCTCTGTAGCTTCTTCCTTTAATTCACGTAGAATCTTTCCAATTTTCGTAAATACCCACATATACGAAATACTCAGACAACGTAGAAAGCATAATACAAACATAATATTACGTTTATTAATAATCATTATGATATTAAGATTATTATAAACTCCAATGCAGGCAATAAAATACATTTAAATTTGACCATAAAAAGCATATTAGAAACGTAATATTATGTTTATTAATAATTATTATGATTCTGTTTTAATTAAAACAACCAAAAAAAGCATCAAAATGAAACACAAAAATAATGAAAGCTATATAACCCGGTTGAAATAATGAAGAAAAACAGTGAAAGACGGGGAGAAACCAAAATTGACAATATAAAACCGTATCAAATTCATAAAACTTATGCTAGCTGAGAATTTTGTATATGTAGCATAAACCCTCCAATAAAGGCAACAAAATAAAATGCAAAAGGCAATGAAAGATT
This sequence comes from Gastracanthus pulcherrimus, assembly GCA_949152435.1. Lineage (NCBI taxonomy): Eukaryota > Metazoa > Arthropoda > Insecta > Hymenoptera > Pteromalidae > Gastracanthus > Gastracanthus pulcherrimus. The sequence continues at coordinate 9,357,440 of OX424572.1, forward strand.
ATAACCCCGTTGAAATAATAAATAAAAGAGAAACCAATATTGACAATATAAAACCATATCAAAATCATAAAATTTATGCTAGTTGAATTTTTTTATAGCACTGCGTGACCTAAGTCCGCACTTATGTCACGCTGATCCGTGACATAAGTAGTCCATTAATGCACCGTGCTTATCACCGTCGCTACACTCGGGCGTTACTGCACGGATAGGCGTGACATCGGACTTAGAGCAGGAGGTGCTATAAAATAGTATACGATACTCGTGTCACAAGTCGTCCTTTATAGCACGGCGTTTAGCGTTGCCTAATATTTTTAAAACACGCTGTGCTGTAAAGGACTACTTACAATAGTTCACACGTATCGTAATGTACTATTTTTATGTAGCATAAAATCTTCCAATAAAAGATTCAAAATGGAACACAAGAAACAATGAAAGATTATAACCCCGTTGAAATAATCAAGAAAAACTGAGAAAACGGACAGAAACCAAAGTTGACAACATAAAACCGTATCAAAATCATAAAACTTATGCTAGCTGAGAATTTCTTTTATGTAGGATAAAATCGTCTTATAAAAGCAACATATGAAAGATAGTGAAAAAATGAGAAGAAATCACAATTCGGAGAGTAAAAACGTGTTAAAACCACAAAAAACATAAAAAGTATGTTAGTTGTACACTCCATTACCGAAATAATTAATGAAAACCTAAATTTCATGGTTTATTTAGAATATTATTATAATGTAGATATCATGCTAGAATCTGCTTAAGAGTATGTTTTAAGCAAGTACACTCGACTTTTAAAATATCTGATTCGAATGATTTCAATATTTTTGAAATACTGCGATTTTATTGGGTTTCATGGGATCGAAAGCACGTTTTAGCTAACCTCATTAGAGGATTACAAGAAAATTTAAATCGTTCGAATCAGATATTTTCCACGTCGAGTGTACGTATTTTGTCTGTAAATCTAACCTATTTATATTTTGTTTCTACAATTTATTAGTTTTTGAAAATATACATTATTATACTCTTTTGAATGTTCAATATAAGTAGTATGCCGCCAATGTAAATATTTTTATCATCAAATAATAAATTATGAGCATATAGACATATGCATATGCAATATACTAAAAGTATTTGATAACTAATAATTTCCCTTCCGAAAATAATTCAATCCTAACTAATTAGGAGAGTGTCACACCTCCGGGTCACGGATTTTGATGAAAGTTTGGGAGATATTTTCTGGTACTTGCAAATAAAGCCTAGCACCGTAGTTTCGTTCCATAAGCCCTTGGGGACAAGATATGACCGTTTGTGTTCAAAATATGCGTTATTTCAGTAAAAATTGGCACTTATACTTCGTATCGTATCTCTGTAAGTTCTTTTGCTAGAGAAATAATGTAATAAGATAAACAAGTTGACTAAAAGAGTTTTAAGGGGGTCCGAAAGTCAATTAAGAATTCAAATTTCCTGCCTTGATTTTTACCGACCGAGAAGTGAATAATTATTTACAATTATAAAGATACTTATGTTTAGACAAAACCCAAACTCACTAGCCCTCCATTGAGTAATAATGGACCTATGTGCGAAGTTTCAGACGTGAAAAACAACGGCACCCTAAAGAATTATTGGAATGAAATTTTATATAATTTCATTCGAATAATTTTTTAGGGTGTCGCTGTATTTAACGTTTTAAACTTCATATATAGGTCTATAATTGCTCAATGAGGGCTAGCGAGTTTGGGTATTAGCTAAATAAACGTAATTTTGTTTTTAAAGTGATTAATGTATGGTTCAGTCTGTAATTCAGGGAAATGACTTTGGAACCCCCATAATTTAAGCTTTGTTTTATATAAAAATATTATTTTGTTGCAAAGCTATGAACAATCACAAATGAAGACGGAAGGAACAGGTAAATGATTGCAAAAATCGTGAAAATGCTAATAAAAACAGCTAAAGAAATACAATCAGAAATCAACGAAGAGAAAACTGAGTACATGGTACCTAACCGAGCAGTCTGAGAATATTAATACTGACTTAAAATTGTGGACAAAACTTTAAAAAAAAAGATTTCAAATACGTCGATACGATAATAGACTACAAAAATGAGATTCATAGAAAATTAAAGAAAAGATTGCATTAGAGAATTACATGCCTTTATTCGGTATTTAATCAATTAAAATCTTAACTACTGTTGCGAAAGTCTAAATTATAAATATATAGAATCTTTGAGAATAGAGTCCTGAAAAAGTTATTCGCGAGTAAAGTAGATGTGATTACTACAAAATGCAGAATTTCACATAATTAGGTAACACATGAGTTTCGTGGAAAACTAAACGCTACTAGAGTAATTAAGTCTCGAAGACTAGGTGGGCTGAACCGCCAGGCGCATGGCCTGCAGACATACCGAGACGAAGTTGGGAAGACAATATTAAAATGGATTTATAATACAATAATATTAGAGTTTCAGGTAATATGAAAAACATAAAATATTTTTTTTTTAATACATAAAAGTTTATTAAGATTTGTGTCTAACGTATAATTAATAGAGGGAGAGGCTGAATCATAAATGTCGCTTACAAGTATATAATATAGGGAAATATCTTCTCTATATTATGAAATAATAAGGCCGCCGCCACCGCCGAGTTTAACAATCGAGGCCCTTCTCCATATCTCCCTTTTTCTACGTTACTTTGATCTACTTTTCGAATTTCTTCGTTATTTTTATGTTATTTATGCCCTATTTTGCATTATTTTACGTTATTTTATGTTATTTTACGTTATTTTACGCTATTTTACGTTATTTTACGTTATTTTACGTTATTTTACGTTATTTTACGTTATTTTATGTTATTTTACATTATTTCACGTCAATCTACGTTATTTTACATCTACGAATCGGACCTCCGCCATATCTACCTTTATCTATGTTATTTTGGCCTACCATTCGGGTGGATGAATAAATGGATGTGTGATCATCTTCAAAACAGAACTAGAGCTATCTAGATAGTGTACTCTGTAGTTTTTGACATATAGTTTCACGTACTGGTCCGAGAAGGTGTTCAGGTGGTTATGGTGACCGAAGATGAGCTCTAGGTAATGCGCTCCGTAATTTTTGGTATCTAGCTTTACGTACTGATACGAAAAGGGGTCAAGGTTATTATGGTGGCCGATAACTATAGCTAGGAAGTGCGCTGCGTAGCTTTTAATATCTTACTTTATGCACTGGTCCGAGAAGGTTTCTAGGCGTTATTGTAGCCAATGACAAGATCTAGGTAGTGCACTCTGCAGTTTTTGACATTTAGCTTTACGTTCTGGTCAGAGAACGTGCCCAGGTGATAATGATCGCCGATAACGAGGTCTAGGTTATATACTCCGCTATATAGTTTTTGGTATGTAGCTTTACGTACTGGTCCAAGAACGTGCCAAATTGGTTATGGTGGCCGATGATGAGATCTAGGTAATGTGCTCAGTATTTAAAAAAATTTTTTCCTTTCCAACCTGTATACCCTTTCGGGTTTTTACAGCATACCTCCACCACCTATGTGTGGAGGTATTTTTGATCCTAACACCCCACCTTCCCCACACCGATCCCGCATTCGCCCAAGTTACCGACATGGCAGATTTCTACCTATGCTGATAACCTGTGACGGAGGAAAAACCCGTAGGAAAAAACCTCCGCCAAGACCAGTGCGCAGTCTGCGTTTCTTTCCGGCAGGACACAGAGAAAAAAAATCCTCGTTCTTCTCCCACCGGGAATCGAACCCAGGCCGCTCAGGCGAGCGTATTTCCGCTAGCTAAGGCGTGCGCCTTAACCAACTGAGCTACGCCAGCCCCAGGTAATGCGCTCAGTAGTTTTTAGTATCTAGCTTTCCGCACTGGTTGAGAAGGTGTGAGGACACCTTCCGGGACCAGTGCGCAGAGCTAAAATTGTCAAAAGCTCCAGAGCGCACTACCTAGTCCTCATTATCGGCGATCATAATCACCTGGACACGTTCTCGGACCAGATCGTAAAGCTAAATGTCAAAAACTACGGAGTGCATTACCTAGACTTCATGTTCGACTACCATAATCACCCTGACATATTCTCGGACCAGTACAATAAACTAGATAACAAAAATTAGACTTTACTAAAAGCCGACGTTTCGGGAGTCTTGTGTTCCCGTCTTCATGGCTACAAAATTCAATATAATGCATAGAGATTAACAAAACTAAAAACACGCAAATAAATCATCGACAAATTTTAACAAACATTATTAATTATATACCAAAGGCTTTTTAAGCTCTTTCAAATGCATTTTATCCGCATTGATAATATTAATTTAAAGCTATATAAAACCTGAAGAAGTAAAACCCAGCAATCGAAAAATCGCAAAACAAAACAAAAAAGCATCAACCAATCAAAAATATTATTTGTCAGACGCTTTCGAGCGTCAAAAACAAAAAAATGAGCTCTGAAACATTAAATTGAACTCTGGAGTGCTCGAGACACCAAGGGATACACACATATATACACACATACACACACTCACAAGCACGCACGCACGTGCGCACGCACGCACACGCACACACATACACACACACTTACACACACACTTACACACACACTCTTACACACACACTTTTTACTCTTACAAAGCTTCCTGTAGGAGGAAGCCAAAAGAATTTTTCTGTAGAATTTCCCATTTATATTATGTAACATTCAACGATCTACCGATAGCATCAGTTTAATACTAATTTTAAATAGAAACGCTCATTTATACATTGACTTCAATAATTACCGACAATGAGCGATTTTTCGTTTGTCTAAGTGAGTATTAAATTTTACTAAGATTTTTTACCACAGGCACACTACAAATTACAAGAATTGTGCACATGGTCAAATGATTTCTGAAAATTCACTATGAAAATTGAAAAATACGATATAGGAATCTACTTTCCAATATCTTCCCTTCAAATCAACTTTCTAGGTGTGTATGAAGGGATTTTATTTTCGTATGAGATATTTTTTGTACGAAAATCTAGTTAAATAAATGTTGAGTTGTCATAAACTTGATCTGGGGGTGCGAAACGTGCTACTGAATTATTGACATAGGGTTTTTCTCTTCGCAAATAGGAGGATGTATATTGTAGATTTAAAGTAACGCAATTTAAATAAAAGATTTGTTAGTGTTTAAAAATATTATATTTCATTACAAAATTTAAGATGTCAATTATGATTCGAAATGAGTGATGGTATAAAAAATGTATCATAATTTATGATCGGAGAGCCATTGGGCATCTTCATACGATGTTGACAATCATATGACAGAACTTATTTGCCGATGGCGCAACGTCCTTTATTGGCTACCAGGAAGTTTTTCTGTAATGCGGAAATAGGAGAATTAATATAACAGGAAAATCATAAAAATATGAGTATGAAAAAATTGTAAAAGATACTTACCGCGCAGGAGATAGCTTGAGATGGGTGCTTCCAGTGGTCCTTGCACTGGCTAGCAGCTTCACCGAGGCAGCTGACAGCGGCACTAGCGAACAGGGATCCGATGAGCTTGGCAACGATCTTCACAGCCTAAACAATTTTTACACATTTTTATTATTCACCAAAAACTCTTTCTAACGCATTTTAAGTAACATATAGTGCATTCATGATTTAAAATAAACCTTTAAATACTATACTACGATAACAGATAAATAGATTCAGGATTTTCTCATGTGTCCGAAATATCGTCTTAAATATTATTTAATAATGAAGAATTGATTCGTGGAGATCAATAGAATTTTATTTATTAAAATACAATAAATTAAATGTTGGTATATGTACAATATATACAATAGTGAATTCTTACAGGGTTGGCACGTTCTTCAATATCTTCTTCAGGTTTCTGGTCGTCACTTGCATGGATGGCAACGGAGAAAAGTGCGATTACGCTAAGGATCAAGAAGTAACGGAAGAACATTTTGAAGGTTTGCTAGTTGTACTTTTCGTCAAAGTGAACTGTAGTATCGTCGGACGAAACTCACGAATTTATAGTAAGAAAGTTATCAGTGCATTTGTAGTATAAATTATGCGATAACGCGAACAAACACATATAAATTGCAGGCAAATTTGAATGGGAATATTGATTTCGTATATACGCTGTCTTCGTCGTTGATTACAAATACGAGGTCATATTGGCAAAATTAATTTATTTAAGATAATATTAAACCTGTTACCGCACTGGCAAATATTGCAAAACTAATTTTGAGAAAATATCTGTATGGAGCGTTGTGGTTTTCGATTACGACAACAATGTTCCAGAAAGATATTTACTCAATACTGAATATTATGACGGATGGATTTAGCATCATCTTACAAAATTTGTTTATAATAGTATAATATTCTTTATGAATATTTTATAAATTCTATGTTCTGTATGTTTATTTTAATTTTTATTAATATTCTACTCAGGTACTCAGTCCAAAATTTACATAAATATTTAGTCTGATTAAAAGATTTTCATAGAGAATTCTCATAGAGAAAGCTTTGTGATGGGAAAAAGGAGTTTTGCCAAAAACATGTTTTGAGATTCGCGCGCGCGCGAGGGCCGGCCTTAACCTAGCCCTATTATGTGTCGATCGCGGCTATCGCGCTCGGATTCTACACTCTCTCTCTCCCGCTCTGTCTCTCTCTCCCAGATACTTGCTGTAATACAGAGAATTATTATACATAGAATATGTGGCTTTTGCCCAGAGATGCGTTGTGACGTTTTAGAAGAGAGTGCAATAATATTGCATGAAATAAAAGTTTGAATAAAAATTCACATAGTTGATCATAGAATCATAATAATGTGAAAAAAGTATATATACAAAAAAATAGTGTTCTAAAGGTTGCAAGAATAAATAATGAAATATAAAAATTAATTCATTTAATATCTCCTACTCTCTTTAGTGCGGTCGACGATAGATGACCTGATTGGTCAGTACCTAATTACGTACGATAACAACAAAATAATTTAATAAAAGTTATCATGCCCACGTCGATTGCAGCAGGAAAGAAGAATTTTTTTGTCGCATTCGGGGCATGTGAAGTTAATGACACTAAAAGAGAAATTGAAAACAGGAAGAAATGAGAATTGTCGTCGATCGCTGTGAGGAGGCTCTTTGTTCTTCGGACGGAGCTATTTTCTTCGGTCTCTGTTGCCTCGAGCTCGGTGGTCTGAATTGTTCAGAGAAGTGAATAGCATCTAGTAGGTTATATGTGTATATCGCATGTAGTAATGCATCGCTATTCACGAGTACGTATAACATTTGTACTGAAGATGCAATTATCATCTATTCGGCTTTTGACGGCTGCTATGATAAAGCTTTGCACGTCTGCCGGGATCAGATTCACAAGGTTGTCGGAAATTATTTCGGACGCAATTTGTCCGTTTCCTAACCGTTATTGCGTATCGATTGCTTCTTGGACCGACTCATGATAATACGAGGGTAGTTCAATAAGTCTTTAGAATAAAGTATAAAAACAATTTTTTTTGGGTAAATTTTTTTTTATTTTTCAACATAATCTCCTTGGAGCTCTATACACTTGGTCAATCGCTTTTTAAGTTTTTTTAATCCTTCAGAAAAGTGCGTTTTCGGAAGTTCCTCATAATAAGCACTTACAGAGGCAATGACGTCTTCGTTGTCCGTAAATCTCTGTCCACCGAGCCATTTTTTCAAGTTTGGAAATAAGAAAAAGTCACTGGGGGCTAAATCTGGTGAATACGGTGGGTGTTCGACCAATTCGAATTTTAGTTCTTCAATTTTAGCCATTGAAACGAAGCATGTGTGAACTCGGGCGTTGTCGTGATGAAAGAGAATTTTTTTTCTCGCCAAATGTGGTCGTTTTTTTTTAATTTCTTCTTTCAGCTGCTCTAATAATGATGCATAATACTCACCAATAATTGTTTTACCCTTTTCCAAGTAGTCAATAAGTATAATTCCACGTGCATCCCAAAAAACTGTAGCCATAACCTTACCAGCTGACTTTACGGTCTTTGCCTTCTTTGGAGCTGGTTCGCCTGTGGAAATCCACTGTTTGGATTGTTCCTTTGTCTCAGGAGTGTAGTGGTGTATCCATGTTTCATCCACAGTCACAAATCGACGAAAAAATTCCTCAGGATTCCGACTTATGCGCGCCAAAAGAGCCTCAGAGGCGACCACTCTATTGCGTTTATTCTCAGCTGAGAGCAAACGCGGCACCCATCTTGCCGATAGCTTTTTCATGCCTAATTTTTCATGTAGAATTGAAACAACTGCACCTATAGATATCCTTGTGGCCTCAGCTAACTCACGCACTTTTAATCTTCTATCCTTTAACACCATATCGTGGATTTTATTGATGATTTCGGGAGTAGTTGCTTCTACGGGCCTTCCTGAACGTGGTTCGTCACTTATTGATTACGACCACGCTTAAATTCATTTACCCAGTTATAAACCGTTGCTAAGGCAGGGGCAGATGTGCCATGAACTGAGTCCAATTCATTTTTTATCTCATATGGAGTTAAACCCTTTAAATGAAAATGTTTAATTACCGCTCTGAACTCGTTTTTTTCCATTTTTCTTAACAAGCAATTTTTTTTTTCAATTGGTTATAAAAACACGTAAACTCAGAAGATGTGGACTGTGACTGCACCATATATCTAGTCGGGAGTGGTGCTGACTGAAAACAGATGATTTGGAGCGATTCGCGCGCCATCTGTTGGTCATTCTAAAGACTTATTGAACTACCCTCGTACATTGTGGTCCTTAATAATCCCTCGACCGGGACCTCCCTCGGTAGCTCACGTGCGTGGCATTGCTTCGGGGTTGGGTATAGTTACGGGCAAGAGTCCGTATATGGCTGCGGCCTTCCGAGCTGCATAAGACCCCTGTTCTTAAAATCAGAACTCAAGGCCTTGCAGCTAGACATCAACACATCGAATGCCTTATAATGCTGCAGACATTTGGGGTAATTCGTCCGCTTGTAACCCTCAACCTTACATGTGTAGCATTTGAGGGTACGCGGGTTCGATCAAACGGTAGCGCGGTGTCCGGTGATGCCACAGTTCCAGTATCAGCTGGAAAAAATAACAGCGCTTTTAAAGTCGCCACACGGTGAACTACCTCCGCTAATGCCGTGCTCACGCGTCCGCAGGCTGAATTGACTGGCCGCAAGAACATTCTTGCTCTTGGTGCTCGGGAGCTTACTGTTGAGCTCCTTATGCACCACGCAATTGTTCGAGGCGTTTGGTGTGACGACGAAGAAGTTATCTAAAAACGTGGGGTTAGTGTGGGGATTAAACGCGAAATCATCGGCTGTGCTTCGACCTACTACGCATCTGTACAATCTTCCAACTTTTTGTACGCTGTCTCTTCGTTTTCTAGTTCTTCAGCTGTGCTTTTTGATCGGCTGTTGCCGTCTGCACGATGCGAGGTTATCGGGTTGCGACCGTTCCCCTAATAAGTAAGCTACGATTGAGTGTCTCGTGCACGGACTATAGCACTAGAATAATACAGTATGCTCGAAATATTCGATACGTACAAAATATCGCAAGCAATTATGTAAAAACATTCGATTCGATTCGATATAGGAGAGTCATGGTGTATATTATGCTGTGGTTATATTTATATTAATGTCTATTCAGTTAAAATAAAATTTTAATTCCGGAACTCGTTACTAAAACGAACGAATTTTTCGAATGACTAAAACATTAATTGATTACCGGCAAACATACCAAAATTTGCATGGTGTAAAAAAAAGATAACCCACTGAGCACTATAATTGCGTTTTGTATACGCCCGAGATATTAAGAAAAAACTCGTCCGTGTTAAAACCGCTCAGCTGGCGATGATCGGTCACAGGCCGTCATTGTTATGCAAGTTAGCATAATAAAATTTAACCAACATTAACAATTATAGTTTTTTTATAACTAATTTATAACCAAATTTAAATATGCTCTCGGCATTGCCGAAATAACACTGATTGGGCTAGCGTCAATTTACGCTAGCCCAGGCATAACATAACTATTAACCATTTTGACCAAACATGACCATTCTGGGCCCATTTTTGATAGCATTTTTTATAGCTTTCAATTAATCTTAGTTAAAATACATAAATAATAAGGTTTTTACAAAAGTCAATAATGAAGGTTGTAGTGTTCAGCAGCGACTATGTAACATTGCAGTATATCTATATACATTGAAATTATGTAAACTTTAAACGACTGTGACTCTTTTAATTTCCACCTATTTAAAAAAAGAAAAAATAGTACTCTAATAAGTGTTAATTATACACAATTATACGCTGTCGTGTATAATCATATATAATCACATAAAGTTATAATTGATTACATCAAACTTTTGTCTCTATACAACTGCTCTTAAAAACTTCTGATCATACATAATCGATTATAATGATGTGTAGTCATAAATTGTTATATATGACCATATACAATTATATACAACTAAGGTAAGTGAATGTTCCTCATCTGGCCGGCCTAAGCTTTGAACATTTACCATAGTTGATGTATTGAAAGAATTTTATTTAGGCCGGTTATTTCTACGCCGATTTGCACACATGCTGGTATTGATATCTGCGCATGCCCGAGTTTCAGAGAAAGCCGAGATCTTCTTGGAATTTGAAACACTGTTCTCCACGACGAGGTTCTCCATCAGATAACAAGTCGCCTACACCGAACTGGGGTTTAAGTTCTCCGCTTTCTCAACAGATGTCATCACCTGCGATCTGCTCTGCAAGTGTCGGTACTGTGCGTGTGAGAATTGACGTGTAGTAAATAGATTTATATATGTATGTGTAATGCGTTTAAATTTGGCAGAGCCATTACATCGACCGGTTATGCTTCTATCGATAAATGCGTGCGTGCAGTGATGAGTAGACGTCAATGTAGCTTATGCGAGCGTTCTATAGTGCGTGGTGAAGGGCTTTTCATACAGTGCGAAATCTGTAATTACGTCTATCACGTAACGTGCGTTCATCCTGTGCTCATAAACGAATATAATATATTGCATTGTTGCACAAGCATTCGATCAGCCGTTAGTACACCTTCGCGTTCGCAGCCGAGTGTGACGTCAGACTCTCATCTAGCCTTTCCTTTGTCCTATAAAGTATCGTCTTCGTCAAACAGCAGTTCATCGAAACAATCTACTTCTCCCCCATCACCGTCACTCGTATCAATAGTTACAGAGCAGTGCACTGAGTCGCTGCCTTCATTTTTCGTTGATAATACTGCTTTAGAGTCGGGAAATCGCGGGCAAACTTTTTCTCCGTCGTTAACAGTCGCCAGCATGTCAGATTCAGATGTTCCGGAATATTTTAAAAATATCTTGAGAAATTCAATAAAACTTCTGAAACTGTTGACCGCACAGAAACTGCTATAATAAGTCTTTCAAATCGCGTTACTGCTCTTGAACAGAAAATAAATAAAGCGGATCAAGAACACCGTACTGACGTGACTGCCCTGCGCTCAGAAATTATATAATTGTCGCGTAGCATTATTACTGAGGATCCGTGTGAAGTAGTTATTTCGAAAATTCCAGCGCAGATCGAGCTAACTATGCCAACAGCAGCGGATCGCGTACTTTCGGCTATTGGTTTTAAGGGGCTTATTAATCACGTGCTTGAAGTAAGAGAATGGGTTCAGAAAGAATCTGCGGTAGCACCTGGCACTCAGGCGAGTGTCCCTGATTCTCAGGAGAATGCCACCGGCGCACCGGCGAATGTTCCCGCTGCTAAATCGCAATCTATCGTGCTTAAATTTATGTCTGCAACTATTCGTAATGCGGTGCTCAAAAATGCGAAATTACTCGATAAAACGGATGCACAAACGCTCTTCGGTGTCGGAGGAAAGGGAAAAATTTATATAAGTGTTCTCTGGCCCAAGCCAGTATACGCACTATATCGCAAAGCTCTTCAAGCTCATAAAACCCTGCATTATGCGAGGCCGATCAATAAAAACATGATAGTATGTATGAGAGAAACACGTGCGTCTCCGCTTATCCCCATTCATTCAGAAGATGACTTAGGGACTCTCCCAGTTAGAGGTGTTGAAGATTGACGGTCTGCGGCTCGGTCGATTACTGGGAGGCGAACGGATTCATTAGTTGTGGGTCACATAAATGCGAACAGGCTCATCACTCGCGCTCATTTCGCTTTAATTGAAGAAAAATGCGCCGGCCACATTTTCGATGTACTGGCAATCACGGAAACGTTCCTGCAGAAAGGTAAGCCTGATTCGCATCTTGCCTTAGATGGTCGGGAGTTATGTTAGAAATAATTTTGTTGAAAAATACTAGCGCAATCTGATGCGACTTTTGACAAAACGCCTGAATTTATTATTTTAGAATTAATAAACTCTTCAACAAAAATACTTCTTGCTGTAGTTTATCGCCGCCCCTCAGCCGCCTATCCTGTCCACTTTTTTAATGTACTATCCACCCTCCTACCGCATTATATTAATGTCGTTATTAGAGAGGATTTTAATATAAACATGTGCCTACATAACGCCGTGTCGTGTAACCTACGCGAACAAATTGAATCTCGTTCTCTTTTCCTAGTACCATCCGAGCCAACACATCATGTATTCTGGCAAAACCCATCTTCTCATACCTGGCTCGATTTATTTATTGACAATAATACAGATTCTGTTATAAATTATCAAAAGAATGATGCACCATTCATTACGGGGCATGACTTAGTAATACTCACTTTACGTATAGTCAGACCTGCGGCCTGCACTAGGACAATAATTACGCGAAATCTAAAAAATGCAGACCATAAAGCACTTACTGCAGTATTACGCGCGAAAATTGCTGCCATCCCTCCATCTCCCTCTTTATTTTCTAATACATTTTTGACAGCTACGCCCATCTCTTGTACTTGGCCCGTGCAAGGCTGATGTTAATGAGCTCGAAAATCATATTACATCGGCACTCATTTCGGCTTATGATGCCGCTGCACCGCGAAGGCAAATTGTACTATCTTCCAAACGAAAACCTTGGGTCTCACCCACTATACGCGCGCTAATGAAGCAAAGACACAAAGCCTTTCAAAATGCCCGCTTCTCGGGATGCAGTAGCAACTATGACCATTTTATAGCCCTACGATCGCGAATTTCAAACTCTCTAGATACGGCAAAAAATCAATTTCTAGCAGGCAACCTCAATGGGGGGGGGGGGGGTTGATGCTAAAGGAAAATGGCGAGAACTACGGCGTATGCGAGTAACTGTCTCGAACCTTCCATCGCCTTTTTTGTATTTCAGTGCACACGTGTTGAATTTACACTACGCAGCTACAGTAAATCGCTCTCCACCGCTCACTGAATCAGATTATCAAGCTATATGAATATCATCAAAATGAAAAAAAGTTGTAAAATAAATGAAGCGATAAATCTTAAAAATTCTTCTTCATTTTAAATCTTCATAAAAAAACGTAAGCAATGATCTTAAAATAACCAAAAATGACCGCATAATACTTAAGATAGAAGCTATTAAAATTTTATTTTAAGAAAATATTAATATCACAAAAATAAAAGAAGTTATAAAACAAAACCGAATTGATAAATCTTAAAAAATTCTCTTGATTTCAAATCTTCATAAAAAACGTATAATATAAGCTTTGTTTGGTCAAACATTACTACGTAAAATGCAAGAAATCTACGTTCAAAAAATTTTAAAAACAGAATATCATAAAAAATTATATAACGTTATAAAACAAAAACGATTCGATGAATCTTGAAAATTCTTTTTGATGTAAATCCTTGATCAAAAGATGCAAAAAATAAGCGTTCATTGGTCAAAAATTACTATGTAATACTCAAGAAATGAGCAATCAAAAAACTTTAAAAAAATATATAACCTCGAATATCTCGAAAAATAAAAGTCCTCATAATCTGTGCAAAGAACTTGGCTGAGATATAGTAAAAAGCTATCTTTTTGGACATTTTCAGAAGGAACAATGCCGTTTTACTCGGGTCATGGAAAAATAAAATGTTTCAAAAATTTTACAGAATAATCTTCTTCATTGTCCTAGTTACCTCAATTTTTTAAAAACTTTCCATCATACGTTTTAGAAAAATCAGCGTTCAAACAAGAAATGACGTTTCCGTGTATAACAAAAGAAAGGAAACACCTTATCCAAAATTTCTGATGGTAAAAGATAGGTAATTTTATATTCTTTCAAATGCATTTTCACTGGATCGATGATAATATTTCTAATGTACCAAAAAAACCGAATAACTAAAAACCAAAAATCGAACAACTGATAAAAAATACAAAAAGGAATCCGGAAAACTATAAAAATTATAATTGTGCCCCCATCGTTTAAAAAAATAAATTTTTACTTTCACAGAGCATCCTCTTAAAGGAAGCAAAACAGAAACACATCGAAAAAAAATAGTATATTGTGCAACCAAGGAGGGAAAGGGGCTATTTATAGCGAGGGTAGGATGATTTTCCACGAGTCCGAGTAAAGGGCGTCGACGGTGGCCGAGACAAAGACGAGTGCTAAAATTATCACCCGAGCTAGATATTCCCACCGCCTTTCACCTCCTGTTACATACCGTATTTTTTTTAATAAATTTTATAGGCCCTTTTTTTTGTGTATAATGCGAATTGTAAGTGGCGCATTTTGATTTGAATCGTTCGCCACTCACATACAAAATACAATTAAAAATAGATATTGAATATAAATTTTGAAAATTACGAAAAATTTAAATTGTTTTGTAAATTTTGCACATTTTGTAAAAATTTTGAACTTTCTTGAAATCTTTTGGAAACTTTTCGAAAATTATGAAATATTTTGAAAATTTTTTACAAGGAAGGAAATGAGATTATTTGCTCCATAAGGAGGAAATTATTTCCTGTATGTAGAATATGTAGAATATAAAAAATACGTGTCCTTAATTTTTTTATATTCTACATTATATACATAATAGATTTTTTCATGCCAAATCCGAATTGTAAGAATGTTTTGATATCTATCAGATGTCAAAACTCGATCTTTAAACAGTGTTATTCGCATTTTAGAAAAACAAGTTACGTACCTTCCAAATTATAACTTTAAAAGTGTTTCTCTCGCAACTAATACATATAATTACAAGCGAACATGTGTTCACGCATGTAATTTTACATGCCAAAATATGTTTTTCATGGTTATATGGTCATAAACGCATATATGCATGGCAAAATGCATTATACATACGGGCTTATATGTACTCACAAATATACACACTCACGCGTATACATACATTCGCTTATGCACACTTTCACATATATATACATACGTATACACATACACTTACTTGTACTACAAATAGATTTTGGGAATTCATTAAAATATACTATCATCCGATCAACACCTGTTTTGAAAGTTACAAAGATTATAGCTGTTCTTTATCATTTTACTTCAACATCAATTTTAGAGATTAATACATTTAGTTAAAGGTAAATAAGGAAAAATTTAAGTGTATATAAGAGGTAAATACACTCATTTATCAAAGATTTGAATACAGAAGTTCCCACGAATACTCATTAATGTAGTCTATGCTAAGTAAATAAACCGTAAGAAAACAGTGATAAAAGAATACAGCTTAAGGGGGCAGGCCTGGGTTAAACCAAAAAAATGACGTTTTATTTACGAGTCCAGAAAACTTTTTATGTTTAAATGCAATCATTCTGAAAATTTGTATACTATTAATACACAATAATATCTTAAATTTTATCGTTATAAACCCTCAAAATCTTGATCCTAACGTCACAATAAGTCATTATTGTCAATACCATATTTATTAAAGGAACTTTGTTCTACACATGATTCTAAGTGACATGATGACGAAGCACTTTTTCGTTAATTTTTTTTTACATGTATTACGATAAAGAATAATAAAAAAACTTTTAACGAAAAATTGATCCGCTTATTTTGTAATAGATGATAAAAGGAGTGGAATAACCGTCGAAAATAGTATATTGTGTACCTAGGGTGAAAGGTAGTCTTTTTTTTGCCCACGTGTGGTTTTTGCGGTACGAGGCGAGGGGAGCAAGCACGAGCCGAAGGCGAGTACGTTTGCGAGACGAAGACGAGTACTGCAATCACATAAGGTCAAAAAAATACTTTTTCTCCCAGGCCCATACCGTATTTTTTGTCATATGTGTATTGATTTTGCGTTTTTCTTATGCCTCCAGAGCGGGTATTTACTGCGGCTGTTCTTCGAATCGATGTAAACGTGAACAAATTATCAAAAATTTTTTCAGTCTCGAGCGAAAAGTAGGTACTTTTTGCCCGCTGAACGAAATTTTTTTATTTTGAGCGGGCAAAGAAATTTTGTTCGCCCGCCGGCCGACAAACAGCTGCTTTGCGCCCACTTTAGAGCCACAAAAAAATGCGAAAATCGTGCATGTATGACAAAAAACCATTTTCGTTCATCATGTCACCTAGAATAGTGTGAGGAACAAAGTTCCTTTAAAAATATGGTATTGAAAATAATGATTTATTGTGACGTGTTCGATCAAGATTTTGAGGTTTTACAACCGTAATATTAAATATATTATTGTGCATTAATTGCATACAAAATTTCAGAATGCTTGCTTTTAAACATAAGAAATTTTCTGGACTCATAAAAGAAAATTTCTTGGGTTTAACACAGGTCTGACCCCTTAAATGGTTGATTTTTATATGAGGAATATAAATGTTATACAATTTTATAACGATATGAAATGACGTTTTTTCTACATTGGTGAGAATATGTTGATACAATAGTCCAAATGACCGCATTATTGGTACTTTTTAGGAAATTTCATAAAAAAATATCATATTGTCTATATGGAATTTTATGTTTAGATTCCGATTTATATATCTAACAATCGCTGTAAAACTATTTTAATGAAAAAAATACAATTTCGAATTTTGGTAAATATTGATCATTTTAGCATACCAATAGATAAATGATCGAGGGTCAAATATTTTTTTTAAATAGTTTTTCATGTCAAATGAGATGGCGTATTTAAACAAAATTTTTTTAATTTCTACCATTTTTAAATATTTGATTGCATTTTGAATTTCATTTTCCGATCTAAGAAACATCGAGTCAAATCCATATGATTGATTGTTCGTATTGATGTCAAGAACCTGCAAACAATATTTGAACCTTAAATATAGACCAGGTCGAGTGGTTTGAGTTTTAATGCGCGGCGGTTAGCCGCTATAATGCGCCGGTCTACTCGCTCAAGAGCTTGGCTATGTCTTCCGATCTGAATTCTGTTTCTTTCAATTATTTTTGAATTCTGACAATCAATTAATATTCATCGTATCATATTTGAATATTACTGCTCACATCTGCAGCTGATTTTGCTTAAAAAGTGGCTACAAAAGCAATACTTGAGGTTTTTCAATGAAAGCTACAGTATTGACTTTAAAGCCATTTGTTTAAGTAAAAAGCTGCAGATGTGAGCAGCCATATTCAAACATTATACGACAAATGTAAGCTGAATGTCAGAATACATAAATAATTGAAAGAAGCAGCATGTAGATCGTAAGACTAAGCCAAGCCTTTCAAGTGACCGAGCCCGACTGGCTAGATTCTAATATTTTGGGTTCAAAATTTGTTTGCAGGTTATCTCGATATTTTTTAGATCGATAAATAAAATTCATTGCAAAAAAGAAAAATACGACATTTGATTCATCGTGAGAAACTATGTTAAAAAAAAATTTTATTCGACCATCGGACCCGTAGGCTAAAATTCTACCCGAGCCTCCCCTTACTCCGCACCTCGTCCAATTATGCTGGATCGAAGTTCAAAATGACCAAAGCCGGTGGGTAAAGTCCATATTGCTAATAGCATGGGAATGCACGAATTGCATATCTTTTACTTTAGACTTATTATATATTTATTATAAAACTAAATTTACATTTTATTGCGTTTTTAAAGTAGGTATCTTCATTAAAATAAACACTGAATTATAAATCGTATAAGATCCCTTATTAAAATTTGGAAAAAGTTGGGGAGTTATGAGAGGACGTATGGAAGAGATTTTTCTTCACAAATTATAAAAATAAATTATATGAAAGTGACGCTAGAGCGTCAGGCTGAAGTACACTTGAATGTCCTGCGACGTAGTACATAGGAAATCTATGGGAAGAGAATGGGAGGGTACGGTAGCATAAGGGGAAAATTGTAGGATGGTTGAGAAAAGTAGGGGAGAGGAATACGGTGGAAAGGATCTTTCTTTAAAAAATATGATACGAGCATGTCACGCTAGACCGTCACGCTGAAGTACGCTTGAGTGTTCTACGACGTAGTGATTCGGGGATCAATCAGAAGAGTATGAGAGAATGTGGAAGCATGATGGTCGCGAAAAGTAAGAGGGTGTGGTGGAGGGGGATTTCTCTTTTAAAAAAAATGACACGAGCGTCACACTAAAACGTCATGCTGAAGTACGCTTGAGTGTACTACGATGTAGTGCTTCAGAGATCAATAGGAAGTTTATGGGAGGATACAAGAGCATAATGGGAATAAGTAGAATGGTGGGGAAAAGTAAGAGGGTGATAATGGTGTGGTGGGGGGGGAAGGGGGGTGTTCTTTAAAAAACTGATACGAAATTTTACGCCAGACCGTAATGCTAAAGTACGCTTGAGTGTACCACGATGTAGGGCTTCTGGGATTAATGTGGTGGGGATGTTGGAAGGTGTGGAAGAATAAGGCGAATAACGTAGGAACATTGAAAAAAGCGGGGGGTGTGGGAGAAGGGGAATTTATTTTCTTTGAAAAAAATAATATAATGCCACAATAGTACTTTGAAGAACAATGGGCTAGTGAGGTGCAGAATATCAAGAGAATGAATTGTTTGGGAAAACTAGTGGAGTAATGGAGACGTATGATGAAACTTTTTTAAAAAATTATGAAAATAAATTATATGAGCATCTAGGTAATAAGACGGTTACACTGAAATACGTTTGAATGTACTACGAGGTAGTGTTTCGGAGATCAAGAGGAATAGTATTGAAGGGTGCGGGAGGATAAAGTGAAAAAGTAGGAGCGTTAGGAAAAGTAGGGAGGGTGATGGGAGTGAATTCTTAACAAAAATTATATAAGTATCACGCTATGAGCATCACGCTGACATATGCTGCAGTGCTGCAGTTTACTCCTACATAGTCCTTATATGTACGAGTATATGAGTGAGTATGTGAGCGAGTGAATTGATAGATAGATAGATATATGTTTTATTTGTTAAGAACAAAAATATACAGTCATTTTGTAAAGTAGTACAGTACAGGTAAAAATGAATGAGTGGGATATGAGTGATTGAGTAAGTAAATGACTGAGAGCGTGAATTAGTGCGTGTGTAAGTGCGTGATTGAGTGAGTAAGTGAGTGCGCAAGAACGTGCGAACGCAAGTGATTAAGTTAGTGATAAGTGACAGAATGCGTGCATGACTGCATACACTCTATTATCCACGCTACTCTTCTATCCACACTTCTTTATTAAACAAAATAATTAGGTTTTCTCTTTAAGGTGAGGACGAAAAATCTGTATTTTCTTCCCTTAAGATATATGTATTAGTTCTTATAATTGACTGCATTTTCTATACGAGAGCTGCAACTTTTATTGACCCTTATCGGTTGGTAAAATGACCATACGAAAGGCACTGCAAGACAAAATGCAATCGACACAGTTAAATACGACGGTTGCTTCTTTAAAATTCCTAGGTATACTAATTCCTAAAATACCGACACCAAGGCGTACTTACGGAATCATGATAGTTGAGCAGAAAGGAACTCCTTGCTAGACTAGTCTTGACTTTCTGAAGTACTTACTATGCTATTTTACCATTAAAGCTGATACGTGACCATTTTACCAACACTGTTGATTTTTAACTGTTTACAACTTCTTCAATTATAATTCAGAAAGTTAATTTTATTGCAAAATCACTCGTGAGGCATTAGAGATAAAAGTTCAAATAGCAAGACAAAACAGATTCCAAAGCCCCAAATGCCCTTTCTACATCTGAGCATTAAGCGAGACCTTATTCAAATGAGATTTTTTTCAAAATAACGATCTTAGAGTTAGGCTCCTTTCCTACGGTACATCTCAACCCTATGAATACAACTTTTAATTTACTTAAATAAAATCATGGGTGCATATAATTTGAAAGTAATGATGCAATTGTACAACTAATAGTATACCGTTTTCATTTTTTTCATACTTTGAACTTTTTCTGACAACAATTAAAAATTATTAAAATAACGTAATGAACATAGCGTATAATAATATAATAAATATATCTTTAAGAAATTATACAAGGGAAAATTTGAATATATGCCATTGATGGTTGAAATAGTCACGAAACTTATCAAATGAACTCACTTGATACATCATATTTCAGAGCTTGTTTGCACGTAACAAACATTTGCAGATGAATTACGTCGTACTGTACATAATCTATGCAAATTAAATCATTCCTATAAGCTACTTTTTTTTATAAATACGCGTATCTCGACCTACTACATCATAGTTTTACTTTGACGAAAACTACAACTACCCAAACTCCTCAAAATGTTCTCCCGCTACTTTTTGGTGCTCTGCGTCGTCGCCATGTTCGCTTTTGCCATGAGCGCCAACGCTGCTGAGGAACCCGAACAAAACGTCGAGGAACGCGCTAACGCAGTAAGTGTATTTTAATCTATATACGGTTTATACAAAAAACCACTACTAACTGCTTGATCGATTTGCTTTCTCAAAGAGCTCTAAAAAATAAAGTTAAATTATTCCAAATCTTATTTCTTACTTCAAAATTGGTTTCAAGTAATCGTTTGACCAATAATTATTTTGCTATTTGTTATAATTTTTAAATATATTATTCGAATTAAAATCACATATATTTAAGAATGTATTGTACTTTTTTGATTCATACACAATACAAAGTGCCAAAAATTATTTTTAACGGCTGAGTATACACAATTTACAGCTGTCTTTCTTCTACAAAAATAACTAAAGTCATTATAAGATTATAAATTACGCTCACATTTCTGACTTTTATATAATGTATAAAATAGCGACCAATAAAGTTCGTCTATATATATATATATATATATATATATATATATATATATATATATATATATATATATATATATATACCAACTTTATATATATATATATAGACGAACTTTATTAGTCGTTATTTTATACATTATATAAAAGTCAGAAATGTGAGTGTAATTTATAATCTTATAATGACGTTAGTTATTTTTGTAGAAGAAAGACAGTTGTAAATTGTGTATACTCAGCAGTTAAAAATAATTCTTGGAACTTTGTATTTTAAAACGAAAAATCGATAATGGTCAATCAATTGACCAAAGACTTTATGATATTTAGAGTAGTCTGCAGAATCAGTATTTAAAAAATTCGTAAAAAGATTTTTACGAAAACGTAACCAACTTTATAATTTTTACGAAAACGTTACCGCTCGTGGGCATCTCTGAGGCGCCAAATTAAGGTAAAGCGTTAGCAAGGATTTCTAACAGATCTAAAATACTAAAAACATTTGGGGAAACTTGTTTATCAATAATAAACATTTGTTTAATGTCTTTTTGACTTTGTAAATAGTTTTTATTTTAATTTGTTAATACAAATTTTTTTTACAATGTTTTTCAATTATTTTTTTAGTCTTATTTGAAGCTAAATAACATTTCTGAAGAATACATAATAGTTCCAATATGAAAAAAATAAGTTTTCGCTGAGAAAAGCCGTTTGTAAAAAAGTGTGGTGTCTAAAAGGCGCCACGCGCGTGCTCGCATATATAGGAAACAGAATAAACCACAGAAGGTCGGGGGGTTCATTCCCCATTGAGGTGGTTTTTCTCTCTACCTTAAATATACTATAGTACCTAGCGTGTGCGCAAAAGTGCATACAAATTCTATAACGCATGCTATAATGCACACTGTAATGCGCATATTATAGCATCTTTTCTTACGGGATAGAAGTTATAATCTTACCGTATCTTTCAGGCCGCGAAGGTTGTTCAGCAAATTATTAAGGCAGCCGTCAAATGGGCCGCCAAGAACTGCATCAGTGAAGCCGCTGACAACTGCAAGCAGTACTGGAAGAACCCGAAGGAGGCTCTCAATTGCGGCGTAAGTATTCCTTGTATATTTTCTATCTCCTCGTTATGTTGAAATTCAGGTCACTTACGCAATTTTCATCTCATTTTTTGTTTGCAGATAAACTTCTTGAACGCTAACAAGGGACGTTGCGCCATCGGCAAATGAGTTCCAAGCAGCCTATTAGATATAAGCTAGACACAAATTTTAATAAAGATTCATTTATTTAACTACAAAATAATTTTCTTGTTTATTAGAAATAATCGAATCCTATACATTACTTCCATTACTAACTAAGTCTTTCTGAACCTTAATTAAAGTCGAGTTCTTCAAAAATATTTGACACTGAACAATAATAACGATTAAGGGCTCTAATATAAGTCTAGGACATAGCCTGGGGCTAATACCTATTCGAAGGAAAAGAAGAATAAGGGTAATTCGAACACTTTCGGACATTTGAGTATTTGAGTATAAAATCTCTTTTAATTATCGAATTCAAATGTAGGGGAGAGTCGGGTAGCCCGTAGTATTCACGATTTTGAGAGAATAATAATAATAATAATAATTCTCTATTTTTTTAGTATAACATTATGCATGTAGGGGGAGGGGTGGGGCAATATTAAGACAATTTACTCTGTATTTGAACTCAGCCTTTGAATTACTAAATTTAGAAATTTAAATTATTAAATTGTTCATCTTAAATATGTCAGATTTGATGTTTAAGAATGTTTATTTTAGATGAATTTAGTTATTGACATAATAATGTGAACTAATGAGCTAATAATTAACAAATTGAATTACAAAATTATTTACATTCCAGCAGTCGCTATTCTTAGCGCTAGTTCAAAATTGATAAGTAAAATTATGTTGCTAAAAACAAATCTGCGTGAAAAAGATTCTTGCACTATCATTTGAACCAGCAAGTAGAGTAATTCTGTCGTCGTGAAAACAAGGTCAATCGTTTTCTGCTCTCTTCACGCCTGCACCAATAATGAAACATTCCCGCATGCATACGAATGCTCGCGAATCTCGTTTAATCGCACCTTCTCGCCTGCATGACAACAGAGGCTAATCTGGCCACCTCTCGACCATATATAAGTGTGCGTGTGGCCCTCGTTGAGAAACAAATAGGTACACACCACCGTATATCAGTGCGAGATGCATTCACGTCGCCTGTTGAGAGTCTGCTGCGCGCTGGCGTTGCTCGTTGCGCTCGTCGACTGCGATAGTTCCGCAGGGCATCGGGATGACCAGTCGAAGGTGGAATCGGAAGCCGGCGGGGAACCGATACACGCTGAAATCCCGAGATCGGTATGTATTTCGGTTGTGTTCAATTTTCGGGAAACGAATTTTGATGAGGGTTCGGGAAGGGCTCTTTTGGTGCATAGAAATAAAGGTAGGGGAAATACTTATGAGTGTGAGAAATTGTAAATAAATGTATAAGAGTACGAGAAAATGTGATTTAACATAAAGAAAGTGACAAAAGAAACACATGAAAATTCACAAAATTGGAAAGATTAAAAATGCGTTAACTTTTTATGTACTTTTTGTCACTATCTTAGATCGTTTATAATTTCTGAAATAATTTTATATACTTTTAGGTAACTTTTAACTCTGAATACATGATCAGAAAATTTTTATTATAATATAATTTTTTACACTCAGGTGAAGAATTATGCTCAGTAGAAAAAGTATCATGTTTTACTAACTAGCAAATATTCGAAGTAAAATAGATCATATCTTGGGAAGAGAAGCGTATGAAATCAAACTGCGAGTGCTAAAGTTCATTTTTAGGTAACACTGGTACCAGAAACTATTTTCCTAAACCTCATCAAAATTCGTTCCCCGAAGTGTGGTAGTATCGATATATTTGAGTATACAGGTAAATAAGAAGTAGTTAGGGCATGTTTGTAGTACAGCGTTTCCAACGTCGCGTACATAAACAAACATTAATTAACTGTTTATTATTTTTATTTTTATAATTAGTAGTGATTTCAATTGTGATAAAAAGCTTCATGACAGGCACCACAAATTGCCAATGCTTATTAAAAATAAACTAGTGAGATATTAGGTACCTTATTTACATAAAATACTAAAAATATAAAAGGAACACGGAATAAAAGTAGTGGAGAATCTATCAGTTCCTGCATCGCTCACTGATACATGGCTCTCTTTTCCCTTAAGGTGATGTTAAACCCTGTGTTACTGGTAAATACGAGAAACCACTTTTTTCATTCATTCTTCAATTTTAAGAAAATATCTCTATGGAAAGTTGTTCTTTGTGATTAGAACAACAACTTTTCATAGAGATATTTACTCAAAATTGAAAATGAGATGAGAAAAGTGGATCCTCGTATTTGTCGGTGACAGGTGGCTTTAGCATCACCTTAAGACAGGTTTGCCTTGGATTTGCTCTATTTATTCAATAATTTTTATTTCATACAAAAAATAATCTTTATTGTTCAAACTTTTTACATATTAAAATACACATTTTGAAGATATAAAAAAAAATTTTTTTTACGGATTTTTCTTGACAAAATGGCCGCCTCAAAAATTTTTTTTGTTTGACTGTCGACACGATATCTCACCAACGGATCATCTGAAATCAAAAAACTAAAAAGATTCTTAAAACTTATAGTTTTGGCTATTGCATGATCTAGGATTATAACGATCAATAAATTTTTCAAAAAGTTATAAACAATTTATGTTGCAAAAAAAGAGCCAAAAAATTCAAAAGTCCGCCATTTTGTTTTTTTTCGGTAAAAATGAAATATCCTAGACTATGCAATAGCCAAAACTATAAGTTTTAAGAATCTTTTTAGTTTTTTGATTTCAGATGATCCGTTGGTGAGATATCGTGTCGACAGTCAAACAAAAAAATAATTTTGAGGCGGCCATTTTGTCAAGAAAAATCCGTAAAAAAAAATTTTATTATATCTTCAAAATGTGTATTTTAATATGTAAAAAGTTTGAACAATAAAGATTATTTTTTGTATGAAATAAAAATTATTGAATAAATAGGGCAAATCCACGGCAAACCTGCCTTAAGGTAGTTGTGTCATTTTTAATTGATCTCTATAAAAAGAATTATATAAAAAGCTTGTAAAGATTCTATAATTTATATAATAAAGTACATTGAAGAAGGGTGCTTATATGAAAATATTATAAGTAGTACCCAGGTAACTAAGCAAATGCACTTTTCTTTTTATGCCACCTTTACTTTCAGAGATATGTTTTCTCAAAATTAAAATTAAAAAAGTGGCATCTCGTATTTGCCGATAACACGAAGATTTAGCATCACCTTAAATGCCATTTTCTAAAAACTGTCATTCAATTTTCTGGATGTGCATGCCTGCACGTGGCTAAAGATTTTTGTTTTAAATCCAAGAAATTAATTCTGATATTTATAATAAGGATATATTAATGATTTTTTCATTGATTCTTATTTTTTCAGAATAATAAATGTAATTCTAAAATAAAAATACATAAAACAAATGTTTCCGATTTTGTTCGCAGCCTGTCAAATTAGCCATAAAAGTTCTCGAGAAAGCTTTCGTCATGGCCGCGAAGAAGTGTCTCATCGAAGCTGCCAACAACTGCAAAGATCACTGGAATAGTCCCAAGAATCTCGTTAAATGTGGGGTGAGCGAATCCTTTTTTTCCTATAGTTATTATTTTGTTTCCAAAATTATGGAAAAATTCATTTTTTGATAGTTCATAGAAATTTTCTGAAAAAGTCACGTAAGCTATCACATGACCTCTTATGTTATAACTTTATTCTACGAAAAAATTCAAAAAATGTGTTTTATAAAGTATTAAATAGCTAAAACCGTAAATTTTCGTACAGGATATAATGTTTCATAAATACAACTGCGATAAGATTTCTGTAACATGATTTATTTTAGTAGAATTTAAATATTTTCAAATATATTAAATGCTACTGATTTCAACAATACAAAACTATCAACATTTATAATTTTCACAATCTCATAAATACATAATTGGTGACTTCTGCATGAAGTGAGTACGATCAACTTTTTAAAATTTAGATTATCTAAGATCTAATATTGGTTCAATTAGAAACCATGAGTTAAAATTATTGTTATGTTAATAGCAACGAAAATAAAGATTACTTATAATCAATGCTTATTTACCTTTTCATCCCCTCTTCAAAGAAATCTTTCGAATTTCGTAATTTATTTGAACTAGCAATCATTATCTTTTGCAGAAGGAATTCTTTAACACCAACAAAGGTCGTTGCATCGTTAGCTGAGGAGACGAATGTCAAACAAAACAAATACAGCCATATGTGTTCATTACGTGTTTCATGTAGTTCTACTTTTACTTGTGTATCTTGTAATAAATGTAAATAATAAGATAATCTGTTTGTATTAAGTCAATGATGCGTTGTTTGTTTTCTCCTTTCTAGCGATTAAAACTCTATTTACCCACGTGAACAAAATCAAATATTTTGTACACAAAGAGTAATAATTTATTAAGAGAGTCTTAATTATCCCGAGTAAACATGATTTTATATATAATCATATATAAATATATTTATTTATATACAATTACATATATAATTATTGCAATTTTGTAAAAACACAAAAAGCATATATTTATTTATTTAACCAGAGTAATACATCGTAATACATGTTGTAGTTAATCTCCAGATATATTAATTATATCTGGAGTAACCCACATCCTATAGAGGTAGTCAGAGCTACCTGTACATAGGTCCGGTGTGTATAATAACTTAATAATTAACTTACAATCTAAGTAAAACTAAAAACTAACTTAAAACCTAAGTGTCCAAGTACATATTTGTCTTGGATAAAGTAACAGTGACTTGTTGATGTTTATAATATATTCGTACTTATCCATTTTTTTAATTTTTTCTTATTATAAATCTTTGATATGTCTAGTATTTTAAGATTTATATTAATTGTTGGTAAGCAGTTATAAACTTGTATTGCTCTAATGTGATTACTCTTATCACTTACAGCTTTTGAACATTTTGGTGGTATAATAAGTTTATTTCTGGTTTTGCTTTTAGACGTTAAGTATAAATTCTTGAGTTCATTATAATGATACGATACACATTCATAAGCAAAAATTTGTTTTAAATTTAATGGGTTGTCCTGATTGAAACTATTTTTATTAACAATTTTTAGGATTCTATTCTGAGTCTTTTGAAGTAACTCCAGATTGTTTCTGTATGCACCACCCCAAGCTATATTTCCATAAGTAATTATACTATGAAAAAATGCATAGTATATTATCTTAAGTGTATCAGATTGCATGTATTTTGACATTTTGTAAAGTATAAATAATATATATTTTGTTTTCTTTATTATATATTCAATATGTCTGTCCCATTTTAGATTGTAATCAAATACAATACCTAGATATTTACAATATTCTACCCTACAAATTTTAGTACCCTGTATTTTTATGTTCATATCTTTAGGAACACTATCACAGTAATTGCCAAATGTTATGTAGGTTGTTTTATTTATATTTAAAGATAGTTTGTTCAGAGCTAACCAATTAGCTATATCATCCAAGTACTTATTCATTTTATTTTCAACTTTTTCCCAGGTATCATCAGATGCTATAATTGCTGTATCATCAGCATATGAGATAGTGCTGTCAGTTCTATTTATTAATAAATCATTAACGTAAATTATGAATAGAAGTGGTCCTAGTATAGTACCCTGGGGAACACCTGTGTCTATTGTTTCATATTGACTTTCTGTTATTCCAATTCTAACTTTTTGTCTCCTATTGCTTAGATAATTCATTATTAGTTTATGTGCTTTACCTCTTATACCATAATTATATAATTTATCTAATAAGATAGAATGGTTTACAGTATCAAACGCCTTAGCTAAGTCTAGGAATGTGATTGCTATTGGTTTGCTTTTGTCTAAATTGCTATATATTTCTTTCGTTATATAACTAAGAGCATCTTTAGTACCTTTATTTTTTACAAATCCATATTGATTGTGAGTTAATAGTTTAAATTTATCAAAAAATTCTTGTAATCTTACAAAAACAATTTTTTCTAGAACTTTTGCTATATTTGAGATTAAGGATATGGGCCTATAATTTGATATTTCCATTTTGTTTCCAGCTTTAAAGATAGGTACTACCTCAGCTGTTTTCAATGATTCAGGCCATATTGATTTTTCTAGACATATATTAAATATATGAGTTAATGCATTTACGATTAGATTTGATAGTATTTTCAAAGCTTTTGTTGGGATTTTATCAACACCGCCATTTTTTATTTTCATATTTTCAATTATTTGTAAAATTTCAAAATTATTAGTTGGTTTTATAAAAATAGAGTTGCAATTCATGGGTGGTAGTTTTAATATCTTACCCTGCGGAATATTAATTTTATTACTTAAATTCATTCCTATTTTGCAAAAATATGAGTTCATTTGATTGGCAATTTTTGTAGGGTCATCTATTATTTCATCGTTATTCATTATTATTTTATTAATTGTATTATTATTTTGCGATTTAGTACCCAGTTTACTTTTTATATGTTTCCATAGTTGTTTGGAATTATTGCTACTTTTTATTATTAAATTTCTTTCATGCTTAGTTTTAGCTTCTTTAATAATTTTATCAAGACTCTTTGTGTAATTCCTATATTCTAATTTTATTCTTTCGTTATTAGGTTCATTACGCATTTTGACATATAATTGTCCTTTTCTTTCACATGAGATCATAATAGCTTTAGTAATCCAATCCTTTCTTGGTTTATTCTTATTATTTTTTCCATTTTTTAACACATATTTAGATTTTTCTAAACAGTCTTGTATTTCAGTTATTAAAGTTGTTGTAGCTTCTTCAGGATCATGCATTGATTCAATTATATTCCAATTTTTCATAGCAGCTACTCTGCGTAGTTTAATGTAATCATACTTATAGCAGATATTTTCTTTATTTAATGTTTGTGAATTGTTTATTTTTATAAATAATGGATAATGATCAGTAAATGGTATTAAAAGTTTGAAGGATTTGGTGTCTAGAGATTTGGTTTTTATATATATGTTATCAATGCATGTGCCTTCTCCACTATTATCATTTGGTCTAGTTGTATATATAAACCCAGGGTAAAAACCTTTTTCAAGCATATTATTTAAAAGTTCCTGACTGTTATGATCTTCTTTCATAATGTCAATGTTAAAATCACCAATAATTAAATGATTTTTTATATTTTTTTTGCCGTTCATATATGATTTTAAGTTGGAAATGAGTTCAGTACATGATAGATTATGACATCTATATAATGTTGATATTTCAAGAGAAATACCTCTATTTAGTGTTATTCTTGTATTTAATATTTTCAATTTACCAATTTCAATTGTTTCGGTTATTTCTGTTACGCAATCTTTTATATATACAACTACTCCATCATTTTGATTTATTTTGCTATTATTATAATATAAATTATAACCTTGTATAGCAAAATATTGACAGTTATGTAAGCACCATGTTTCTGAGCATACAATTATATAAGGTTTGATCCTCAAGCTCTTAATAAAAATTTCTAATTTTGTATAGTTAGCATTTAGACTTCTAATATTAACATACAGTATAAGGCTGTCTTTTATATTCAAATTTTTATTAAGAGTTTTTAGATCAAGATATGATATTTCCTCTTGAATTACTTCTTTTTGGAATTCTTCTATGAGATTTAGATGTTGCTCCATTATTTACTTTTATTTCTGCTTGTGCTTGGGCTTGTTAATGATAGTATACTAGTGCTGAGTGGTGCATTCTTGCTAAGCGTTGCATTTTTGCTGAGTATTGCACTCTTCATTCTTGGTTTAGTTGAGTTCATTGTCGTAGTGTTTTTTTTGTAATTTTCTACATTACCCATGTATCTTGGTATAGTAGGATTCATAGGATAATCTGTCATACTTATGTATCTATTAAGTTTTTTCTTAAATATTATACATTTTTCCGTATCATTAACTACATGGTTAACCTCTAAATTTGTTTTATATTTAGTATTGCTATAAAAACAATTGATACATACTTTATTGGACAGGTTATCACATTGTGAAGATATGTGTGTTCCAGCACAATTTATGCAACAAAGCTCATTTTCACAGTTACGAGGATTATGCCCAAATCTTCCACACTTATTGCAGGGCTTGATATTTATTAAATCCCAGACTCTGCAACTTTGATAACCAATAAAAATTTTATTTTGGTTGTCTCTTATACGTTTGTATAAATCTCTTGGTACTTCTATTATTAGGCTTAACTTGTTAGTAGTCGTAATTTCATTTATGTGTAATATCTTACATTTGTCTTGATATTCACTAAAATTTCTTCGATTTATATCATTTTCGAGTTCATCTTGGTTCATTTGTGTGGGATCCACTCCAACTATTTTCATCTTTGGCGATTCTATTTTTTCATACACAACATTATAATTATTAGATAACTTTTTTGTTAAAACATCAAAAGTAGTTTTAGCACTTCTTTCGTCCAAGCTTTTAATCAATAATTCATTATCATTAATTGATTTCACATATTTAGTTTGAATATTTTTATCATCTATTAAATAATTGCACACTTTTTTTGAAAAATCTTTAGGATTTTTGTCTTTTTTTTTATTTTCTACAATTATTGCTGGAACTCTTTTCTTTTTATTTACTGATTTATTAATTAATACCTCAGCATATGTTTTTTGGTTTATTTGCACTTTTTCAAATTCATCTTCATTCTTCTCTTTTTTCAATAATCTTTTTAACAGAGTATTCTTGTCCATTAATTCACTATTTAATTGTTTAAGTAATTGATTTTCGATATTAAGATTTTCTAGTTCAGAATTTTCTGACAGTAACGTGGCATCTAGTTTTTCATTCGTTCCAGATTTTTGTGTATTTTCAGATATAACATTCAATTCATTTAAGATTTTGTGCTTTATTTTCTCTTCTTTAGCACTTTTTATCTGAGCAATTAAAATTCTAGCATTTTCATCTAATTTTATTTTATTCTCTTTTAAGGTTAGAACAAGCTCCACGTGTGCAGGACAAACCACAAGTGCTTTCCCTACGTATATTTTGTCTTTATATTTGTCAAAGTCACTTTTATGATAAATATTATCACACACTACACAAATCACTGTTGTAACTTTATTTTTTGGATGGCATGTATATGTTGGTTCTGAGTTTATATCAGGAGGTTCGGGAGGTAGTCCACCTCCTCCCGACGCCATGATGACGTATGGTTACAAATTTTTTTTCTTAGGATATAATAATATTTCTATGCGTTTTATAATGTATACAAATAATACTCTTCAAAATATATCTAATGTAACTATTTGAATAGTCTATTTGAATTAATTCACTATAAAAAATCATTTTTTGTCACACACGCACAATTTACACGTTTTTCTTACCTATAAAGCGAGCCTAAAGTAACTGTTTTCCGACCGGCGCAAAAACTTTTACAATATACAAGAATATACAATAAATAATAATGAAAAATCAGGAATAATTCGAGGATATAACTGACGAAAATAATGATAAATAAATAATCTTTTCGTTTCATACTATATTCCTACATATACCTAATATTCTTTTTACTTCGCTTATATTAACTCATAATGTATTTCGTTTTTAAACACCAAATAAATGCATATTCATCTGTCTAACTGGTTCTGGTCAAATCTGATGATCAATTTTTTCCCCATTCCCTATTGTTCAATCGACTTAAAATTTCATACACTTTCATATGTCTAATGACAATAGACGTCAAATTGATCACCTGAGGAAATTGTGGTTTAAATAAGATTTTATAAATAAAAAGTGGTGTCAAAAACATGACAAAATAGTAAACGCTAAAAAGAGTTTAACCCATTAACGCCCAAACGGACACAATTTTTCGTCCATTTTGGAGCGTCAATCTCGAAGGGAAATTAATGAAATCACTCAATAAAAACCACTTATCCTAATGTTTTCGAATGTGATCTTTCGATTTCCGGGGTTAGAATTGTGATTAAATGCTCTAGAAAAAAATATGGCTGACTTTATGGAGAAAAGTACTGAAAATTTGGGGATTTTTTTTAAATATTTTTTTTAGTCCAAAAAGTGCTCTAATCTACTCCGGATTGTGGAGGGAGGTGGAGGCAATAGTTGGAGTTGATGATAGAATTTTTTGTGCTAACCTCAACTGACTCTAATCTTTTCAAAATGGCGGACATTGCATAAAATCTCATGAAATTCGAAAACATTAGGATAAGTGGTTTTTATTGAGTGATTTCATTAATTTCCCTTCGAGATTGACGCTCCAAAATGGACGAAAAATTGTGTCCGTTTGGGCGTTAATGGGTTAATAAAATATAAAAAAATTAAACTACGCATTTATCTAAAACTTACAGATATAATTAAAAATAAAAGTGGGGGACGCTCATATTTATATGAAGCACATATATACTTAAATATTTGTTACAAACGCCTCACGCTTTTATTTTTAGTCATATGTTTTAAATTGTATACATAAAGCAAACATTATTTTCTAATTTACTGTACGTTCTAGATAAAAGTGCAGTTTTGAAAATTCTTTTTTTATTTATTTTATTTTTGATTTATGGCCTCACACAGTAAATTTTCACCCGAGATCGTGTGGTATAATTGAGGCTCTCGAACGTGAAATGGCACGTAACGCGATTTCACTGGATACGTATTATTATACGAATTTGAAAAATGCTATTGCTGTTCGTAAAAATAGATCCATGTAAGAAAGACATTTTATATTTTAATTTTAATCTTCCATTACATGGTAAAAAGTTACAGTCAAAATAGCTATGGGGCGGTACTGCATAGCTTTCCCCTATGATAAATTTTGCAGAATGCTTATATTGCGGACACTAAAACAACCGTATAAGGCATAAATTGGTCCATTGCTGGAGTTTGTCAGCGGAAAGAGAAACGATGAACAGCTGAATTGTTGAAACTGAGGTGTTCGCAGTAATGATCAAGACCTTGATGACAACGAAGAAAAGTGGAACGCCATCAAACGATTCGTCTCAGAAGCCATAAAAAAAACTGCTGCCAATTCATTAGCACTTAGCTTCCTCAAACTAAATTAATTGTTCCAATATGAAATTCTTTGTTCTAATAAATTAATTTTAAATTGCTATATCTCATTCTAATTAATATCTTAAAAAAGGTCTGCATTTTTTATCATTGATAGTTTGTCCAAAGATATTTTTTTACTAAAATTACACAACGATAGAGAACAATCCTTATCAGAGGATTATTTCTGGGGCATTTCATAGTTGAATAAGTAATAGAATCCCTGAGGAACAAAGTTAAAACTTCCACCAGTATTAATATACCTGAAAAAAAATCACACAAAGAAACAAGCTTAAAATACCTTGATTGTTTACTAAAATTAAATATACTCAACTGATTAAATTTGATGAAACTTTAGTCCGTTCATTGATGTACACTTTCAATACAAAAGACATCTTCAGAAGAAGTTCTTCTGCACATGATGTTATGTGCCAGTAACAGCTAACGCTAAATCAACCACGCGGTTGTCTGTATTCTTTACACTGTAGATAAAATAGGTGCAATGTATACTGAAAAAAATGTATTGCTCCAGCATCCAGATTCTGGTTGTTCGAACTAAACTGTGTATTGCTGCTGCAACAATACTTTGTTATTGCTCTCACAGCTATATTATATTGCTGTGACAATCATGCAATATCATAACCAACCCTACTATAGCTAAGACAACAATATGTACAGTTACTCGAGCAATACCGATATAGTTATCATATCAATATAAAAGTATTGCTGTGATACCCAATCCTTTTTCTCAGTGTACATACTAACGGACTTAATGGCAAATCAATTGTGCGTGCGATTTAAAAGGTATAGAATTGAAAGAAATAGATATATTATTGTGATATTATTAAGCAAACATAATATGACTTATGTAGTTATTAAAATAATTATCTTTATAAAGAAATAGTTTATTATCATGCGTAAACACGACTCGTGCACATCAAGTGCTGTACAACATCAAGTTCTCGCAAGGTTTACTGTATATTTAGGTATACAAATATTCTATAAGCGAAAACTCCCGCAAAGTTCTATTTTTTAGAACACGTGCAAAAATGAGCATTTCGGATGTCTTCAAGTAGCGGGAGAAAAAGTACTTTTTATCACACACACGAAAACGCGTTTTTCCATGCTTATATATACCGGACTATAGTGACCGCTTTCCGACTGGAGGGCGATAAAAAGAAGAGCGGGAAAAAATTTACTTTTCGCCCGCTATAGCGTCCCCTAATAGTGCATTATGTAACAAGGGAATAAAATCGACTTTATTCCCGTGTTGCATATACAACTTTATTCCCGACTTAACTGTGGCCACGTTATAGACTTGAAAAGTAGGACTCACGGAAAAAACAAGAATTTATTTACATGGGGTACCATCCAGATGATACCAGATGTTTAAGGATGCCTGGACATTGTTACAGTTTTATTTAGCAGTCTAATAAGCGTGTATTTCCACCGTGTCGATGAACGGCTAAATTTAGTTCCGTTTCATAGGCATACAAAAATAAAAATCGTCCTCAGTTCTGTAAGATTCAAGGAAAAAATTGATCCGAAGAAAACTTAACTTCATAACTGTTTTTTACAAAGGTAGGAAACGGAAAAGTATTTAGAGGTTACCATGCCACTCTCTATCAGGGGCATGGTGACCTCTAATTATTTTTGCACTGGTACATCTCGGGCCGTATTTTTCATTACACGCCAAAATTTCACATAGCTGCGTACATATTGCATTGACCTTGATAAGCATATATTACTATATAAAGCATAGGGGACAAGTGCATTATTTTTGTACTATAAATGCTTAAAAAAATTACCTTGATTTTTAGTTATGTTAGACAGAAGAACTCTGCACTTACCAAGTTGATTCGTACATACAAAGCTTCATAAAAGTTATACGCATTTAATCTCGAGGTGACCCAACGTACTCCATCTTTTTCCCTATATATTATGATAATGAATTGAATTTTACAAGAAAAATTAACTTCGTTTTCCTTTGATAATCGATAATACTCAAAATATTCACGTAATTCCCTAATGCATAATAATGCTTCTAATGCTTCTGATAACAAATTACAAAGCTTGTCGGCGATTATTATATTACTATATTTTTCTAAGCAATATTCTGACAATCGAAATCTGTTTTGTTTATATGTTTTACTACACTATTAATTACATCTAGCATTATACACAATTATATCGAAAGACAAATAATTTCATTATAATATGATACAATAGTTAGAAAAAGAATTGTCGCAAATAACTTCCTAAGAAATGACGTCGAATTTACATATTGCATTTGCACATATCAGTCACGTTGGTTAATGTACTATTCAAAGAAATAGACCGAACCAATTTTTTCATATAAATACCGTAGTTTCCCTCGCAATTGCAGAACAGTTCCTGTGATTTCGCCTTTTACAGAAATTCAAACAAACCGACGAACCTCAAAATGGTCAACCGCTATTTCATGACTTTCTGCGTCTTCGCTCTGTTCATCGCTGTGGTCAAAGCAAACAGTATTGACTCGACATCACTTCTTTCGGGCATGGTATGTATCCTATTTATTCAATTACTAAGACTTAATCTGTATCAAAACTAATATTTTGCCTCACACATCTTCATTTTTTAAAGCAGAAGTAATTAGCAAAGTTTAGAAATTGAACATTGTGTTATATGCTTGAGAAGTTTATATATCCAAAAAATTAATTTTTGTGGAAATTCGTACATTGATTCAGTATATACAATTTTATTTGCAATATATATATATATATATATATATATATATATATATATATATATATATATATATATATATATATATATATATATCTTCTATTACCTATCTTTTATACAAAATATACTTACTATAATTGGAAATCATTATTGGACAATAGTAGATTAGAATACTTTCCATCAGTGAGAGACGGTCTCATTGTTATATCCTCCGATGATTTCGACTGATTAAAAGCGTTTTAATTAATTCTTTTTAAATAATATTGTGTTCTGATCATTTCTTCGTGTAAATTATTACCTTAAAATTTTTGCGAATGAATATTGGTTTAAGACTTAAGAAACAGTTTTATTAAAAAGTATATGCAAAATTTACTTTTATTGCAACAAGAGTTGATCAGGAATAGGTCTTATTTGATTGGAACTGTGATGGTATATTAAAAAATATTCAAAAATGAAATAAATGATGCATTCTGTAAAAAATTACACTTCTTTTATAATTTATATTATTTTTAAAGTACTATCATCTATGAGATATACCTACGGATTGACCAAATCGTTGTCATGTATTATATCCTACTCTAATCAATTAAGGGGGAGTCTTATGCAAATGAAGGTGATTTTCAAGTGCTCTTTTAACAAAGAAATTATTTATTATCATTTACAAAACTTTTTTCATGAAAGAAGGTAATTTTGACAAAGTAGACAAAATTGTATAACTCATTTTTGACCACTATATATAATGCTGGACGCACAGCGCTCGTTATCGTTGCTATTTTTCGAAGTAGAATATAGCGCTATATCTCTATAATTATATTCTCTAGATATATGGGAAGGTTTTTAAGCAAAAAAATCGATTTTTGGACAGTTTATACAAGACTCCCTCCTTAATAGTATATTATGACACTGTTGTGGGAGATGGTCTTCTACCTTGCTCGAGGGTTTTCGCACGAGCGAAGCGAGTGAGAAAATCGAGCAAGGTAGAAAAACACCTCCCACAACAGTCTCATACGATATTTTATAGCACAACAACCTCAAAATCGACAATAAAGGTGGCATTTTGAGGTTAGTGTGCTATAAAAAAATTAAATTTTAATCATTTTGGCTCTAATTTTTCTATTTCAGGAGATATTGATATTTAGATACAAGCTTTCGAAAAAGCAATTGAATGTTTAAAAACTTGTGCTTTGTTCCGCTATTATCAATGTAACTGTCTGATTTCTGTTCTAGTCTGTCCCGGCTGCATTGCAAACTATTGCAACGAAAGTCTCAGACGCCGCTATCACTTGTGCACAGGAGGCCGCCGATAACTGCAAGAATGAGCTGAACCATCTCAAGAAATTCTTCCAGTGTGGTGTTCGTGTCATGACTCATTTACTTTTATATTTTACATAATCCCTTTCGGTCACGATATTTTAATCTGTGTAATTTATTATTGGGTTCTTCGTATATTGAAAGTACACGTTTAAACTAGAGTTTCAGAGCAAAATTTGGTTTGATAGCCCTTATCGGATATGAGTACTTAAAGCTTAAACAGAAATGATTTTGGCTATTTTAAGAAAGTACGTAGTTTTTCAGCTCCTAAATCGTGTATTCAGAACTAAAACATATGTTTTTTTTTAACCTTAGACTCAACTGATTGCAAACAATTTTTCCAGTTTTATATGTTAAATTTAACTAATATCATGATTTAAAGCTGACAGTTAAAATTTAAGTAGATTCTAGAAGTAACTAAATTAATGTCCTGTAAATACGGTGACCTAAAAGATTATTTGCGTACCTACATGTATCTAATAGAGTATATTATTATGTCCAGGGCGAGTACCTGAAGAACAACAGGGGAAGGTGCCTGCTCCGTTGAAGATGTCTCATACGTCAATTTTCATGCCATTGACAGTTTTTTTCAGGCAATGGTTAATTTATTGATAAATGTAAACTGAAAAATGAAAAAATAATAAAGAAGCAAAGCCTATTAACTACGATGTATTATTGTTTTATTTATTAAAGATTCTAAATTTGTTCACTTACTGAGAAAATCTAAATCCCAAATAATACGGATTACAATACAAACATTAAGAAACTAATCTTTTATCGAAACAAATTTGGTAGAAAATTATAACAACATCAACTCATCAGTATATTAGAGTTCAGCTAGATCATTAGTTAGCTAAGAATAATCCAAAAATTATAAACGAGTTCTTACTAAGGAAAAACCTAAGGACCCTTCGGTTTCCTAAAGACCAAATATTCTGATTGTTAACATTTAGTAGTTATAAGGGTCCAGCTTACTACCCGTACTAATATATATATATATATATATATATATATATATATATATATATATATATATATATATATATATATATATATATATATATATATATATATATATATATATATATATATATATATATATATATATATATATATATATATATATATATATATATATATGTTATTAGTGGTTTTTGAAAGTCGATGATTACAAATCCATGGTCGGGACTGCAAAATTGCAATTATTTAAACAAATTATTGCAAAATTGTTTAAACAACTGTAACTTTGCAATTCCGTATCGTATAAGTTATGACCTAATTCCTTATAACCATAAAGCTTTCTATTTATTATGGATTATAAACAATAAATAATTAATAATACTTTAAAAATTTTTTTGATTATTTATATATATTTTATTTAGTATTTTTTCCCGTAGAATATGATCCGGCTGTCAAAATTAACAAAAAATGCATTTCTTCGATAATTGGTTTAAACGAATTATTTAAACAAATGCAATTTTATCATTCTGACTATGGATTCGTAATCAGCGATCAAAAAAACCACTAAAATTATATATACTTTCTACGAGTAGTGAGCTAGACCCTCATAACCCCTAAAGGGTGAATATAGAAATAACAAGAAAATACAAAATATTGAGTAATATATAAAGTGAGATTTAAAAAAAGGACGTGCCTTTTTCAATTAGCTTTTTAACGAATCTGAAGTGTTATCCATGTAATATAATGATTGTTATAATAAAAGCTGAACTTTAACTAGTCAATGAAGCATATTTAAAAACTTTTAATATGGGGACTCCACTCCTGTATTATTCCTCACTTTAACATTATTCAGTATATCTATATACATAACATACAACGAAAAGCACAGGAGCGGAATTCCCGCACGGAAAGTCTCTAAATATGCTTGTATTGACTAATTGAAGTCCAGCTTTTGTTATTACATCCATTATATTACATGGATGACACTCCATCCTCCTTAAAAAACGAATTGAAAAGGGCATGACGATTTACGTTTGTTTGGGTACGAGTCACTGCACGCACAAGCTCAAAATTGGAAAAAAAATCCGGTAGTCGGCGCGAGCGTTACGCGCCAAAGTGAACCTAGCCCACGACCTAACTTACATAATTGCTTTCAATAGTACTTTGATTGCTCTAATTGCCCTTACTATTCTTTTGATTTGCCTAATTTGCCCTTTCGAGATATTTAATAACAAAGTTGTAACAATATGCTCTCCCAGCCCCCGGAACAGTATTTGATATACTTGACAAATACTCGACGTATTACGACGATCCAGGGCTTAAATTAAAGCTTTTAATTTGCCCAAATTGCTTGTGTATTTATTTTTGCCCTAAATCGTTTATAATCATGAATAATTGATATAATTGGTTTACTTGACGCTTAGTATGCCAAAGCAGAGGAATATTGACTATGCGGTTTCATTCCTTGTTCTTGATTTCTCGACTTACATCCCACAGTACCTATTTCATTAGCAGAAGATGGTGACGATTATTGATGTATCGACAATCGATTTAAAAACCCGTTTGTTTTGATTTTCTAATAGTAGGACTAATAAAATAAACAAGAAAATCCGATTGGTTTTATATATATATATATATATATATATATATACACACACACACACATGCATAAGTATTAAATTGAGAGCTACCCTTTTTCGAGTCTTGTATATTGAACCAATATTTTAAAGTAATTCTATAGAAATAAGAACAATTTGGAATAATTTAAATATACTATTTGAGTGCGCTCTGAGAAAGCAATCTGCTAGCACTAAAAATCGGTTTTATTGCATGTATTAAAAATGTATTAATTTACGAAATTGTTAGGACAACTAAATTTTTCTGAAGTCTTTCAAAACTTAATTTTGAAACGAAACCTGATAAATGACTCTAGTGCAAAAATTAGTCATTAGTCATTAACATAAAATCAATTCAAGCGTCTTTTTCTACCGCCTTTACTATAATGGATTGCAGAAGATAACCAAATCAATATCAATGTTCATACAGGAAAATTTATTCATAGAGGAAGTACATTTCACTATAAATACTCCAGCTCATTTTACTTTATTAAAACTT
Source organism: Gastracanthus pulcherrimus (assembly GCA_949152435.1). Taxonomy (NCBI): domain Eukaryota; kingdom Metazoa; phylum Arthropoda; class Insecta; order Hymenoptera; family Pteromalidae; genus Gastracanthus; species Gastracanthus pulcherrimus. Next base: position 9,397,776 of record OX424572.1, read on the forward strand.
CATAAAAACCAAAAAATGTTCTCCCACTACTTCGTGACTTTCTTCGTTGTCACTGTATTCGTCGTTACAATTGCAAGCGTCCGAGCAGAGGAAGACGATGTCGAAGCAAGAAATCCGGTAAGAAATTACTTTTTGTGTGAAATTGATTCTCGCTTATATTTTGGTAACATTTCTTAGATAAGTTATTTATAAGTTATTATTCTATTTGGAACGTTAAAGGGACAAACCACTTTTAAGACCTGAAAAAAGATAAAAATGAGTCTGTTAAGAATGTTTTTAAACTACCTATGGAGTACAAAGTCTACATTTTTACCGAATTCACTAACCACGTGATTTAAAGAACAATTTTTATTGGATTGTCCTGTAACTCAAAATATATTTGGAATATGTTAATAAACAGTCTTAAAATCACGAGGTAAATGAATTTTGATAAAAGCAGGCTCTATACTTCACAGATATACCAGCAGGATGTATGCAATAAAAATCAAAATTTGTAAGCCTTAAACTAATATTAACCCTTCCGCTGCGGTATGATGAGTTACTGGTTAAATATGCAATTTTCAGACATACTTTTACATATAAATACTCTTACAAAAAGACGATTATGCATAATATTTTTTAATGTCTCTTCAACTATTATACATATAGTAATGAAAAATATTTTTTTATACTTTTATAGATATTTATAAATTGTTCCCTGCCAATAATAACTTGTAAAAAAACTAATTTTTCTCGTCACAGCAAAAGTATTAAGGGGGTAGGCCTGGGTTAAACCCAAGAAATTTTTTTTTATGAGTTCAGAAAACTTTTTATGTTTAAAAGAAATCATTCTGAAAATTTGTATCCTATGAAAACACAATAATATCTTAAATTTAACCGTTGTAAAACCTTAAAATCTTGATCCGACACGTCACAATAAATCATTATTTTCAATAGCATAGTGTGAAAAGCTTTACAATGTCCACCTACGTTTAAAAGAAATTATTAACTAATATAGTTTTAGCTTTTTTCTGGCTTCAAAAATAATTTGCCTCCTGAGCACATAAGGGCCTATCAGACATTCAGACGTCAATTGATGTATATAATTTTAGCTATGACTATTGTTATAATTGTTTAACATCGTTATATTTGCGCTCCCATACGGTATGCTAATCGTCGATAATGGAGCTCTGTAGTGTGTTTGTAAACGAATAACATGTAGTTTTTACAGACGTACTTCAGACGGCAGAGACTGAGATTCGAACCGAAGTCACCGTTTTGCGGTTCCATAGGTCTATTCGACTGAGCCACCATAGGCCTTATTAACTGTGTCTGATCGTTTTAAATTATAAACGTACTCTTTAATATTTAAAATTATATACAATCAGACAAAATGTTTTTAAACTTGTCCTGCTTGTAATTTTCCATAGCGTCCAATGCACACCAATACGCCCCCTTGAAACGAATTTCGAGTAACTGACGACGGTAGTACCTTACATTCTTATTTGACTCATACAATTCTTACATTTTTTATGCAGTTGGTAGCGGTAGGCGTGAGAGTTCTTGGAAGAGTCTTTGTTAAGATGGCCAAAAACTGTCTCGAGGAGGCTGCACAACACTGTAAGCAACACTTGAAGAAGCCCGATAAACTCATCAAGTGCGCAGTCAGTAAATCTTGCTTTTCTATATATGCGTTCGACGAGATCCACCGTATCAATAAATTACTAATTGTGTGTTTAAAATTTTCAGGGTAAGTTCTTTAAACAGAATAAAGGACGGTGCGTGTTATAAGGGTGTGAATCCTACTTTTGTGAATCTAAATAACAGTGCACAATATAATATTTAAAAAAATGTAGTTTGATCGATGAAATAATATAACACATATTTCAAAATTAATGACTTTGTTTTATTTTCTTCGTCGAAATCCTATTATGCATATTTAAAACAATACAACGTTTTCTCATTGAGAAAGCAATACATCGAAACATAATGAAATGTTTTTTTCTAAATTCCGAATATTTTCTTTTATATAAGAGTTAACAAAACACATTGCTTTACGTAAAGTTTTTGACATAATTTATTATTCTTACTATAAGTTTTAGTTCAAAATTCTGTTGCTAATTATTCTCATATGGCTGATCTGCAGGCAACTGTTAGATTTGATGGCTCTTCTTATAGATGTTATTAAGAAGAGCCATCAAATCTAACAGTTGCCTGCAGATCAGCCATATATAAAACTTATAGTAAGAATAATAAATTATGTCAAAAACTTTACGTAAAGCAATGTGTTTTGTTAACTCTTATATAAAAGGAAATTTTCGGAATTTAGAAAAAAACATTTCATTATGTTTCGATGTATTGCTTTCGATACGGGTGCGGAAGATGATTATTTAGCTCATGTGACGTTTTTCGCACGAGCGAAGCGAGTGAGAAAAGTCACATGAGGTAAAAATCTTCTTACACACCAGTTTCGAACCGTATTTTATACCACGAGAGCCGAATAATCATATTGAAGTTATGATTTTGAGGTTAGCGTGGTATAAATAATTAAATATAATCATTTTTGTGTATCTTGAATTTTATTAAAATTAACAGTATTTACAGAATTTCTTGTTACCGAATCAACAATATTTTATTTGTTAATTTCTTATTATTATATGGGCATTGCTGTACTTTTACTGTTGATTACACTTGCAACATTACTAATATTGATCAAGACCGAGTTACATCTTCTCCACCATAAATCTTGATTGATAAAAGTTTGTTGATTATTTATGAATTGTCTTACTGTCAGAGCTGCGACCGCTCATTTTGTTTAAAGCAATTCATAAATATTTTGTTTAAAGTAAATCCTAAATAAACACTACATATGAGCACGAAGTAGAAGTCACATTTCCTTACTAAAGTACGTATTCTTTGACTACAAAATTCCTGAACCGATACATAACTAAAGTTTAGTTACGTTACGTTATTAAAGAAATAACCAAACTTTCATTAATTACTTTCGTTTCATTATTTTATATACGTTATTTACAAAATAACGAAAGTATTTTTAGTTATGTTATTAAAATATATAACGTAAAGTGAGAAACGGAACTTTTAGTTATTAATCAGTCCCTGCTAGAAATGTATACAACAAAGATTACGAACAATTTTCGTTAAATTGTAGACAGGTGTACTATACGCTTTATTTGAAAACTGTAATATTTTGTTTATCTATACGGTATAAATAAATAATTAAAATATAAAACATTCATAAACAGTTTTATTTTACTGAAGAGTATGTATAATCAGATATGGCACTCTATAGTAAACTAGGTACTCTGTCCAATTACTGTGCCATGAAGCCAACTCGTCTAAGTATTAATTAACCATGAAATTACATTGCCTTGTTTACTATTACTATAAACTGATATCAGTTCTTTAGTCGTTTCTATAACTAAAATAAATATTATTTTGACAAAGAAGGTAATATTTATCATGATTTTTTGAAAATTAAGAAAATACATTTTGCACGTATTACTGTGCTATGTCAATGCCTATCATATTTCTAAGCTCCCGATAACTGAGCCTTGTTTACAATTATGTAATTCGATTTTTGTGTCAGTTTCAAAACTAACCTTTTGAACACTTTATTTTTATAAAAAGTAACATTTAGACATAAACGTTTATATTTGCTGACTATTTAGGAGTAGTAACAAATGCCCGTGTGATAGAGCACAGTAATATGGACAAGCTTGAAAAAGAAAATCTATTTCTTCGTAGTTAAAGTGTTTTCTTTCTAATCTATTACAAAATAAAAACACAGTAATCGGGGCGGGCGCAGTAACCGGGCCAAGTACCCTACTATGATTTTTAGTGTAGATACTGTTGTCATCACTAGTTTATCGCAAACTGTTTAACAAAAAGTATATATGCACCTTGTATGCACCTCAAAACTAATACAAATGTATATTATTAACTCTACAGTTTATTATGTATATGAAGTGATTGCTAATACAGTAGGCGCGCAGTTTAAAAGGTTCATTGAAGTGTCAAAATTGTTCAAAACTTTTTAATACTTTACAGATATACTTTTAGAATCAATATCTACGCATTGGAACCAAATGTGGAAAAATTACCTAAGTCAACTTAGGTCGTTCTTTGAGCGATCGGCTCATATATAAATCGTTAAGAACCAAAAACGAATAAGTCCATTTTCGTAATTCAGTAATCATCCATTATAAATTTGATACTGCTTGTAAATCATGTAATTATTTATCTGATTTAAATTATGCAATTGATAAACAGTGAATTAGTTTATATTATTATATAATATCTCTCTAAATTCTGAAGAGTGATATTTTCACTCAATATTTTCACTTATGACTCGATGTGAATGAGATTTCACTCCAAGCGAGTGATAAGTGAGTCACTCAGAGCCTTTTGAGTGACAAAATTGCTCTTAAAAAATTGTAGAATTTAATTTGTATTATATATCATGTTTCTTTATCCTTTAGTGTCAAGCTTTATGATTTACGTGATATCTGTGGAATGGTTTTAGACAATATTTAGAATAACACAGTAATAAAAAGCAGAAAAAAGGAGAATCGGTACAACTCGTTCCATCTGGCGTATGTTTGTGAAAGTATCACGCAAAGCTTATCAATTTATTTCTTTCTTAAATCTTGTAGGAGCCTTAGATAAATGTAGTAACTAATATGATATAATAAACGGTTATTAAACTAAAATATAAACTTAAATATAATCTTTTAAATGCAAGAATTAAAGTCACTTTAAGAAATACAAATTATTGTTACCTTTAACGTTTTTTTTCAATTTTTTTAATTGATTGATGCTAAAACAGTCGGATTTAAATTAACAATGTGTATTAGCTCAGATGATAAGTTGACTGAATGGTTATAACTCAGCATTATACACAATGTACTGCATTACCTCTGATGGTTAGTAGTAATGAATACCTAGTACTGCAAATGCGTCTCGTGATTTATGGTACTTCACCGTCATTTTTCGAGACACGAGATGACTTTTAGACTTCTTTTTAATGAGTTTTGGATCAAAATAAAATAGAACAAAAACAATATTTATTTGTATGAGTCGATAAAAATTCTTCCTTTCAAAAGCAATTATTCTGAAATTTATTTTACTATAATTACTTGGTAATACCTTTAATTTCACCGTAAAAAACTCAAAATTTTGATCCAGCACGTCATATAAAATCACCATAGTTATTAAGCTCCTAATCTACTGCCCACGGAATTCCAAGTGATCCCGTCGACCAAATTTCTCCACGTTTAGGGATATTACTTTTCAATACATTAGTTATGGTATGAATACAGGAAATGAATTTTTACTGCGTAAAAGTTTTTTACATACATATATATATGATAAGGTTAATTAATAATATTAAATAATTAATTAAAAAGTCAATAATATATATTTATGTAAAAGAATTTCTAATGTATTGAACAGTAATATCCCCAAACCTGGAGAAATTTGGTCGACGGGATCACTTGGTATCTCGTAAGCAGTGGATTAAAAGCTTAATAACTATGATGATTTTATGCCAAAATGAATAAATAATATTTAAATAACCAAAAGATAAAAAAATCATATGTTTAGTTTTAATTGATTGGTTTTAGTATGTATGTAATTCAATAAAAGAGCTTATCAAAATGAGAGTTAAATAATTTAATTTTGTACGCTTAATAGTCTTCTTTACATACAATATGATAATGGGAATAATAGGTATTCTTATCATAAAAATGAGGTTTAATAAATTATATTGATATTCGTTATTTTTAATTATAAATATTAATTAAACTGTGAATGTAGATTTATTTTTATTGTGAAAGGTCCTTAGCCAATTTTTTATTGTGCAGGTACAACGTTGCAGCTAGTGAATGTATGCACCGATGAAAAATACCTATTTTCACGCAGGCTTACCTGAGTCTTAAATATTCTATTCTTTAATAGTGGATATGCACGTGTGGTTATTCGCTTAAATGATAAGATATTCTGTTTATTTATTCGGAAGCGACATTCTTCTTGAAGCTCTTGTTGTTGTAATCCACCAATGCGATCACGAGATCCCAAAAGCTTTGTAAATCCAAATTAATGTTCCAATAAAAATGAAAAATTCTAAATAAAATATAAAAGTAATCGTCCATATATATATAATATACTTTTACATCATTACATATAAGAGGCTTATTTTGAGAAGTTTGCAATTTTAACATGATTACAGCTTCTAATGATTATTTTCGATTTAGTAAACAACTCAAGCATGAAAAGGTGTTTCATTTTATTCAAATAAACGAGTAGGGGAGATACGGCTAATGTGGCGCAAATAAGGTTCTTTATCTTATATCTACAAAATAATTGCTAAAATCAAATATAAAAAGGTATTAAATGTTAACTAAACACATCTGCTTTCGTACATAATCTGTTTTATGTAACTCTATTAAATATAAGATAATGAATTAATTCAATATATAACAAAAGAATTGTGAGTCACATAACCAAGCCGCCGCGCCACATTAGCCGCATCTCCCCTATTTGAGAAAATAAATAGTATGTAATGAAAATGTTTTTTTAATACAATTAATATTATTGAAGATACAGTATTGTTTGATGTTTCGCATTCTTTATAACTACTATTTATTACCCTTACATGAGAAATTCTAAAGACTACTATATGATTTTTCATTATTAGGGATAACCTAATAGCACATATATTTTTCTAAGAATATGAAATGCTTAATGCTTCTAACATTGCTACTACATGATTATTTTATGTAAGTTAAAAACATATTTATGTTTGTATAAATTAAAATAGAAATGTAGCGTATAAATATAAAAATTTGATCCATGTTTCATGAATTATATATAAGCTTATATATATATATAAGTACGTATAAGTTTATTAAAATAGTTTTATTTAAATTTGATATTCACTCAATCTTGACTGCTGTTCGCCAGTAAGCACACTATATAGAATCAGTTGTCCTTAGTTATTGTATTAGTTGAATAAATCGTGTGTAGGTCAGCTCACTTGCATAGATATAAAGTTAAGCGTTCATCGAATATAGTTGGAATATCGAAGATATTTTTTAACTTATCTGATCCGGAAATCGTTACCACAATATTATTAGAAAAGTCAACTTTTATACTAACATTAAATAACTAATTACTCTACATGATTCATAAAAAATTACAATTATTTGTGTTTCGAAGAAAGCTTGACACAATAAACATTTGATAAATATTTTTGAAATTTTTCAATGTGATTTTTGAAGAAGAATTATATCTTATAAGAGTGGTCGATTTAAAATCCTTCGATTGTTATTTCCTTTCAATGAACAATTTTTTTAAATTAATTTTTTATTAACTTTATTACTTTTTTATTTGTTATTCCTGCAGCAAAAAAGCAATGTTTCTTGAGAATTTTGTACTGAAATAAAAAACTTGTACTGTAAATAGATTGAAAAATGTTATAAATGAGTTCAATTAAATTGTAATAAATTCTAAATAAAATGTAAAGATTCTTAAAATACTTATAAAAATTCTATTAAGGTAGTTTTTGCTTGCAGAGCCTTTTTAGATATGCTCTAGACTAATTAAAACTTAAGTCTAAAATTTACATTAAAAATACATAAGTTACCAATTACATAAAAATCGATTAATGGCGTATAATAATTATGAAATTTTAAATTTTATGCATACAATTACTCATCTTATCGCAAGTAACTGAAAGTTGCTCAAACCAGCTGGGTAATGATTATTTAAGCGTTCTTGAGATCGCTGATTGTGAATCTTTAGTCAGAATATAATAATTTAATAAATCAGATCTATAATCTAGCGATTGTATGCATTATATTTTGCATATTTTAGTCGCCATATTGAATCCGTTTATGTTAAATTTGAAAATTCTGATTAGATTTTCGTAATCAGCAACCCCAAAAGCTTTTATGTTAAACAAAAACATATTTCAAGCATTATTTGAAAAGAATGGCATGTTAAGCAATTTCGGCATAAAACAGATAAATCCCCTGCGTAATTGTACTGAACAAAATCAGGTGGTCAATCAAGTGATCGATCAGATGATCAATCAGATGATGATGTTTTGACATGATATATCACCTCATAAATACCTGATAAAATCAGGTGATAAATCAATTGACATAATGGTGATATAGCAATTGACATAATGGTGATATATCAATTGACATAATCAGATGATAAATCGGCTAACATAACCAGATTATAAACCAAGTTTCGATATCGTCAGCCGTTAGGAAAATTTTACGATATAAATAATCGACTATTAAGCTGATTTACACAGATAATTATTGATAAATCAAATGATCATTACATGTGCTGTATTATATAAAAAAAATCAAAGGATTTATTATCACTTAATTTATCATCTGATTATTTTCAGAACAGTAGCGGTGAATTACTTTCTCTATTGTCGTTACTGACGTCACGTAAACTTTCTTTCCCTATGGCCGGTCTAAAATTCTCTTCCTTTCCAATTTTTGCGTTAAAATCTTCTAGTAATATTTTTGCGTCATAGGCCGTAAATCTAATAAATACCTGCTCTAGGTTTACCTTATAAGCGTCTTTTATTCACGGTGTATGTACGACCATGCTTTGATTGCATCGTCCGCATCCTCCGTCGGACAGTGAACATTAATAAATGTGCGTGTAATTAGCGAATTTTTAATTCAAAACCAATACAAATGTAGGTATATTATTAATTCTACAGTTTGTTGTGTACACGGAGGGATTTTTTTTGTCTACCTTACTTCTGCATAGAGTACCGTATTATATCGAAATTTGAATTTTAGACATGTTGGGAAACTGACATTTCAGACCTAATTTATTGATTGATTAAAACGATACCATTTATGTACGTTTCTGGCTTTTTACAATTATAGGTGGTAGTGCCATACATTAAGGAGGAATGTTTCTTTCGAATGTATAAATGTTTAAGAGGTCTGGACGTAAACTCGGCAAGTTACGCTGGAATCACCTATATATATATATATATATATTTAAAAATAACTCTAAGCTTGTACATTTATGTATTTTAGATTGGTCTGTTATTCAAAAGAAATAATTAAATAGAAACATAAAGAAATAAATAACCAAGTAAACAAATATTATACTTAATGGAAACGATAAAAGATTTAATTTATTACTTACTTCTGTTCATTTTCTGATGAGTGAGTTTCAATTATCAGAACATCCATTGTCCTTCGGTATCTCCATTAAGAATTTTAAAATGCAAAACAAACATAGTCGAAATTCAAACGTAGTATTATACCGATAATTCATAGTTCAGAGTAGTAAAAATCATGATTTCTATAATTTCGAAAGCCGTGTATCAGAATATTCAAAAATCAGAAACTTAGAACTATGTAAAGTTGAACAAAAAGTAGACCAAAACTAAACATTTTTTTTCTAATTTTCGCTCATTCTTATTAATTCCTAGAAATTAGTATTAATATGGCAGTTGTAATTATAAACTCTTTGAATTTTGGCTGTCTCCTTAATTAAAACTTTCTATATTATGAACTTCGGGAGTTTAAAAAAAAGAATTGTATAATTGAAATTCTGAATGGAGATACCGGAGGACAATGGATGTTCTGATAATCGATACCCACCCGAAATATTAAGTTAAGTTATGCTTACTTTTGTATTTTTTTAGAATCATAGAACTGCTTTTATAGTACTTATTTACGTTCATGATTCTGAAATAAAAAATTTTTACAGCGCATGAAATTGACAGCGTAAAGAAGGTAATCAGCGAATTGCACTGAACGGTTTTTTATACAAATTGAAAAGAATAAAATATATTGCGAATTGACATAGTATCTCTCTAAATTCTGAAGAGTGATATTTTCACTCGATATTTTTACTTATCAAACGATTTGAATGAGATTTCACTCTAAGCGAGTGATAAGTGAGCTAGCCAAAGCCTTTCGAGTGAAAAAATCGCTCTTAAAAATTGTAGAGCCAAGCTTTATAATTTACGTAATATATATGGAATGGTTTTAGATAATATTTAGAGTAACACAGTAATAAAAGACAGGAAAAAGGAATATCGGTATATGTAACTGATTCCATGTGGCGTATTTGTGAAAGTATCGTACAAAGCTTATCAATTAAATACATTCAAATACATAAGAGATATTTGAGGTTATGTATTTTTTGACATTTTCTTTCATCACTTATATTTCGAGAATGGCACGGTCATTTTTGTCCAAACGGGGCTCATATTTTTGTTTTTTAACGAAGATTCGAAATTAAAAAAAAAATTAAAAATTCATCGAAAGATTATTGATTTTAATGAATCTACGTACGTACGTGAATCTATGTTAGTAAACATCTAATTATACTAATATCTAATTATATTAAATTTAAATATTTAAATAATTTTAATAAATTACGTACCGTGAAAAAATTGCTAGATAAGAATTGTTACCTATCGTTCTGTAAGTTTAATAAACAATTATCTTTTATCACGTCATCAATGATAAAAAAGCACATCTTTTTTGAGTTATTAATTAGAAAGAGATGAAGCAATTTAAAATTAATTTATTAGAACAAAGAATTTCATATTATAACAATTAGTTTAGTTTGAAGAAGCTAAGTGCCAAAGAATTGGCAGCAGTGTTTTCTAATTCGCTTTACATCATTATGAAATTAGTTTAAGTATAAACTAAACAAATAATGTATTATAGTATGATTCATATATCATAAAAGATGTTTTATATATAATTATATATACCAATATATATATATATATATATATATATATATATATATATATATATATATATATATATATATATATATATATATATATATATATTGGCCCGTATAATTATGTATGATAAAAAATACAAAGTAAAAATATTTGTTTTTAAAGAACAAAGAAAATTTAAATAACTATAAAATAGAAAAGTAATGTGTTTAGTTTTAATTGCTTGGTTTTAGTCTGTGTGTAATTCAATAAAAGTAGATATTAAATTGAGAGTTAAATAATTAGATTTTTTACGCTTACTCTTCTTTACATACAATATGATAATGGAAATAATAGGTATTCCCATCATGAAAATGAGGTTTAATAAATGTTATTGATATTCGTTAATTTTAATTATAAATATTTATTAAACTGTGAATGTAGATTTCGTTTTATTGTGAGAGGTCCTTAGCCAATTTTTTATTATGTACAACGTTGCAGCTAGGAAGTGTATGCATCAATGAAAAATACCCATTTTCACGTAGGTTTACGTTAGTCTTAAACTAATGAGATATCCAGTTTATTTATCTGGAAGCGTCATTCTTCTTCAAGTTCTTGTTGCTGTGATCCACCAATGCTTGAGCGAGAAGTCCGAGTGGAGTATGGGACCATACACAGAGCACGCGATCCAAAAAGCCCTGTAAATCCAATTTAATTATTAATGAAATATTCTAAACAAAATATAAAAATATTCGCCCATATGCATAGAATATACTTTTACTGCTATATATACATATATGGGGCTTATTTTAAAAAGTTTAAAAATTTAAGGTAATTAGCTTTTAATAATTATTCTCGGTTTAGTAAACAACTCAAACATGAAAAGTGGTTAATTTTATTAAAATAAATAAGTTTTTGATGAAATAAGTAGTATACAATGCAAATGTTTTTTGTAAACAATTAATATTACTGAGTAATTAATATTAACAGTAATATTTGATGTTTCACATTCCTTATAAACAGCATTATACCGTTACACGAGAAATTCTAAAAATTACTACAAGAGTCTTCTGTATAAGGGATGACCAAATTAATAACACATATGTTGTTCTAGGAATATGAAAAGCTTAGTACTGTTTATAACATCAGTTAACATAATCAGATGATAAATCAGGTTACGGGATTGTGAGCCGTTGAGTGATTTATACGATATGAACAATGGGTGGTATAAGATAATTTTCACAGACAATTATTGATAAATCAAATAATTATTTCCGGTGATGTATCATGTCATATCAAGACTAAATTAATTATTAATAAAAGCAAAATTCAATTTATCAATGGAAAAATAAGAAAAGTTTAAATTATAACAATCACAATAGATTATTTTTATTTAAAATACTCAGCAAAATCTCACCGTGCTTGGTTTCTTCGTTGTCGCGGCTTTCGCCCTCACTTCCGGCTTATCTTCCTGGACGGCAGGTTTGGCAGTCACTGCAATGATCAGCAGCGCGACTACGCAGAGAGCGAGGAAATATCGGGAGAACATCTTGGATTAAAGATAAATTATTCGATCTCACGTTCGAGTGTGAATTTTCTCCCAGCAGACGGTGGTACTTATAGTCAAATTTTGCGTCTGGATTAGGATTATATAATTGCATTTACGCAAGTTCAATAAAGATTTTCGATTATGAGATATATAGATAACGGTACAAAGAAAACTATTGTATAGACATATCGAAAATCTTTTATTTTCTCACTGTGTCAACAGCTGCATATTCTGTAAGAATGAATCAGTGAAAATTCACTGATTGTAAGTGAATAGTCACTGATTGTTAGTGAATACTCACTGATTGTAAGTGAATACTCACTTATTGTAAGTAAATAGTCACTGATTGTAAGTGAATAGTTACTGATTCAAATAGTCCCAAGTATTCCACTGCGAAACAGCGAATAGTCATTGATTCAATTAGTGAACAAAATCTCACTGACTCAATTAGTAGCAAATTCACCGATTTTGTCAGTGAATCTTTTACGGCTTCAACAGAGGGATTCACTGATTCATCAGTGAAATTTTCACTACCTAATTAGTGGATTTTCACTGTTTAGGAAAAGTTGAATTTACGTACCCACGCTTATTTATATTAATTAACTATTTATTATATTATAAATTGAAACATAGCGATTATGATAGAGACATATTTATTAAGAATTAAATTAAATTATTATAATATTAGAAATTTTTTTTTATGTTTGTTGGGAATCGAACTCTTGATATTCTGCACGCCAGTCGGATATATTGACCCTTCACCAATGGAGACACTTACGTAGTACATTTTCGGAACTTGTATAAGTTTAACAGCTTCCGCGCGCGTTATATATTTATAATATTACTAGTTTCATTTATTTAAATAAAAGGTAAATAGTTTTTATGTGAAAAAGGATTTGTAAAGTCAATGTTATTATTACTATAGTCATTTAAGAGGATGCCAAATATTTATGTTCTAGTCTAATGAAGTATTTTGCTATTCATTTAAATGCGAAATTCAAAATGCGAAAATTGAGGTTAGATTTTCGTTTCGAACTATTCTCGGAAAGGAAATAATGTTAGATAAGGTAGTGGACCCGGTTCTCGATAGGTACCCAGTTGTCGATAACTCGAAGGAATAATACGATTTTAGATATATTTTGAGCAATTTTTCGGTACGAGAAAATTATTTCTATATTAAGAATATATCACTGAATAAATATTTTGAATTATAAAAACTCAGTTAGCGCTATTTGTTAAATAAAAATTCACACTTCTTGGTACTCCCAGATTTGATGCGTTTCTCGGTGTTTCCTTAACCACAACCGTAACAAAAAGTAAACTTTAAAGTGACATTTTTGTAATAAATTGAACGTTTCAAAAAACTGTAAAGCCAAGATTACCTTTAAATTCAACAAAATAAGCGCAATCAAAAAGTTAAATTTTGATTTATTTACTTATAACTATTTTAATTCATATATCGACAACTCCGTCTTAATTACGCGTACGTACCCAGTTGTCGATAGTCAGATAATATACACAAAATACAAATAAATTTTTCATTAAATGTTATTTCATTGCTTAAAAGTACTTAAGCACTACTTTTAATTAATAATTATGTAATTATAATAATCAAAATGTGTATGTTATTCAATCAAGTTTTGACATAACCTAGAACCTAACCTGAACAATGGGCTTGTTGGTATATCGAGAACTGGGTCTTTTGCACCTGTCGAGAATTGCTCCGACTCGTAAAATGGTTATCGACAACTGCTCCCTCGGATTCTTTTTGGTTTATTGAATTTAGAAGTAAACATTACGTTAAAATTTTGTTTTTTTCGAGTTATTTGCTAAATAAGTATATTAATTAATAGTTAAAAACAAAAAATTTCAATTTTTTTTTAAATTAAAGCATTTTTTATAGCGAAATAAGTTGAGTCTGTTACTAAGCTATCGAGAACCGGGCCAACTACCTTACTGTATTAGGTCTCAAAATATTTCTTATTTTACGAAGAATTGGGGACGACTCTTAGTTTTTCCATTAACAGACTACTACTTGAATAAATAGTAAAAATGGAATTAGACAAGGACAGTAGATACGGCCACCTCTTAAAGGAGATTTGCTTTAATATTTATCCAATGTTATATATATTAAGGTTTTAATAATAAATAATTAGTTATAAATATTATCAGATTGCTGTCTCAAGTTGCAGCTGATTTCAAGTTAATTAAAGTATTCTTAAATCAGACTACTATTGGGAAAATAAATTTGTCAATAATTGTTCATTTTTAATCACTTATCAATTTAACATTAATTTATAAATTTAGGATTATAATACCTACGAAAACAAGATTATTATTCCCGGCATCCGACAGTAGTTGCCGTTAATCTATAAATTGCGTAATTGTTTGTTATTCGTTTGTTATTTGTGTGATATCCTTATTGAATGATTAGGAAAGATGTGATTAAACAAGGACAGTAAATACGGCTTCCTCTTAAAATAACCATAAAGGGACGAAAAGTAACATATAAATAACATAAAATACCGTAAAAAAGCATAAAATAACATAACATAATATAAAATAACTTGAATATCTTTAAATCTCGCATAAATAACGATAATATAACAATAAATTCCTAAAATAGGCCGCAATAATGTAGAATAACGAAGATATAATGAAGGGCTGAATTATTAGGCTATTGTGGAAAAGGTCATATTCTTTATATAAAATAACATAGAGATAACGTGAAATAACGTATAATTAGCTTAAGTAGCGCAGAAATAACGTAAAAATAACGAAAAATTTCGAAAAGTAGGCCAAAATAACGTAGAGAATGGGATATATGGAGTCTTTTACAGTTGCAGTCGGTTTGATGAACTTTATTGATAATTATATATGATTATATATGATTATATATGTTCGTATACAGTTACATATAAAACATTTTGCTTTTACGATGGGTTTTCATGTAGTTATATACGATTATATATATTTATGTATAAATACATATTGAATTTTCAACTGTTCTTAAACTATTTTCTTAATGCATAACCGATCGGAGTAGGATTCCAGGTCGATATGGTGACCGATGGCGAGGTTTAGGTAGTGCGCTCCGTAGTTTTTGTTGTCTAGATGTAGGTACAGGTCAGACATCTAAGTATCGCGACCTCGTCATAGACCGTCATAATTACTTCGACAAGTATTTTCATATAGACACAAAAAGCTACGGATAGCGCTACCTAGACTCGTCATCGGCAACCAAATTACCTGGACGCCTCCTCCGACGAGTTCATATATGTAGACATCAAAAACTATGGAGCGCATTATCTAGACGTCATCATCGGCCACCATAACCACCTGAACACCTTCTTCGTCCAGTACGTATTTGTAGACATAAAAAATTATGCAGCGCATTATCTAGACCACGCCCTCGACCACCAGAACCACCTGGACACCGTCTCTGACCAATAGTTAGACACCAAAAACTACGGAGCGCACTACCTAGACCTACCTCATCATCGGCTATTATGACCACCTGGACGCCTTCTCCGACCAGTACCTACATCTAGACACAGAAACCTACGGAGCGAGCTACCTTGATCTCGTCATCGGCACCCGACCAGTAGTTATAGGTAAACACCGAAACCTACGGAACGCACTACCTGAACCTCGTCATCAGCCACCATAACCACCAAGACTAAGCGCGTTATGCTCAGTCCCGTGTTTCAACAGTGCCTGAACTTTTACTGTACAACAATATATTACTTTTTACTACCAACTCTATTTTACTTTTGTGAATTAAAATTTTCTAAGTCCATATACAATTGTATATATGTATATACGACTATATATAAGTTGCCTACCAATATGCCTTATAATACACTTCGGATACTACTTTTACAACAAGAGGTATTAGGGTAGTGCATAGAAATTCAGTTCAGGCAGTAATTAGGCCCTTATCAGGTGCCTGAGAAGTCAGCTAAGGTCCTGATCAGTTGTCTGTACAGGACCTTAAAAAGTATACAATGACGCGCAGATCAGGGCCTTCGCAGGCTGTGCTAATCGTTAGAGAATGAGCAGGCACTTATCAGGCTGTCTGAACAACAACGAATTAGGCAGCAAACAGACACGACAGCTGTTGATGCAAAATAAACGGTATATAAAATAAGATTATTGAGGTTTGATTATTTGAACTTTATTTAGAAATAATAATCTAGAATTCAACCTTGATTTTGAATCTATTTACTTTTTTTTCATTATACAAATACTATTTGGAAACAAATATAAAAGATATATAGATCAACTAAAAAGTGCTATACTGTCTTCTTTTATTTTTAAATTTTTTATTATTAATAAAGCAAGTTAATTTAATCTACTTCTTTTATTACATTATACTTTGTTGAATTTGCCTTGTAAATTTGAGTGCGCTCTTACAAAATGTTATGTCAATATTCTTGAAACTTACTGTTGACTAATATTCTTCCATATAACATACTGAAAATAACTAATTTACGCTAGTTTAATTGGAAGAACACTTACAAATATTTTATCGATAAAACTTTAGCTAAGCTATTTTAAGTGACTCAAATAAAATCTAAAAAAATATTCTTTTGATAATAGAAGTAAATTTGCTAAAGTTAAAAAAAGATGTATATTCTCTTTCTTCCATACGAGTACAACATACTTACTCATTTTCAGTTACTATTAATGTATAATTTATAAGATACGTAAGATGTTAGATCTGGGGACCGACTGATAACTGTTTCAATAACTTCAGTAAAACTCTTATCAGAAAAATTACCAAGTGTAAATTCTCTGTTAAGAAATTAAATTCAACTATAAGTTCCATAGTTAATTGAATTATTATAGAAATTGAAATTCATTTCAATTGTGAACCTTAATTTTAATTCTATTTACTTTTATTTCTTAAAATTCTTTTTTTAATACAAATATATAGTTCATGTAAAAAGTTCATTATAGTCTTCTTTAATTTTTAAGCTAGTTATTATTAATAAAACAATTTACTTTGATCTACTCTTTTATATATCAAACTTTGAAACTGAACATTATGAAGCTCTAATAAAGTATGTGTATCAGTAATCAAGTCCCGAGTGCTTTGAAAGAACTAAAATTATATGTTACATATAACAAACTGAAAATTAGTAAATTACTCTATTTTAATAGGAAGAATACATAAAAATATTTTATTAATAAAACTCTAGCTAAGTTATTTTAATAGTGATTCAAATAAAATCCAGCGACATTTTCTTCCGATCAGAGAAATAAGTATGCTAGAGTTCACATATATATTTATTCTCTTTATACTTTAATGTTAAAATAGATCAGCTAGAGTTTTATAATTCAAATATTTTTAAGTATTCTTTGTATTAAAATAGCGTAATTTACCATATTTTAGTTTGTTCTATGTAGCACGTAAGTTCACAATCAGTTTCACTAATTTTAACATAACAA
Organism: Gastracanthus pulcherrimus; assembly: GCA_949152435.1. Lineage (NCBI taxonomy): Eukaryota > Metazoa > Arthropoda > Insecta > Hymenoptera > Pteromalidae > Gastracanthus > Gastracanthus pulcherrimus. Next base: position 9,415,511 of record OX424572.1, read on the forward strand.
TTTATATACCTAAGAGCACACTCATATTTACATACCAATTCAACTATTTTAATTCTTTCGAAGCACTTGGCACTGTATTACTGATGCATAAATATACTCTGTTAGAGCTTTATAATGTTCAATTTTAAAATAAAATATTTTGCAAAAGACAGAAAATTAATTTCTATCCAAATAAATAAAGTTTTTTTATTAAATAACTTTAATAGTAAAGAAGGATTTAGGCCACTTCTTAGTTTATCTATACTTTATTTGATCTATTTCAGATTTTAGTTATACAAATATAAAAGTTATAATATATTACAATCAAAATTAAGATTCACAATTGAAATCAATTTGAATTTCTTTCACAACATGATTCTAACCTCAATTTCAAGGACTAAAAAATTATTCTAATAAACATTGTGAAGGTTTCTTTCAAGTCTATTGTAATTTCTGAATAAAGTTCAAACAATATCAACTCTCAATAATCTTGTTACTTACTATTTATTGTGTATGAAAAGTTGTATCCGTTTGTTGCATATTTTGTTATTGTTCAGGCACTCTGACTATCATCTGACCATTCCCTGACGTTAGACTGCAGTCTTACACAGCCCTGACCTGCGCGTCATTATATACCTCATAAGGACCTTGCCAGGCACCCTGATAAGCGCTGGTAAGAGGAGGCCGTATCTACTGTCTTTGTCTAATTAGATTTTTGCTATTTATTCAAATAGTAGTTTGTTAATTAAAAATCTAAGAGTCGTCCCCAATTCTTCGTAAAATAAGGAATATTATAAGATCTAAAAAAATATTTAACATTATTTTCTTTCCGAGAATACTTCGAAATGCGAAAATTGAGGTTAGGTTTTGCGTTTCAAACTATTCGCGTAAAGGAAATAATGACCGGTACTCTTTTAGGTCTCAAAATATTCCTTATTTTAAAAAGAATTGGGGACGACTTTTAGCTCTTCAATTAACAAACTTCTATTTGAGTAATTAGCAAAAAAGTGATTAGACAAGGACAGTAGATGCAGCTTCCTCGTAAGGCCGCAGTAGTTGCTCAGACAGCCTGGAAGATTTTGGGTTCGAATCCCACGCGGGGCAGTCTTTTTTTCTTTTAATAATAATTTAATAATTTTCTGTAATAAGAAATGCACAAAACATTGCTAATCTTAAATGAAAACTATTTTGTATGTTAAACTTGCATAAATTAATTATTATATTATTAATTTATTTATTTAAAATTTATATACAAGTATGTATAATTATATACAATCATGTAAGATTATATATAACGTTATTCTATATACAATTGTATATAAGTTACTTCCCGTCACGGACCCAGTTCCTGATCAGCTAAGAGCAATTCCTGATCAACTCTGATTTCCATAAAAGCCAATTACAATTAAACTTTTTAGACTTTGAACAAGAAAATCTAAATAGTAGATAAAAGAACTGGGTCCGTAATGGTATATATGATTATATATAAGATTTTTTTACTCGGGTTTGGCCTACTTTTCGACATTTTGCGTTATTTTTACGTTACTTATGCGCTTTGTTTCCTAATATACGCTATTTCACGTTATTTTATGTTACCTTACATCAAGAATAAGACCTTCTCCATATCTTCCTTTTTCTACGTTATGTTGTTATATTTTTCGAAATTTTTACCATTATATTAAGCCTAATAATTCAGACCTTATCTATATGTCAGTTATGTTACATTATTATGGCCTATTTTTGGAATTTATTGTTATATTATCGTTATTTATGCGAGAATAAGCGATATTCAAGTTATTTTATATTATCTTACGTTGTTTTATGCTATTTTACGGTATTTTACGTTCTGTATATATTACTTTTCGTTACTTTATGGGTATTTTAAAGGAGATTTGCTTTAATATTTGTCCAAAGTTATATATATTAAGGTTTTTACAACAAATAATCGGGTCTAAATATTATCAGATTTCTGTCGCAAGTTGTAGCTGGTTTAAAGTTAATTAAAGTATCCTTAAATCAGACTATTATTGGAAAAATAAATTAGTCAATAATTGTTCATTTTTAATCACTTATCAATTTAACATTAATTTATAAATTTTGGATTATAATACCTAGGAAAACAAGATTATTATTCCCGACATCCGTCATTAGTTGCTGTTTATCCATAAATTGCGTAATTGTATGTTATTTGTTTGTTATTTGTGTGTTATCCTTATTATTTTGTCCTATATAACATAAAATCATTTATGTAAAGTATGGATGCACGTATATTGTTGGATGTAAAGGTAATAGTTATTGAATTATATTATAATGTTCCAAGTTATTTTTAAGGTTGAGTTGAACATAAGATTTTTCATTATTTCATTAATTCTGGTATTTTATGGTTCCGATACCCTGGTAGAAACGTTAAGGAGTTCTTAGCTATTGTTTAAGTAATTTTATATGGATTAGTTAATATATCCTTAAGGAATTAGCTAAAAACCCCGGTACCTGGCGACGTTTTTTCGTTACGGACTAGTTAAAAACTCGTTAATTTAAAAAATATATTCAGAAGTAATTTAATAATGAATCGATTAAGTTTAGTTATCAGAGTAACTATTTAATAATAAGTGTTTAATTATAAATGATTAAAATGTATGTACATTCAGCTTTCAAATCTATCCCCACTTTGTAAATAAATATCCCGGGTTATGGTGAAGTAAAACGTTTTCGCGCTTTTGCGAACAACAATTCTACACAAAATATATATAAGTTCGTTTCGTCTGAAGAACGTTTACTTTGAAACGTTCAATTTTAAGTCGCGCAAGGGGTTTTTGGGACAATTTTTTTTAGTTTCATGTTTTATTGTACTCTTGACATCTATATTAGTTAGATATATGACACTATTAATGGTTATAGTCCGTTGATCGTTACATCATTGTTAGGTTATTAAATGATTTATATTTTTTGAAAATATTGCGTTTGCTAACAATTATAGTTAATCAATTGCTTCAAAAAATTAACAATATAAATAAATTAGGGTTTTTAACACAAAAAACAATCACGTGTAATCCAATGATGAGACTCCGAAATAAATTGCAACTCTGATTTAAATATGCGACGCGGTGAAACGGTCTGCTGTATTTTGCTGAGAATTAAATTGGAGCATGCGCTTTTGATTTGATGTACGTGATAAATAAAAAATATTTTTAATTATATACTGCAATTTTTTTATCTGTATAATTTAGATCTCTTACCGAATCCCAAGCTTGATTTAATCCTTAATATTAGTTAAGATTAGCTAACGAGATTAGCTAATCGTTGATATCTTAAGTAATTCGACTCGTTAATTTTCTACCAGGGTAATTACGAAAATATATGTATTACGTATAAAAGCGGGTGTTGGCGCGCGAATCAGGGGAAGGGGAGCTATATGTATATGTATAGGTACATATTGATATTGGTACAACTGTTATCAAATATTACATATCATATTTCTATTGTTGTGTGATCAGCAGAACATGTTTCCACTACTCCGTTAAATATTAACATCTATCAAATAAAAGCTTTAACTGCATGGTTGTTGTATTAGAATGAAAATTACAAAACCAGGATATGAATCATAAAAAAAAAATATTAAGGATAAATATCATAAAATCCTTTACACTTTACGCATGAAGGATAAAGCTATGCGGCTGTTGACACAGTGAGAAAATAGAAGATTTTCGAGATGTCTACACAAAAGTTTCCTTTGTACCGTTATCTACACAAAAGTTTCCTTTGTAATTATATAATCCTAATCCAGACGCAAAATTTGACTATAAGTACCGCCGTCTGACGGGAGAAAATTCACAATCGAACGTGAGGTCGAATAATTCATCTACAATCCAAGATGTTCTCCCGATACTTCCTCTCTCTCTGCGTAGTCGCGCTGCTGGCCATTGCAGTGACTGCCAAACCTACCGTCGAGGAAGATACGCCGGAAGTGCAAGCCGCGACATCGAAGAAACCCAGCCCGGTGAGATTTTGCCAAGTATTTTAAATAAAAATTTTCTATTGTGATTGTTGCAAACTAAATTTTTCTTGCTTTTCCTTTGATAAATTGAATTTTGATCTTATTAATAATTAATTTAGTCTTAGTATAGTAATTAATTAGGATCAATGAACGCAAGTTTAGTAGATTTTAACCTCCTCAACCTTCTGTAAAAAATAAGTGATAAATTAGGTGATAATAAATCATTCAATATTTTTATATGATACATCACCAGAAATAATTATTTGATTTATCAATAATTATCTGTGTAAATCACATTATAACATCGATTGTTCATATCGTATAAATTGCTCAACGGCTCACGATCCCGTAACCTGATTTATCATCTGATTATGTTAGCTTATGTTATAATTCCCTTATACAGAAGAATCATGTTGTAATTTTTAGAATTTCTCATGTTAGGGTATAATGCTATTTATAAAGAATGAGAAACATCAAACAATACCGCTAATATTAATTACTCAATAATATTAATTGTTTATAAAAAACATTTGCATTGTATACTACTTATTTTATCAAAAACTTATTTATTTTAAGAAAATTAAACACTTTTTCATGTTTCAGTTGTTTACTAAACCGAGAATAATTATTAAAAGCTTACTATCTTAAATTTTTGAACTTTTTAAAATAAGCCTCATATATGTATATATAGAAGTGAAAGAATATTTCGTTAATAATTAATTTGGATTTGCAGGGCTTTTGGGATCATGTGCTCGGTTTGTGGTCTTATACTCCACTCGGACTTGCCACTCAAGCATTGGCGAATCATAACAACAAGAACTTGAGAAAGAATGACGCTTCCGGATAAATAAACTGGATATCTCATCAGTTTAAAACTCGCGTAAACCTACGTGAAAATGGGTATTTTTCATCGATGCATACACTCCCTAGCTGCAACGTTGTACATAATAAAAAATTGGCTAAGGACATTTCACAATAAAAAGAAATCTACATTCACTATTTAATAAATACTTATAATTAAAAATAACGAATAGCAATAAAATTTATTAAACCTCAATTTCATGATGAGAATATCTATTATTTCCATTATCATATTGTATGTAAAGAAGAGTAAGCATAAAAAATTAAATTATTTAACTCTCAATTTAATATCTACTTTTATTGAATTACACAGACTAAAACCAAGCTATCAAAACAAAACATATTATTTTTTCATTTTTGGGTAATTTAAATTTATTTTGTTCTTAGAAACAAATATTTTTATTTTGTATTTATTATCATATATAATTATACGGGCCAATATATAAAAGTCATCTTTTATGATATATGAATAGTATGGTAGGGTTCACTTCATACACATAAGAATCAAACACAATTAAATTAAACACAAGATTTTATATTAATTTTTTTTGCACAATGAATTTTTTTTTGTTTTTTTTGAACACATAGAAATAAGTAATATTTTTGTATACGTTTACTTTTTACACCGGAAAAAAGAAATATTAAATAAGGCTTAATAATTGTACGGTAATACATAATTTTTTTAGTTTATTCTTAAACTAATTTCATAATGATCTAAATTAGTTTATTCTTAAACTAATTTCATAATGATCTAAATTAGTTTATTCTTAAACTAATTTCATAATGATCTAAATTAGTTTATTCTTAAACTAATTTCATAATGATCTAAATTAGTTTATTCTTAAACTAATTTCATAATGATCTAAATTAGTTTATTCTTAAACTAATTTCATAATGATCTAAATTAGTTTATTCTTAAACTAATTTCATAATGATCTAAATTAGTTTATTCTTAAACTAATTTCATAATGATCTAAATTAGTTTATTCTTAAACTAATTTCATAATGATCTAAATTAGTTTATTCTTAAACTAATTTCATAATGATCTAAATTAGTTTATTCTTAAACTAATTTCATAATGATCTAAATTAGTTTATTCTTAAACTAATTTCATAATGATCTAAATTAGTTTATTCTTAAACTAATTTCATAATGATCTAAATTAGTTTATTCTTAAACTAATTTCATAATGATAGAAAAAATCGCAGCCAATTCATTGGCACTTAGCTTCTTCAAACTAAAGTTATTGTCATAATATGAAATTCTTTGTTCTAATAAATTAATTTTAAATTGCTACATCTCTTTTTAATTAATAGCTCAAAAAAGTTGTGCTTTTTTGACATTAATGGATTGACAAAAGATAATTTTTTACTAAAATTACAAAATGATAGGTAATAATCCTTATTACAGCAATTTGATCTCGGTAAGTAATTTATTGAAATTATTTAAATATTTAACTTAAATATAATTAAATGTTTACTAACATAGATTCACGTACGTACGTAGATTCATTGAAATCAATGATCATTCGATGAATCTTTAAATTTCCTTTTAATTTAGAATATTCATGAAAAGACAAAGAAAATGAGCCTTGTTTGGACAAAAATGACCGTGCCATTCTCGAAATATAAGTGATACAAGAAAATGTCAAAAAATACATAACCTCAAATAACTCAAAATATAAAGGTTGTTATGATCTTGGCAAAGAACTTAACCAAGAAATAGTAAAAAGTTAACCTTTTGAAAAGTTTTAAATCAAATGCTGCCGTTTTATTCCAGTTACCGTAGGTGACCAAAAATCGATTTTTTCACATAAAGTTTACTGAATATTCATCTTCATATTCCTAATCATCTCAATTTTTTTCAAAAATATTCCATCTTATATTTCATAGGTATGGGAGATGCGGCTAATGTGACGCACTTAAGGTTCATTATCTGGTATCTTCTAAATAATTGCTAGAATCAAATATAAAAATGTACTAAATGTTAGTTAGACTTGTCTAAGCTAGTATAGAAACAGTTTTATATAGATTTATTAAATCTAAGACAAAGAATTAATACAATACAATAAAAATAAATTGGGCGCTACATTACCCGCCGTGTCGGGTAGAATGGCGCGCTGTTGTAATTATGCTTAAAAATTGTTTTTGGCGACGTATATCTTCATTACTAATTAAAATAATATTAGGATAATAAAAATTGTTTAAGTTATTCATTGTTTTGAATTGTATTTTTAATAAATTTTGAAGAATTTCATATAACAGCTGAGAACTAGGTTATATAATCATAATTAATCAAAATCGAATGTTTACGTAATTTTTAAGACTTTTTAGTGAATAATATAATATAATTAACAGATTTCAAGATTTGTAAGTTTAAGTTTTTGAAAATTTGTCTGAAAATAGTAATAATTTCGTGTACGCCACATTGGCCACATATGCACATTTATTAGGTCGTTTTAGTATATATGTGTATCAAAATTTAAAAACCAAAGTATTATTCGAAATACAGTATGCCTTAGATTATAGAAACTTATTATTCGTATTTATTTAGGGTGTAAGACATTAATTCTAAATATTTATTTTCCAGATAAATTTTATAGTAGAGTAACCTAAAAAAAATTGATATTTATCAATAATCTTCATAAATTGTAATCAATCTTTACAAAAATTCGTATGGCGGCATTATATACTATATAGAATCGAATAAAATTAATTTTAAGTATTTAATTTGAAGGTATATACTTAAAGCATGGGTGCGTCAACCTAGCCGCTGCGCAACATTAGCCACATCTCCCCTATAATCGATTGAAAAAGAATGAAGATTTTGTGTACAACAAAACAAGGGAAACAAATTATTCAAAATTTCGGGTCGGAAACGATAGGTAATTTTACGCTCTTTCAAATGCATTATCATCCAATAGATGATATTATTTCTAAGATATCAAGACACCGGAAAAACTAAAATTAAGAAACCAAAAAACCGCTAAAAAACATCAAAAAATTTTTATTTTGATCTGCCGTTCATAAACACAAAAATGAGCCCTGAAAAATTAATTTTCTTTGTGTATATTCAGAGTAATGCTACTCCACATCTATGCGTACACACATATACACATGCACTCTCTCACACACATACACACAGACTCACTCACTCACTCACTCACTTACACACACATACATACGTACACGCACACGCACACGCACACGCACGCATATACGCACACACAACATATTTACGCAAAAAATTACGTGAAAATTAGGACAAATTCCAAAAAATAAGTCAAAATAACGCAGAAAAACGGAGATATGAAGAAGGATAATATGGAGATGATATATATATACATATATAGCGCGCGGCATTAGGACTTGCTTACACACAGAAGGCGCCACAGCCACTTCCCTCCCAGTGCCAGAGAGCGTCCTGGGCTTTCCGTTGACCTCTATGATGTACTGCTTGGCATCCAGGCGCTGTAGAAGTCGGTGAGGGCCAGTGTAATGCGGGATCAGCGAGAGCTTGACAGCGTGTTACTTGCTCCGCCACTTTGTTTTTTGAAATTCTGATATTTGACAAACACCCCTGTACACCAATTTTTATCAATCGCTCCGAGTAAGATAGAGATATTCGCCACGTGCAATAAGAGAATCGTGACGGGCATGATTCTCTGTTATCCAAGCGGCACGCAAACGGCTTGCAAGTGCTCTTGTCCTGTCTCATTTAGATTATTGCTCTTTAGTGTATCTTGATGTGTCAGGTGAGCTCCGGATGAGACTGCAAAGATTGCAGAATTCATGTGTGAGGTACATATGTGGTGTTAGAAGGTATGAGCATATCAGTCCCTACAGGAGTAAACTTGGCTGGCTTGATCTTGAGGGAAGAAGGGCGTATTTTGCGGCGGCACAACTATACAAAGTTATTAACATGGGTCAACCCACGTATCTTGCGGCCCTTTTTCAAAAAAACCAGGCTCGTACCTCTAGTAGGACTGATTCTAGGGAGCTCTCGATTCCATCGTCGCGTATCGATACAGGGTTGAAATCTTTTCAATCTCAAGGTGCGCGCCTATGGAATACGATCTCTCGACGTATTAAGCACTTGCCCTCACTACACAGATTTAAAGCGACAATTCGCGACTATTTGCTATGTAAATCCAGGGACATGGACCATGTATATCTAATGTAGAATGACGCTAATCATACGAATGTTAACTATAATAGAAATTAAAGTTTGCTAGTCTCAAAAAAAAATGTATTATTCGTAATGATAAGAATATGTGATAAGTGTAATGACGTGATTGATGTACGACAGATATAATATTGTGCAATATATGTAAGTTAATGACGAGCAATGTCGAGCTGTGATATGATTGACTATACTAATGATCTCTGTAAATATGTATTATTATTGAATATAGTTTATTGTTTTTCTCCTGCGCAAAATAAACATCTAATCTAATCTAAGCATCTGAAAGTCGACATTGGTCTTTCGTCGACGACAAAAGAGCGAGGCACTTGCGAATCGAAACTCGAGATATAAACATCGCACCGAATTATTCTCATTTTGATACGAGCACGTCACAGGATAATTAGGGTTTAAAAGTTAATAAAAAGAAACATTAAAAATGTAAATCTTTAAAGAACTGATTTGATCTCCTCCGTGAAACTTGATTTGTTAAATAACAATTTTAATGCATGAATTTCGAATTATATCTATAAAACATAGAAGAATTGGCAGATTTCGCTGAAACATCCAAGCGCACACCCAAATAATGGCATATAGATAACATACCTGTGCGACTCACCTCACACTGTGTCGTACGTGCGCCGACTTTAGCACCGCTTGCCACATTTGAATGCGTGCTAGCGCGAATTTTTATACGATAACGATAATAGTGTCTAAGATGTCCGCCCCAAGGCTATTTATGTAATTACGTTAAAAGTACTCTACCACCTTGAATTTTTTAAACAATCGATTTTTTTATCACGTGTTTCAACAAAGAATTTTGAAATAAACCTACATTTAAATTATCAAGACCAATAAAAGTTATTTTCAAGTTCAAAATGATAAAAAAAAAATTTGTATTGCAATGCATAGAAAATATAAACTTAAAATGGCTCCTCTAAACAATCTTATATTCTTGTATTTATATCACAGAATTCCCAGAGACAACATCAATGAAATTGGCTTTTATGAGTCTCATGTTACTCAGAAGACATGCAATTTCTAGGTGTATCTGGGAATAGCAAAATGCAAATGTAAAACATAATTCTCTGCCATAACCAATGATAAGGTAAGAGTACCAGAAGGTAATAGAAACCACATAGGCTTTGAGCATTTACCATAGTTGATGTATAGAAAATGTAGTAGCAAAACGCGCGGGTTTATTGCGAGACGCGAAGACGGCAATAGCTTGTGCTGTGAGACGGTTAGTCGGTTTCTGACCGCCGAAATATGCGGGTCAGTGTACATCGTGCTGCTCAAAATAATATTAATAAAATAAAAATATAATAATTCAGCATAAAATATTGTGTACTGTTACTTAAATAACCTCCCATGATATCACAGAAATAATTTTATTTGCGCCGGTTGGATATAAAAATATAGAGATACCTAGGAATAAAATATCGCCGGGCCTTGGCGGCTAATTCTTTACAAAATCCAAACACATCAATGAAGCAGTCAGTCGTTCGCCGTTTCTCGTCAAGTGAAGCCAGTCACTCGCTGTCTCTCATCAGTCGTTCGCCCGTCTATCCTCAGTCGAGACGAATCGTTCGCTCGTCTCCCATCAGTCGAAATCAGTCCAGTATATATAATATAATAAAAAGAAACAAAAATAAAAGAGATAGATTCAATTAAATCAAAAGAATTTGTATAGATAAATTTGTATCAAGAATGTTTTACTTTTAAACTTATCATTTGCTTTCATTTGTTTTGATAATCATAATTTTTGTAAAGTTTTCTCATACTAACTAATAAAGACTTTTGGAGGTATCGTTTAACTTTCAAATCACTGTTTAGGACTCTTTTTTCGATTAGTACAATATCACTACAATATGCCAAAATATTTTTTAAAAGATGCCTGTTTATTCCTTTTTCATACTCAAAGCTATCAGTACGTGGCACTGCGTTCTATTATTTATTTTTTAACAAATTGGCTCGTTAACACCTGTGGCTCTTTGATTCATTAATTTCTCATTCTTCACTCTCTCACCTACGTTACTAGACATCTCAGGGTACCGAAACCTCTTCGACCGTTGCGGCTGCGGATTTTGAGATTCCTTTGCCACTCTCTCACCTTTGCTACTAGACATCTCAGGATACTCAAACCCCTTCGACCGTTGCGGCAGCGGATTTTGAGATTCTTCTGTCACTTTATCAACTTTTCTTTAGATAAACCTGCATCTTGAGTACTTTCTATATCATTTTATTTACGTATATTTCATATGGATATAATTTGCAGATTCATTCAGTGTTAGTAATTTTTGAGAAGTGGAATTTAGAGTTGATAAGGTATTATTGTTTTTAGATTCTGTAACTGATGGGGAGTCTGCAGACAGCCATTCTTTTCAGATCCAATAGAGTGTTAAATTTTTACAGGATAATTGTTCAAAGGATTTTTTCATAAATCATCAATATTTAAATTCACTTGACAAGCCTTTTAATGGCCACTTTAAAAAATGTATAATTCTTTACGTGTTTCTTGAATAAGCAATTGACATGATAAGTAATTATAAAATTTACTTTGCGTATTATATTTCTCTTGTAAATAAACTTTTAATTAATTGTATCTATCTCTCTTTGAAGACTCAAAGTACATTTCCAGATGTTACTTTGTGGATTACTACATATAATATTGCTTGGTATTTTAATATGAAATCTTTTAGCAATAATCACACGTAACTCCTCGAGAGCTTACTTAGCATACATGCGTAATCCATGTATATTTTACTCAAATCAAATAATTTTATAAAAGTTATAACCATAATAAGCATAATAAGAATCATAATATTTCTAATAAAAATGACATTCCGTAAGAAGCCTAATGAATAGTATTTCTCAAAGTTACTATTCGTTTTGTAGAACTAATTTATATAATCACAAATTTTGCATAGCACTTTTAAGCTTACCATGCAACGTGAAAAGATATCAAATTTTTTTATATTTATACTCACACTAGTGACTAGAGTCTAGATCAGTGAGATGTATGATATACTATTCGACTCCTTCATAAAATTCATTAGTTTGCAGCTAGTGCGTTGATTTCGATTTTAATTTTATCCTAAAGTTTCATACTCTATCTGGTTTTATAACTAAATAAAATAAACCCTCTTATTTATTTTATCAATTTGCTCATTCCTCTTTTAAAATTCAACATATAAGTTGTATATTGGAAACGGGTGTTAAATTAATGATAATACACAATGTATATTTCAAATAAAATAACTTTCGTTTATTCAAAATCGCACACGGAAGGAATAACGCTAGTAATGTGCGACTGCTCTAGCTAGAGACTTTAGTACAACTAAAAACACTTGAAAAAAAGGGCATAAGAGAATATCGGGGCTGACGCATATAGTTCCCCACTCTTTTCTATACTCGCATTTTACTTTATTTCTTTGGGACATTTCTTAGTAAGTCGATTAATTTTTGTATAAGCATGTAGTAGTGTATAACTACAGTTACACACATACGTATGCTAAAGCATAGCGATATTCTAACATCTAAGGAACATATCACTCTTTTTTATAAAATTTGACTAGCTATATAAATTTTACATTGCTTTCCAGTGTAGGCGCACTTTAAATTCCTTATCTAATATCTACTAAATAATTGCTAAAATCAAATATAAAAATGTACTAAATGTTATCTGAACATGTCTATTCAGTATACATAAATTATATATAGATTTATTAAATCTAAAATAAAGGATTAATTCAATAATAAAAGAAATTTGTGCGACACATTTGCGATCTATGCGTTGCTAATTAAATTAGGTATATATAATAAAGTAAAAAAATAAACGTACATTTTAAAAGCTGAATATCATAGTAATATTTAAAAAAGAAAAATAGTATGTATTGTGTAGAATCTATATATAATCGAATAAAATTAGTTTGATGCATTTAATTTGAGGTAAATATTTGAAATAAAGATGCGCCAACCTACTCCGTGCGCCACATATGCTGCTTCTTCCGATAATACTTAATACTATAATTTTAACTATTGATTCTTTATAAATTTTATTGTTTTGAATACTATTCAAGATTTATCACTCGATTACTCTTGAAAAGCTATATTATAGACTTACAGTATTAAAAATGTTTGCAGTACCGGCCTCTTGACGTCTTTGATGAAAAACCCGAACGAGAGAAGTGTCGTGTTCAAAATCCACGGTCCAATAACTTCACTTTTACAATCCAAATGTATAACTTCACTGTCCAATAACATTTTGTTTGCAATTTTGGATTTTAACATTTCTTTAAATTTAAAATCACGATAATTTCGGTACTTCGGAGGTTGATTTTAAAAATATACACAATTATTAATTTTTTGTGCAATTTAATTGTGAGTTGAAAATATCACACCGCTGTACACCACTGTAATGACCCTGCTGGATTAGGTTAGATAGCGCGTGAACCGAGAGCGGTTTACTTAAATAAATTAGAAATAAATAAATGAAATAACATATAATAAATGTGGATTGAAATAAGGATGTTTTGATTAACAACGACACTTTCTCTCTGCGTCTAATTCGGGCTTGAGACCGGCTACGGCCGCATTAAAAGTGTTTGAAGCGAGAAATAACGAGGAAAATAAAATAGATGAGTAATCCGAGAAAACCCGTGTGTCCTTTAGCACGTCTAGACTCTGACTGACTTTACTCGTGGTCTACAAATTCGTTGTAGCCCGGTTGAGCTCCTCTCCTCCTCCGGTCCCGCTTTTTGGATATGTAGTCTAGAGGCTGTTTCCAGCCACATGTTGTTGTCGTGCGAGCGATACGCTTTTCTTCCCGGTAAAGCACTTGAACTCAGACCCCCCAATATCGCGTAGAACAGAGGTTCTTTGTTTTTTAGTGAGCGTGTTTTCTTTGCCTTTCAGACACAGTTTGTAAAATTGAATATTTTGGGTCTGAGTCTGTTCGAGAATCGAATGCTTATATATTTTTGAATATTTTCTAAATAAATGCGTATTATTTTATTTGAATATTTGCGCGTATAAATGGTGAATACTACGTGATGTATTATTACATTGCAACCTCGCGATCGAGCGTGAATTTTATCCCGGCAGACGGCGGCACTTATAATCAAATTTTTCATCTGGATTAGGAGTATATAATTGCATTTTTGCAAGTACAATAAAGGTTCTCAACTTTGAGATGTATAGATAACGGTACAAAGGAAACTATTGTATAGACATATCGAAAATCTTTTATTTTCTCAACGTGTCAACAGCTGCATATTCTGTAAGAATGAATCAGTGAAAATTCACTGATTGTAAGTGAATAGTCACTGATTGTTAGTGAATTCTCACTGATTGTAAGTGAATACTTACTTATTGTAAGTAAATAGTCACTGATTGTAAGTGAATAGTTACTGATACAAATAGTGCGAAGTATACCACTGCGAAACAGCGAATAGTCATTGATTCAATTAGTGAACAAAATCTCACTGACTCAATTAGTAGCAAATTCACTGATTTTGTCAGTGAATCTTTTACGGCTTCAACAGAGGGATTCACTGATTCATCAGTGAAATTTTCACTACCTAATTGTATCTATCTCTCTTTGAAGACTCAAAGTACATTACCAGATGTTACTTTGTGGATTACTACATATAATATTGCTTGGTATTTTAATATGAAATCTTTTAGCAATAATCACACCTAGCTCCTCGAGAGCTTACTTAGCATGCATGCGTAATCCATTTATATTTTACTCAAATCAAATAATTTTATAAAAGTTATAACCATAATAAGCATAATAAGAATCATAATAATATTTCTAATAAAAATGGCATTCCGTCAGAAGCCTAATGAATAGTATTTCTCAAACTTACTATTCGTTTTGTAGAACTAATTTATATAATCACAAATTTTGCACAGCACTGATTCAAATAGTGCCAAGTATTCCACTGCGAAACAGTGAATACTCACTGATTTAATTAGTGAAGAAAAGCTCACTGACTCAATTAGTAGAAAATTCACTGATTTTATCAGTTAATTTTTTAACGTTTCAACAGAGGGATTCACTGACTCATCAGTGAAATTTTCACTGTCTAATCAGTGAAATTTTCACTGCCTAATCAGAGAATTTTCACTGTTTGGGAAAAATTGAATTTTCGCCCTCATGATTATTTATATTAATTAACTATTTATTACATTATAAATTGAAACATAGCGATTATGGTAGACATATTTATTAAGAATTAAATTAAATTATTATAATATTAAAAACTTTTTTTTATGTTGGAGGGGTATCGAACTCTCGATATTCTGCACCCCAATCGGATACCTTGGCTGTTCACCCATGGAGACACGTACGTAGTACATTTTCGGAACTTGCATAAGTTTAACAGCTTCCGCGCGCATTATATATTTATTATGTTACTAGTTCCATTTATGTACATAAATGTGAAATAGTTTTGATCTGAAAAAGAATTTGTAAAGTCAATGTTCTTCTTATTACTATAGTAATTTAACCCTCCTGCGCAGAAGTTTATTTTCGTGTATATGGACTAGATCGAATGTAAGTCTGCAACAATATTTTCTGCAAATTCGTAACATTTTCTAAATAATAGCTATACTATTTAGCTTCAAATTGAGAGGTTGTAGATGTCCCAACAAAGTAAAGATTTAAATTTGTGATACAAAATGTATACAACAATGACGTGCAGAGGACGAGTATACTCGGCTCTCTGCGCAGGGGGGTTAAAAGGACGCCAAATATTTATTTTCTAGTATAATGAAGTATTTTGCTATTCCTTTAAATAATAACTTCTTTATCGAAAAACTAAAACTTGTACCCGTTTGGTGTAAAAATAGGAATATATCAAGCGCTAAATGATTGCCTATCATTAATTCCTAAGAGTACTTCGAAATGCGAAAATTAAGGTTAGGTTTTCGTTTCGAACTATTCTCGGAAAGGAAATAATGTTAGGTACTGTATTAGGTCTCAAAATATTTCTTATTTTACGAAGAATTGGGGACGACTCATAGTTTATCAATTAACAAACTACTACTTGAATAAATAGTAAAAATATAATTAGACAAGGACTAGTAAATACGGCCACCACTTAAAGGAGATTTGCTTTAATATTTATCCAATGTTATATATATTAAGGTTTGAATAACAAATAATTAGTTCTAAATATTATCAGATTGCTCTCGCAAGTTACAGCTGATTTAAAATTAATTAAAGTATCCTTAAATCAGACTACTATTAGGAAAGTAAATTTGCCAATACTTGTTCATTTTTAATCACTTATCAATTTAACATTAATTTATAAATTTAGGATTATAATACCTAGGAAAACAAAAGTATTATTCCCGACATCCGCCAGTAGATGCTGTTTATCCATAAATTGCGTAATTATATGTTATTTGTTCGTTATCCTTATTATTTTGTGATATATAACATATAAGCATTTATGTAAAGTATGGATGCACAGATATTGTTGGATGTACAGGTAATATTTATTGAATTATATTATAAAGTTCAAAGTTAGTTTTAACGTTGAGATGAACATAAGATTTTTCATTATTTCATTAAAGCTGGTATTTTATGGTTCCGATAATTTCGAAAATATATGTATTACGTATAAAAGCGGGGGTTAGCGCGCGAAGCACGGAGGAGGGCTATATGTACATGTATAGTATCTATCTATAGGTACATATAGGTACATATTGATTTTGACATAACTGATGTCAAACATTTCATATCATATTTCTATTATTGTGACATCAGCAGAACATGTTTCCACTACTCAGTTAAATATTAACATTTATCAAACAAAAGCTTTAACTGCATGGCTGTTGTATTAGATCGAAAATTACGAAAAAAAGTATAAGAATATATTACAAAATCCTTTTTACTTTATGCACGAACTTTAAAGCTATGCAGCTGTTCATACAATCAGAAAATAAAAGATTTCCGAGATGCCTGTACAAATGTTTCATTTGTACCGTTATCTATATGTTGTACTTGTAATTATATAATCCTAATCCATACGCAAAATTTGACTATAAGTACCGCCGTCTGCCGGGAGAAAATTCACAATTGAAAGCGAGGTCGAATAATTCATCTACAATCCAAAATGTTCTCCCGATACTTCCTTGCTCTCTGCGTAGTCGCGTTGCTGGCCATTGCAGTGACTGCCAAACCTGCCGTCGAGGAAGATAAGCCGGAAATGACAGTGAAAGCCGCGACAACGAAGAAACCCAGTCCGGTGCGATTTTGCTGAGTATTTTAAATAAAAATATTCTATTGTGATTGTTGTAATTTAAATTTTTAATTATTTTTCCATCGATAAATTAAATTTTGCTTTTATTAATAATTAATTTAGTCTTAGTATAGTAATTAATTAGGATCAATGAACGCAAGTTTAGTAGAGTTTAACCTCCCCAACCTTCTGCAAAAAATAAGTGATAAATTAGGTGATAATAACTCATTTAATTTTTGTATATGATGCATCACCGGAAATAATTATTTGATTTATCAATAATTATCTGTGAAAATTATCTTATACCACCGATTGTTCATATCGTATAAATCATTCAACGGCTCACAATCCCGTAACCTTATTTATCATCTGATTATGTTAACTGTCGTTATGAACAGTATTAAGCTTTTCATATTCCTAAAACATCATATGTGTCAGTAATTTGTATAAGCATCCCTTATACAGAAGAATCATGTAGTAATTTTTAGAATTTCTCGTGTAAGGGTATAATGCTATTTATAAAAAATGTGAAACATCAAACATTACTGTTAATATTAATTACTCGATAATATTAATTGTTTACAAAAACATTTGCATTGTATACTACTTATTTAATCATAAACTTATTTATTTTAAGAAAATTAAACACTTTTTCATGTTTCAGTTGTTTACTAAACCGAGAATAATTATTAAAAGCTAATTACCTTAAATTTTCAAACTTTTTAAATTAAGCCTCATATATATATATAAGTAAAAGAATATTTCGTTAATAATTAATTTGGATTTACAGGGCCTTTTGGATCATGTACTCGGTTTGTGGACTTATACTCCACTCGGACTTGCCACTCAAGCATTGGTGAATCACAACAACAAGAACTTGAGAAAGAATGACGCTTCCGGATAAATAAACTGGATATCTCATCAGTTTAAAACTCGCGTAAACCTACGTGAAAATGGGTATTTTTCATCGATGCATACACTCCCTAGCTGCAACGTTGTACATAATAAAAAATTGGCTAAGGACATTTCACAACAAAAAGAAATCTTCATTCACTATTTAATAAATATTTATAATTAAAAATAACGAATAGCAAGAAAATTTATTATACCTGATTTTCATGAGGAGAATACCTATTATTTCCATTATCATATTGTATGTAAAGAAGAGTAAGCGTAAAAAATTTAATTATTTAACTCTCAATTTAATATCTACTTTTATTGAATTACACACAGACTGAAACCAAGCATTTAAAACTAAACACATTACTTTTCTATTTTTTAGTTATTTAAATTTTCTTTGTTCTTTAAAAAGAAATATTTTTACTTTGTATTTTTTATCATACATAATTATACGGGCCAATATATATAAGTCATCTTTTATGATATATGAATCATACTATAATACATAATTTGTTTAGTTTATACATAAACTAATTTCATAATGATCTAAAGCGCATTAGAAAACACTGCTGCCAATTCTTTGGCACTTAGCTTCTTCAAACTAAACTAATTGTTATAGTATGAAATTCTTTGTTCTAATAAATTAATTTTAAATTGCTACATCCCTTTTTAATTAATAGCTCAAAAAATGTGTACTTTTTTACCACTGATGGATTGACAAAAGATATTTTTTTACTAAAATTACAAAATGATAGGTAATAATCCTTATCACAGCAATTTTATCTCGGTACGTAATTTATTGAAATTATTTGAATATTTAAATTAAATACAATTAGATGTTAGTACGTAGATTCACTGAAATCAATAATCTTTCGATAAATCTTTAAATTTCTTTTTAATTTAAAATCTACATGAAAAGACAAAAAAAAATAACCCCGTTAAGTGATAATAGAAAATATTAAAAAATACATAACTTCAAGTATCTCAAAATATAATAGTTATTATGATCTAGGCAATGAGCTAAGAGATAGTGAAAAGCGAACCTTTTCGAAAATTTCAAATCAAATGCTGCCGTTTTATTCCAGTTATCGTAGGTGACCAAAAATCGATTTTTTTCACGTAAAGATTTTTTCTCGTCAAAAGAAAAAGATAGAGCCTCAAAAATTTTACTCAATATTTCTTCATATTCCTAATCATCTCAATTTTTTTTTTAAATATTCCGTAATATATTTCAGATATAACCGTTTGAAAACAAAACGATTTCGTGTATAACAAAACAAGGGAAACAGATTATTCAAAATTTCGGGTCGGAAAAGATAGGTAATTTTATGCTCTTTCTAAGGTATCAAAAACCCCGAAAAACTAAAACTAAAACATTAATTTTTACCGTGTATATTCAGAGTAATGCTACTACACATCCATGCGTACACACACATACACTCACACATACACACACACACACACACAGGCTCACACACACATACACACGCACACGCACACACCCACAATATATATGTCAAAAAGTTGAACAATTCTTGTTCCTCCTGTTTTACAATGTAACAGGGCATTATATAAATCTTAAAATAATAGTATTACAACCGAACTATCGTAAGCAACAATCTGCAAAATTTTCAGAATCTCAAGAATTTTCTATTCTGAGTCAAAAATAAGAAACTATGCAAAATGTTTTGTCCGTCCCATGTCCCAAGCCTTAATTTTATCCGAATATACCAAGAAATTTAGTAATACACTAAATTTCAACCAAAATAATTACTCCGAGGGTTAATGTAAGTCTTAGTTAATCCAAAAATGATGTGCAACCTTTTAATGCATGTATTCGGTTTATGTATGATTGTTTCAAAATGTGTCCCCTAGTATTAATGTCTTATCCGTCCCAAGGGCTTTATTGAAAGAAAGTTGTATTAAAATATTCACAAATTAAAATGCAACCGATTCCTATTTGTAACTCTTATATACATTTTGTAAAATGTTCACATATATTTATTTATTAGTATTATTTTCTACAAATAATTAGTTAATTTTGCACTTCTACTACCGTACCTTTAATATATGTCTTGTCCGTATAGCGAAATATTTTTTAAAGGAGCATTCAGTTTGTTAAATAAATATTTAAATCGAATTTGTTGTTTAAAAAGACAGAGGAATTACTTTTTTTTTATTTCCTATTTGAAAATTCTGCAAAAAATATATTAAGCTTGAGACCATATTCTAACTAGTCTAGAATTAAAAGAAATATGAAAACTAAATTTTAAGATTTTTTATTTTGAAAAAAATTGTGGCGATATTCTAGAATCTTAATATCACAATAGATCACAATGCATGAGATCACAAAATATCACAGTAGAGTCGAATAATTTTTTTATATTTTCTTACTTTATTTTGATCAAAAAATATTCTTACACTTCTTTCTCAAAAGTCCCTAGTTTTTGAGTTAAAAATCAAACCATATTGGCAAAATCTCAAAATATAAAAAAAAACGCATTTTTTAACTTTTAATTGACATATAACACCTTAGAGTCTGAAATTCTTTTTACATACTCTGGATACACATACCAACATTTTTGTAGAGTTTCAGACATTTTTATTTTTCGACTTGCTCACTTGACATGGAACCAGCATATATGTCAGGCCAGCCGAAATTAACAAATCAGTGCGCACCTAGTTCTCAGTTATCTCTGCCAATTTTTTATATGAAAGTGCCTATCAAAAATAACTCTCAAAACAAGTTTCAGCCTCTATGGTCCCATGTGTGACCTAGTAAAATGTATTGAATTTTCAAAAATGGCCAACAAATGAATATTTTCCAAAAATTCTACAGAATCGTCTTTTTACAATATTTATGAAAAAAAATAGTTAGATTGTTCCTTGGTAGTTCAATGAATTACCCATACAAAGCTGAATATAAATCCTAAATTTTGTATTTTTAGGTTATGTTTGATCGTATGCCATTTTACCAAATCCATATATATCTGTATATATATGTATTACATGCTTAATTCCTTTTTTATACGTTCAAATCCGTTACGTATAACCAAAAATACAGCCCGTACAATTTGCCGTCCTGGTCATCTAGATAACATCCTCGACAAGTATGTTCATCAGAAAGCCAAAAACTATGAAGCGCATAACTGCCATGCAAATGAAGAAAGTGGGTACATCAGCATTTGAAATGAATCCCAGTCATTTGAGAAAATTAATTTTAATTTCGATTTATTTACTTAAGATTTTTATCGAAAAAATATCTATCCTTTTCCTAAAAACACGAACTATATCTAGTCATTTTTGTAACAGAAACTTTCATCATTTGCACGGCAGATAACCTAGATCTCCTCATCGGCCACCATAACCGCCTAGACACCGTCTGTAATAGTATGTATACATCTAGATACCAGAAAATATGGAGCTCACTACCTGGACCTCGCTATCGGCCATCATAACCACCCGAATGCCTCATCCGTCCGGTGCCTTTATATCTAGATACCAAAATGTACGGAGTTACAACCCTGGTTACCTAGACACCATCTGCAACTAGTATACACATTTTAACCCCAAAAACTACGGAATCCACTACCTAGACCTCATCCCCGGGGGCGAATAGTGCATAGATATTGTCTCTAATATAGACTAGCAATAAAATCATTAACAAAATAAGCAGTATTACAAAATAAAGAATTTTATTAAAATTTTTGTAACGGACAGTGGCAGTGTACATCTTTTTCAAAAATAAAAATCAATATGTTTAAATGAATTTATAAAATGTAATCAAATTATTAAGAATTATTTAATGAATGTAATTATAAAAAAATAAGAAAGTTCAAGAACGAAGCTACTTTGGTTACTAGCATAGGGGAGAACGGGGTAATGCCGGTCACTGGCTAATTCCGGTCACCCTTATTTTCAATAATCTAAACATTTTTAGGTAATAATTCGAATAGTATATTAAACGCAACATAAAATACAATTAATCTAATGTCCAAACAACCTTCTATTCAGTTTTATTAAGGAATTATACACAATCAAAGTATAGGCCTACATTTCTTATGAGAAATCTGGTCTATAAAATAAGCTTTTATGCATATTATTTGTTGCTTTATGCAGTTATTTTTTGCATCTTTATTAATTTGAACAATCTAAGAATACGAAGTAGTGAAGAAAAAAGAGTATAAACCTATTACTTTTTTACCATTTCAATTTAAATTACTAAGCAGAATGGGGGTAATCCCGGTCACAATGTTATTCATATGACGCCCGAAAGTGAGGCTAAGAAAAAGTTTCGCTGCGCTCTCAGGTACGGTAACTTTGCTTAAGTGTTTTTGATTGAACAGTGATTATGTTATTATATGTTTCACTATGTAAGTGTGAATAATAATGCAGTGGATCATATGAAAGTTCATATAATTGATTTAAAGAAATTTTTCACCTATAAAAGTAACTTTCGAATAGTGATCGGAATTGTACCAAGGCTGACCGGTATTACCCTTTGATGTGGAGTAAATTCGGTCCAAATGCTTTTTTTTATTTCGACTTATAGCTTCGATATCTTACTTTTTTATATTAAATCAATAATAAATATTTATAGTCAATGGTTTGAACTAACATAATAATTATTTAAAGTTAAAAGAAACAATTTGAAAGTATAAATAACAAGCACGTTTGCTTAGGTGACCGGCAATACCCCATCCTCCCCTAAAGAGCTGATAAAATGTTTGTTTAGAGAACACTTCCTCGAAAGGAATATGTAAGCATCTGAGGGCCGACGTTGGTCTTTCATCGACGACAAGATAGCGAGGCAGTTGCGAATCGAAGCTCGAGATGTACACATCGCACCGAATTATTCTCATTTTGATTTTTATACGAGCTCCTCGCAGGATAATTAGGGTTTAAAAGTTAATAAAAAAAAACATTAAAAATGAAAATCATCTTTAGAGAACTTATTTGATCTCCGTGAAATATGATTTGTTAAATAACAATTTTAATATATGAATTTCGAATAATAGCTATAAAACATAGAAGAATTAGCAGATTTCGCTGAAACATCCAAGCGCACATCCAGATAATGTACCTCACCTCACACTGTGTCGTGCATGCTCCGACTTTAGCACCGCTTGCCACGTGTGAATGCGTGTGTGAGTGCCAATTTTTATACGATAACGATGATAGTGTCAAGACGTCCGCCCAAGGGTTTTTATGTAATTACGTTAAGAGTACTAAACCACCTTAAATTTTTTGAACAATCGATTTTCAATTTTTAATCGATAAACAACGTTTATCACGTGTATCAACAAAGAATTTTGAAATAAACCTACATTTAAATTATCAAGACCAATAAAAGTTATTTTTATGTTCAAAATGATAAGAAAATATCTTTTTTTATATTGAAATGCATAGAAAATCTAAACTTAAAATGGCTCTCCTAAACGATCTTATATTCTTGTATTTATATCACAGAATTCCCAGAGTCAACATCAATGAAATAGGCTTTTATGAGTCTCATGTTACTCAGAAGACGTACAATTTCTAGGTGTATCTGGGAATAGCAAACTGCAAATGCAAAACAAAATTCTTTGCCAGAATCAATGATAAGGTAAGAGTACCTAATAAAGAGTACCTATGCTTTGAGCAGTTACCATAGTCGATGTATATAAAGTGTAGTAGTAGAAAGCGCGGGTTTATTGCGAGACGTGAAGTCGGAAATAGCTTGTGTTGTCAGACGATTAGTTGGTTTCTGACCGTCGAAATATACGGGTTTATGTACAGCGTGCTGCTCGCAATAAATATAATAATTCAGCATAAAATATTGTGTACTGTTACTTAAATAACCTCCCATGATATCACAGAAAGAATTTTATTTGCACCGGTTGAATATAAAAATATAGCATTTTTTTTTTTAAATATGCATATATGGCAATTGTATAGAGTTTTATGGCCAGTTATTATTTTGCATTCTTCAATCACTAATAGAAAGCAAATATATGTATCGGAAGGGGTTAAAAATAATGAAATGATATAGATAAAATTTATAAGTAATATATTTTATTAATTTAAATAATGTTTAGATATTCGGGGCAGATACAATCATCTTTGTCGCTCATAGTAAAATCTAGTTGTATTTTTAAACGCTTTTATTTAACTTGTGTGTCGTGTATAGATAGATAGACCTGTCTATCTATTAAATCTATTTATCTGCCTGTCTGTGTGTATGTCCTCAAATTTTAAAATTGGTTATTAAGACACTTCTTGTTGAGCTACAAAGTTGAAGTTTTTACGTCCGACACGTGTAAGTCGGATGACAATGCATTTTTATGCTTTGATTAGGTCCGTTCGGACATTATTGGGCCACTTTGGGCGCAAGTGTACCCATATTACCAAATTTGAGATTTTATCAAATTTTTCATTTATTCCATATCGACGGCCCATACAAAGACTAGCACTTTTCAGGAATGAAAATTTGAAAATATGCCACTAGCACATTTGGCGATTTTCTGCCCCCTGATTTTTTCAGGCTACTTTTATTTATTCGGGTAGCTTGATTTTCTCGGGCATAGCGATAATTTTTTGAGTACCAAAATGGTCTAGTATCCACCCTAATTCACCGAGAGTTTATCAGTACAACTTTAATTTAGATATTCTATACGAAAAGTTCTAGTCTTCGCGGCAGAATTACGATTAAAATGTGTTAGTCTTCGTGGTATGCGTGCGAGCATGCGAGCGTGCGTGCGTGCGTGCGTGTATGCGTGTGTGAGTTGCAAAAAAAAAATAAATCATGAAAATTGTTTCCAAAATACTTTTCCAAAACAAAATATGGATGACACCCCATGTTTAGGTGAGCCTAAGCAATTTTAAGATCAATATGATACACGCAGGGCCGTCGGAATGTAATACCTTTTCCTGGGGAAATCTCAGATAGATTGTTTTGAACGAAAACTGCAGACAGTACAGTTTACGTCTAACCCGACGATTATAACGAACTACTATATATGAGCAAATCCTCAGAATCGGCGATCCTCAAACATACAAAATTTTGATAATGTTTGAACCTATAGTACTCAATTGCTTGTCAAGCCAGGCACATACTTGTTCTTTACAGGAGGTCTATTCTATACCAATATCTAACAGTATTCACAAAAAATGCGAGCCAAACTGGATGCGCACACTTTTTACAGATGTAAAGTGACGGTCCTGGTATTATTATTAAAAAATCATTGTTCTTTTGCGATCTATAGCGATCAAAAATCAGGGCCAATCTGGTTACGGACAATTGTTATAATTTCAATGACGGTCATGGACATTTAGTTTTATGATTCGGGGAACAATAATTTAACTCGCTTTTTAACTCTCGAAGAAACTTCTGCTAACAAATTTATTTTAATAAAATACAATTTAAAGTATATAACTGATATTTTTCAGAATTTTTAAACGCCATAGCCAAAATTTACAAGCAAAATAAGTTTTCGAATCGCAGTAATCATGATTTGGCGATATATATTTACGCTTAAATCGTAATTCAAAGTGATAAAAAAACTAAATAATATTATTGTCTCATATCTACGCCACTTATTTTAAAGGAAACCTGCAACTTTAATGGGAATAATTCTTCACGTCTATTATTTTTCCTTCAAGATAATGGAATATCGATAAGACAAGTTCTGCGGGTTTTAATTTTAGAATTCATATATGTTTTTACTTGCTTATTGTGTAAAAGCAGGAAAAAGTTTTCGCAAAAATCGCGACTTTTACACGCATACCTGAACAAAAGTATCTGAGAAATAATTATGAATAATATACATGTAATCAATATGTTTTTATTCAATGTACATTATGTCTATTGACAATTATATACACTTAAAGTCATATACAAGTATAAAATAATAATGGAATAGATAGGGAACGAAAAAATGTACTATTTGGCGATTTGCTTATATGAGGAATTCTATACAAAAATCCAACGCACGAAAAAGACCTTGTGACACACTTTTTTGTATATCAATTTTTTTTATGGGAATTTAACATGGGAATTTTGTACTAAAAATAGTCATCATTGATATAACAATCTCTCCTAGTAGAATTCCTCAAATACTTTATTCGAATTCGCCGAGTTTTCCCTGCCCTTCAAAAGAACGAATATCCAAAGTAACATTCTTATTTGTCTCATATAAAATACAATTTGCATGGATTAACTGCAGCGCAAATAGTTGTCAGTTCATTAACATAGAATAGATAGTGTACAGCGCCTTCTCTATAATGAATTGCAGAAGATAATTAAATGAAATATCAGTGTGCATAGGGGAAAATTGAATATGTACTTTACACTATAAATACTCGAACTCATTTCACTTTCGTCAAACAGTTTCGTGGAATTCGTTCTGTAACAATTAGCTGATTAACAAAAAAAAACTCAAAATGTTCTCCCGCTACTTTGTGACTTACTTTATTGTTGCTCTGTTTGCCGTCGCTATTGTAAGCATCCGAGCAGACGAGGAAGTCGATGAAGTCGAGCAAAGGAATCCGGTAAGAAAGAACTATTTATACAAAATTGACTTACGCTCATTATAAAATTTGTTCATATTTCTCTAATGAGTTGTTTGTTGTTCGGAACGTTGAGTATAAAAAGGCATATTGGACCCTTGACTATAATCAAGTATAATTTTTACGATGACTTATAACGTTTCGGTATAAACACACTCCTTATAAATTTGTACTAAAAGTAAACGTTTAAAAAGCTTGTCCGGCTTGCGACTTCGTGTAGGGTTCAAAGGATGCGGACCCCAATAAGCACCTTCATGTAAACTTTGACTAACAAGGACAGTGCACTCCTTGTGGAAATTACTTTTTATCAAACTTTAGAGGTGGTTTCTGTACCTAAAAATGAAGCCTAGTTGTCGTAACATTTTCCCATGGACCCTTGTTCTCGAGATATGAGATCTTTTACTTCAAATATGCGTTGTTTTAATGAGAAAGTGTACCTCATCTTTTTATAATAACTCTGCAGGATTTTATGCTAAAAAAAATGGACCCAAAAGATAATCAACGTAGGTAATAAGAGCTACAATTCTTTTTGTTTCGTATCAAATCACTATTCTGATGAAGTTATTATACAATCGAAGATGATGATTAAAAATACATGAATATTCTATGCAATTTAACTCTTAAATTCAATGATTTTTAATGCATTTTTAATCATCATCTTTAAATGATAATAACTTTACATCAGAATGATGATTTAATACGAAACAAAGCTTAAAATGTAGCTCTTTTCACCTACTTTAATTACCTTTTAGGTTGTTTTTCTAGTATAAAAACTTGCAAAGTGGTTGTCAAAAGAAGAGGTACATTCTTTCATTAAAATAACGCATATTTTAAGTAAAATACCTCATATCTGAAGAACAAGGGCTCATTGGAAAACATTACGGGTGTTATGCTTCATGTCTAGGTACCAGAAACTACTTCCGCAAATTGAATAAAAAATCCATGAATCCATAAATAAAAAATAATACCATATATTCTTATTCGATTCGTATAATGCTTAATTTCTTACATAGTTGGTAGCCGCAGGAGTGAGAATTCTTGGAAGAGTCTTCGTTAAGATGGCCAAAAACTGTCTCGAGGAAGCTGCACAAAACTGTAGGCAACACTTGAAGAATCCCAATGAACTCATCAAGTGCGCGGTCAGTAAATTTTGTTTTCGTCTGATATCGACGAGATCCACCGTATCAATAAATTACTAATTGTATGTTTAAAATTTTCAGGGTAAGTTCTTTAAACAGAATAAGGGACGGTGCGTGTTATAAGGATGTTAATCCTACTCTTGTGAATCTACAAAATAGTGCACAATCCAATATTTCATAGAAAAATGTAGAGTGTAAAAAAATAATATAACACATAACTGAAAATTACAATGACTTTGTTTATGTTTCTTCTACCTTTCTAATCTTTCAAATCTGTTATATTTATTGAAAATCATAAGAAATCCGAATCTTTTTATAACCCAATTTATATTTACTGTAAATTATAATCCGTTGCTTTATTGCTCTCATAGACTTTTGATATTGAGTTTATTTCAAAATCCAACACGCTTTTTAATTTTTATTACATTATATGGACTTTTACATGTATTGTATTATATTAAAGTGCATTTTAGTATAAATAAAAAGATACATAGTAACAATACATAACAAACATTTTTGTTATCAATCCCAGTAAAAATGAAAAATGTATATAAATAATCTTTGCACATACAATATTTAATATTCACCTTAGATGAGCCATAGAATGATTTTTTTTGAGAATTCCTCAATGAGAAACTAATTAATAAGTACATAAATTAATTAATAAGAAAATAAATATCTATTATGACTTACAAGCAGAGTGTTACACCACCGGATCACAAATTTTGATGAAACTTTGGGAAGTGTGAATGATTGGAATGTTTGTATGATGTTAATACGAACACTCGTTTCTTAAAAATGATTTGAACGTCTATCTTTGATAAAATTTCGATGATTGCTTCTAACAGCAAATTGTAGACGAGATTTTTAGAGTTTCTCATACACTCTTTAACAAAAAATGTGCTATATTTATTAGAACAACAGAAACTGTTAATTCATAAAATATGTAAATGTAATTAGTATTAAAAATTCAAATATTTTTCGTAGTTATCCTGCAAGTTTCTCGTAAACTTGTTAAATGGATAAAACATGTTACGTATTTAGAGTATTTCATATACTCTTTAATAAAAAATCTACTATATTCATTTGAACAACAAAAACAACTACTCTGCGGGCAAAAACCCCTCCCAGCATTGAATTAAACTGTTAATTCATAAAATATGTAGATATATTTTAACATTAAAAACCAAAACATTTTTTGTATTTATCCTGCAAATTGAAGTTTTTTTTTCTTTTTTATAGCAATAAAGGGAAAACCATTTTAAAGTAGGTTTCTGCTAAACCTATTAGATCGTATTATTAGTTTTTCACTGTATTTATATGTAAGGCTCATTCTTACAGAAAAGAGTCTACATCTTCAAAGCAAGAAATATATAGGTCCTTTAATATTATAAATGAAATAGTACATTATGCATCAAGGGAGTAAAGTGGGCAATGTACGCACTGCGTGCGTTGCCGACCGAGCGAAGCGAGGTCGGCATTTCACACAGTGCATGCTTGCCTACTTTACTCCAGAGGTGCGTATACTACTTTTCACCACACCCCCGTAAAGAAATGACTGTACGCATCTCAGCAGGCCGTACAGTACCCCATGCTCTGCCTAGAAGTAAAGTGATTGTGTACGCGCGACGCGCTGTTTTACCGCTCGAGACGCAGTCGAGAGCGGAAAAAGGCGCATCGCGCATGCGCAAGTCACTTTATTCCCTAGGCAGTCCATGCGGTACTGTACGGCCTGCTGAGAGGGCGTACAGTCAGCACTTTACGCGCAGTGTGGTGAAAAGATTAAAAAGCGGTTCGGCCTCAAGACTACCTGTAGGCCTCATCAGTATGATCAGGCAGTCTCTATCATAGACGCACGTATATTTAAAAAAATAAATAAAAAATTTTTTTCAACAGTATATCAAAGAAAACAACCAAATTTAATTACTTTTTCATACCTGTAGCGTTTTGTAGAAACAATGTAACACAAACACCACATTTTTCTTGTGCAAAATTTATAATTACAATAGAATGATAAATTCAAACAAATTCATATTAAAACCAAATTATTAAATTTGACTTGAAAATAAAGACAAACTGTCAAATCGGTAGGTAACCTTCCATTTATATACATTATTTTATTGCACGTTACACGCTTAGAATTCTACTAATATTTTGTACTACAGCATCTTATTTGCATGGAAAATTTAACCCTTTAATATAACCTCTAGAACTATAGTAAACAAGTGGAACTGTTTATATTATAATATATAACAATATTTTATTATATTTTAATTTTATTATTTAATAATGATAATAATAGATATTGTAATTAAAAATAAAATCATACAATTTTAATAATTTAGAACATACTTATATCCAAAATTAATTGTTTCAACTTAAAATATTATCCGTAAAGTGGCTGTTTTATAGTCGCTGGAAAAGCGAAGAGGTACAAAAGGGCGCACACATGTGCGAAAGAGAATGGAAGGGTTTTATGGGCCTTTTTATTTTTGTTTTGCTGCCGCGCGCGGACGACGAAGTCTTCGCCCTGACCATTCGTTGAGCGTTAGTGCGTGTAGCGGGTCTTTTAACAGTTTGTCTTTATTTTCAAGTCAAATTTAATAATTTGGTTTTTAATATGATTTTTGTTTGAATTTATCATTCTATTGTAATTATAAATTTTGCAGAAGAAAAATGTGGTGTTTGTGTTACATTGTTTCTACAAAACGTTACAGGTATAAAAAAAGTAATTAAATTTGGTTGTTTTCTTTGATATACTGTTAAATTTTTATTTTATTTATTTTTTTAAATATACGTGCGTCTATGATAGACTGCCTGATCATACTGATGAGGCCTACAGGCAGTCTTGAGGCCGAAACGCTTGTTAATCTTTACATTTATAATATTAAAGGACCTATATATTTCTTGCTTTGAAGAGGTAGACTTTTCTCTGTAAGAATGAGCCTTACATATAAATACAGTGAAAAACTAATAATGAGATCTAATAGGTTTAGCAGAAACCTACTTTAAAATGGTTTTCTCTTTATTGCTATAAAAAAGGAAAAAAAACTTCAATTTGCAGGACAAATACAAAAAATGTTTGGGTTTTTAATGTTAAAATATATCTACATATTTTATGAATTAACAGTTTAATTCAATGCTGAGAGGGGTATTTGCCTGCAGAGTAGTTGTTTCTGTTGTTCAAATGAATATAGTAGATTTTTTATTAAAGAGTATATGAAACACTCTATATACGTAACATGTTTTATCCGTTTAACAAGTTTACGAGAAACTTGCAGGATAAATATGAAAAATATTTGAATTTTTAATACTAATTACATTTACATATTTTTGTTAAAGAGTGTATGAGACACTCTAAAAATCTCGTCTACAATTTGCTGTTAGAAGCAATAATCGAAATTCGGGAAGTGTATTCTGGTACCTAAAAATGAAGCCTAGCACCCATAGATTCTTTCCAATGGGCCCGTTTTCTCAAGATATGTCATTATACCCCATATGCGTATAATTTTAATAAAAAGAAACACTATTTATCTCAACATAAATCTGCACGATTGTAATATACAAAAATTACCTAAAAAAACACTGAAACTAAGCATAAAGATTTTTAATATAAGCTTTGCTACGTATAAAAATATTAATCTGCCCTGGTAGAAATTTATCCTGTCCACTTTATAGATCTATGTAGAATAATCTCGCGCTGTGTAGATCTATGTAGTCAAACTAGATAGTTACTATAAAGGCGTGTAACGGTCGACTCTTCTAGTTTCCCATATTATTTGCCCCGATAAAACTAGATAAGCAAAATTATGACAATAACAATCACTTAAAGGTTATGTTTTAAGAAACAGATGAATAATCTATTATGCTTATTATGTATTATTTTGATTTAAAGGTGTTTACTTGTTATTGTTCACCTATTACCAATGTAAGTAAATGTAAATAACCTCTAAAGTGTAAGGTTATCATATTTTAGATGCATCGAGTTTTTGTATTTAAGAACTCAATAACAATATTATGTTACACATATATATTAAACAATCAAAATAAGAAAATAATCTGAATATCCAAATAACTATATGAAGTATTAGTGCATATATTTATTTTGTTTATGTAAAATTAGTTTCCTTATATTTGATTATGTTCGATCCTAAATACAGGCTTGGTTTCAAAACCTGTATGGTTTATGTAAGGAAAACTATTTTCACTCACATTTATTATCAACTGATTAATTTTCTATTTTTAAAAAGAAATAATGTATTTGAGTTATTATATATATATATATATGTTCTATCTTTGTATTTCCTACTATGATTAATTTATAATCAAACACTTTCATTTGATATCTATGGCCAGTTAAAAACATAGTAATTTGTTACTTATAAAGAAAATTATCATCTACATGTGTTCGACTAATGTGTTTGTCTTTGAAAATGTTGTTACGGATGAGCAGTTTATGTATTATAGAAACTTACATATAGATACAAAATTATTTGCAGTTCTGCAATTAAAATTCTAGTTTTTAAATAAAGCATGTCATAAAGTACATATTTGTACATATGATATTATTATTATTTATACATTACTTTTCAAGAAGCAACTACATCAATCAATAAAATTATTTTGTGATCACTGTTTTTCATATGAAAGGAACATTGTTTCTAAATTTTCATTTCTTAGGTTAGATATGCTTTCTGACTACTTTTATATGTAAATAGTATGAATAGAACTGTAGATCTTATTATTATAATTGAAAACTTGCATGTTAAACTTTTTTTGACATTAATTTTTACAATAAAAGTTCTGTTCAATAAATAATATATAACATCACAGATTTTATACGTACATATTATTATTGAGATAACTATGTAGTAGATCTGTGTGGATTTATCGAGTTTTGTACACTCTAGTACTATCCAGTTTGCCTATAAAGGCCGTTATAGCTAATGTGAGCGCCACGATAAGATTTCTACCAGGGTGAGTAGAAGTTATTAACAATTTAATATGGTGCCTGAAAAGGTGAAAAATCGACGTATTTGTAAAATTAAATTTCCTCGAATACTGATGCATTTTCAGTCACCATTTTCAATTATTGATAACTTTGGACCAGATTAATATTTTTATACAATACAAACTTAAATTAAAGCTCTTTTTGCCTACTTTTATTGTCATTTGGGTAATTTTTCTACTGTAAAAACCCGCAAAGTTATCTTAAGAAGAAGAGTATCTTGTATAATGACTTATATTCCAAGGAATGGGGCCCAATGACCAGAACATCTCCCAAAGTTTCATCAAAATCCGTAACCAGGAGGTATGGCACTCTCCTTGTTAGTACACTCAGTATTGCAGTACAGTATAGTTGCTAGGGAAGGAGCTTAAGGTAATGCGACATCAAAATTAGAAGTAGCGAGAAAATATTCTGTGATACATCATACCAGGGTAAAAAAGATTCATATATTATTATATACGCTCACATAATATGATCATATGCAGTCATGAGCAAAATGAGTATCTTTAAATCATATACAAGATATAAGATCCAGTCGTACTAAAAAATGAAGATACAACATACTTTATAACAAAATCTCCGAAACCCACAGAAAACATTTCTTAATAATTTTTGCCTAAGACACTATTGTTAAAACCTAGGGTACTTGTCCGTCTTAGTGTGCCATGAAGCAGTGTTTTGAATTTAATAATTGATAGCTGAACGTATATAACTTTAATCTTTGCTATTGAAGTTTACATAGGTACTCTAACGTTCCGTGTTTGAGATGGAATTTGTTTTAATTGAATATATTAAGCATTCATACAGATATATAAGAAATAAAAAAAAAGGTTTTGGTCCATATTAGTGTGCTTCTTCAATGGGCTATAACATATTACTGTGCCCAATCTGCCCGTATTAGTGTGCGTGTCCACAATTCTGTGCCCCCCATTAGTGTGCCTGCTCAAAAACTGTGCCCCCGATTAGTGTGCTCATGAAATCTCATTTTAATTATTTCTATAATTACTGCTAAATATTAATACTAATGGAATCTATTTTTTGTTTAAGTATAAGATAACTTAAAATAAGCTTAATTAAATAATTTTATTATTATTATTTTTTATTTATATATTATTTTGAAATATTATAATAAATAATTGTAATTAGACAGGTTTTAATTAATAATTAATAAATATAAATAAAGTTTAAAAATATTTGAAATTAATAAATGTGATAGACACAGAGATATTATGAACAAAACTAAGTATTTGACACAGAATTCATAAATATAAATTCATAATCTATAAATTATCTAAATTCATGCAAACTGATACAATGATAATGATTTATTATGCACTATTCCATAACAACAGCTTTGGAAAAAATAAAGCTTGCGAAAACTTCTTCTCCCTTCTACAAGCAGAAGTGAGGTTATTCCGTCGATCATGAGGGAGCGCATAAATACGGACAAACTTCGAAAATCTCGCGGTATTACTGGATTTATTAATAAATTAATAAATTGAATCTAAAATGTTCATTTCACATTTTTTAATATTAAATTGAATTATTTTATGATACAATAAATATTTTGTTTGTCATAAATCACGTCCGAATAATTAAATTAAGTTTTGAAAAGTCAAGCAATCCTTAGCATTATAGACAAGGAAACAAAGTAAAACCACCAAATCATGATTCGTATGTTTAAAAAAATTATAATTCTATGAAAAACATTTTAAACTTTCATGTAACTCTTGTAAACTCTAACTTAATACTTTATCTTAGTTTTAAAAATAGTTTTACTGATTCATTTATGATTTAATCGCTGCAAATTACATTTAAAAAAAGGCACACAAATATGGACAGGCTCATAAATATGGACAAGTACCCTATATTCACCAAAAGATACTGTATCTAGATATTTAGTTTCAGATATAGTATCTTTTTCAATGCATCTAGATACTTTGTCATTTAGATACAAATACAATAAAATCTTTTTTCATACATGCACGATTTTCTTACCTAAAAAGCGGGCGCAAAAAGGTTTTTTTGAAAAGAATTGAAAATTTTGGAAGAAATTGAACATTTTGGAAAAAATTAAACATTATGAAAGAAATTAAAGATTTTGAAAAAATTGAAAATTTTGGAAGAAATGGAACATTATGGAAAAAATTGAACATTTCAGAAGAAATTGATAATTTTGGAAAAAATTGAACATTTTGAAAAAAATTAAACATTTTGGAAGAAATTGTAAATTTTTGAAAAAATCGAACATTTCGGAAGTAATTGATAATTTTGGAAAAAATCGAACATTTTAGTTTCATAAAATAATATGTTTACGTCGATTAGAAAAACAGTCACAATTACACTCGCTTTAGAGACATAAGAAAAACGCGAAATCAAGAGTAACTAAGTAAACCAATGCACCATAGGCGGATCCACCCAGCAAAAAAATATACTTATATATCATTAAAAAAAGAATTAAAAAATTTATATATAAATTTTAATTTATAAAATAATTCATTCAATTTCTTAAACATTATCAATGTTTTTACATTTTCTCTGATTTTAAAAAATTTTTTTAATTTATTCATGCTTGCGCGCGTTAATCTGCCTTCGGGCTTTATAAGCTTCGAAAACTTTATTCGAAGGTGCATTTATGACGGAAAACGCAGATGCAGCGAGGCAGCGATTTACCTTTGATGATTGCGTTGTAGACCGAAGGATTTGGACGAGGATTTAATAACTGATACACTGGCTTTAAAATTTATACTATTTTCGTTTAATGAATAAAAAACTATGTATATGTATATCAGACTATATTTGTTTTTAATCCAGAGACAGGAGAGCATCTCTGAATTTAAATTACTCGAGAGAGTTGAGCTGTCGTGCCTTGCTCCACTTTAGACCGCCGGTAGAGCGGAAGAGAGCGATAGCAAGTCGCATGCGCGGTTCTGTAGTTGCGCGCGACGCCTGCGTATCGAAGAAGGGAGTGGTAAAGTTCCAAAAATTGCCAAACCGCCAGAGGACCCCCATCGAGTCTGAGGTGAGCCTAGGGGGGACTCGCAGTTCGGCGCGATTCAAATCATCGGCCCCGATATGTCTTTTCAATTTTTCAAAATTTTTAATTTTTTTCAATTTTTTTTATTATTTTACTTTTTTTGATATTTAAAATTTTTTTTATTTTTTCCTATTTTTTGATTTTTTATTTACGCACTCCAAATGAGTGCGTAAAATCGATTTTTACGCACACTGTATCGAAATGTCACACTGACGCACACACACACGCACATACGCACACACGCACGCACGTGGCAAGATACACAGGAGATACTTATTTTGCAGTAGTTTGCGTAAAATTCGATTTCCCGCACTGCTTCGAGTGTGCAAAATGACACATTTCGAAACAGTGTGCGTAAAAATCGATTTTACGCACTCATTTGGAGTGCGTAAATAAAAAATAGGAAAAAATAAAGAAAATTAAAAATATCAAAAAAAGTAAAATAATAAAAAAGTTTGAAAAAAATTAAAAATTTTAAAAAATTGAAAAGACATATCGGGGCCGATGATTTGAATCATTCAGATATAGGGGAGAGTTCCCCAGTATGAGCCCCCCCCCCCATTCGCTGTATGACCACCCATGGCTATTGGGCTCATACAGCTAGATGGCCAGTGTCGTATTATGGCCTACGCTAACTACGCCATGCCGCAGGGAGCTGGCCCTAAGAGGGCGCAAGATTCCAGGTCCGCAAGAGTGGATGAAAAACGGTGTATCGTCATATCAAATTCATTAAATGAGATAAGTATCAAAGTGTAATTACTAATCTCACTAACAATGTAGCTCAGTACTTTATCATTAATATTTTTCAATAATATAGCTCTGAAGGGAAGCTAGTGAATAAAATATATTACCGGTGCATATGTGGAGACTTATAAATTAAGTTCAACACCAATAAGTTAATAATCTCAGGTTCAAAGAGATCAGCATATTGAATTCACAAAATCAGTTTCTCAGAAGTTTCGTCAATTATCGTCAAAAAGAAAAATAAGTTAAGAATATACAATATAAGAATAGTTCCGCGAGGCGCCTGCGTATCGAAGAAGGAAGTGGTAAAACACGTTTCTCTTCAAGTATATAAGATACAAAATCTCTCAACAAAGTTATTCATTTGCATAAACAAATTAAATACAAACGAGTATTGGAAGTTCAATCTCTCGAATGTTTAAAAGTAAACATAAGTATTCTTCGCACCGTTACCTATACTGTATACATATAGTTTCTGAAGGTTTAGACAAAATTTCCTACTCATTTAGCTATAGTATTCATTTTTAAAAATCATTTCTGAAAAGGTTAATACTAAACTAATCCGTCTTAACCCATTGCCTCCCAAGCGGCCATTTTATAGTCGATTGGTTTTTTGCCTAAAACCGCCATTTTGAAATTTTCCAACGGAAATTTCAAAATTCTGACTTCAGAATTGGAAAGAGCGGACAATTTTACTTCAGAAAAGTGCTATTGGTTATTATTATTTGTTTTCGACAATTTTTTAGGCAAAAAACCAATTGACTATAAAATGGCCGCTTGGGAAGAAATGGGTTAAACAGATAAAAATAATTATGAAAAACAATGACCCTTAGGAGAGACCGGACTCCTATACCTTACATACAGTCAACGACATTGCAGTTTTTCATTTTACTCGATGAACTTTTAAGATTGCTCAATTTTTCGACCAGAGGCACATTTCTTGTAGTCTATAGATTTCTCTGGTCGAAAAAGTATGGAAACAAAAAAAAATCATTGAGTAAAACGAAAAATTGCGATGTCGGAACTGACCTCCCATTATACTAAAGTCTTCATTTTAAACAAAATTTTTACATTGGTATGCTACCTGCCTAAATTATAATAATAATAATAATAATATCAATACAAGTTTATTAACATTACTACTATACACTCAATCTAAAGTAATAATACTTGTGCTATTATAAAAATTAAAAAACATTGAATTACCTTGAAAATCATGATTTATAAGCCTATTTAACCCCCAAACCATGCTTGCAGCACATAGCAGCAATACATATATATATATATATATATATATATATATATATATATATATATATATATATATATATATATATATATATATATATATATCCGCATATATTTAAATATAAATGTATTATTTTTAATTAACTTCTGTTTAGTACTTACCTTTGTCAAGTGATGATGGTAATGAAGCTGCAAATATAGCTGCACGTAGATTTGCACACGACCGAGATGTGAGCAAAGCGCGACAAAGATGAAGAATAAACAAAATAAACGAAAACGATATATATAGAAGGGCGGCTTTCGTTGCAAGATGATATAGCGGTTCCAATTTCCTACGTTGGACACGATTCGCGCCCAACGCCGAGACACGGCAACACCGCCCTAGCGCAGTAGGAGCATATTTCATCCTAATTATTGGAATGTTTGTACGATGTTAATACGAACATTCGTTTCTTAAAAATGATTTGAACGTCTATCTTTGATAAAATTTAGATGATTGCTTCTAACAGCAAATTGTAGACGAGGTTTTTAGAGTGTCTCATACACTCTTTAACAAAAAATCTACTATATTTATTAGAACAACAGAAACAACTACTCTGCG
This sequence comes from Gastracanthus pulcherrimus, assembly GCA_949152435.1. NCBI lineage: Eukaryota > Metazoa > Arthropoda > Insecta > Hymenoptera > Pteromalidae > Gastracanthus > Gastracanthus pulcherrimus. The sequence goes on from OX424572.1 coordinate 9,454,007, forward strand.
GGCAAATACCCCTCCCAGCATTGGATTACACTGTTAATTCATAAAATGTGTAAATGTAATTAGTATTGAAAATTCAAAAATCCCTCCATTCTCTTTCGCACATGTGTTCGCCCTTTTGCCCCTCTTGGCTTTTCCTTTAATCTTTACATTTGTAATATTAAAGGACCTATATATTTTTTGCTTTGAAGAGGTAGACTCTTCTCCATAAGAATGAGCCTTACATATAAATACAGTGAAAAACTAATAATACGATGTAATATGTTTAGCAGAAATCTACTTTAAAATGGTTTTCCCTTTATTGCTAAAAAGAAATTTCAATTTGCAGGAGAAATACAAAAAATGTTTAGGTTTTTAATGTTAAAATATATTTACATATTTTATGAATTAACAGTTTAATTCAATGCTGGGAAGGGTATTTGCCCGCAGAGTAGTTGTTTCTGTTGTTCAAATGAATATAGTAGATTTTTTATTAAAGAGTATATGAAACACTCTAAATACGTAACATTTTTTAGCCGTTTAACAAGTTTACGAGAAACTAGCAGAATAAATACGAAAAATGTTTGAATTTTCAATGCTAATTAAATTTACATATTTTATGAATTAACAGTGTAATCCAATGCTGGGGGGGTATTTGCCCGCAGAGTAGTTGTCTCTGTTGTTCTAATAAATATAGTAGATTTTTTGTTAAAGAGTATATGAGACACTCTAAAAACCTCGTCTACAATTTTCCGTTAGAAGCAATCATCTAAATTTAATCCTAATGTTCGAAATATTTTCATTCGAATATTTATTGAAATGTATTATTATTTTTGAAATTTCCAATTACCAAAATAGTAGTGTACAGTTATTGTTTGGTTGAAATAAATAAATACCAATTTTACTTTAAACATTTGAGTTCGACATTTTTTTCCGTGTACCATTTGAGCAATTAACTGCAACATTCTCAGATTTCTCAGAGATTTAATGCACAAATATTTATTAAATATTTAGGCTGATAAAAGTGACTTTAGGAATACACAACTATGTTATAATTATGAATCCACAAATGCTTAGATCGTACCCAGATTCTTCACTGTATGTGGGGGTGTAACAATATTTTCATCCACATACATATTCAAAATTTTACATCATAAGTCTTTATGTTGTTAGATATATAAATCGAAAGGAAATTACGCCTATTTTACGTACTATGCATAATTTTTAACTATACAAAAAATTATACAAATTATTTTTCATTTTTAAAAACATTTTCAAAATTTAAAGTTTTTACAATAAGTGTTGACCATTTAGCTTTAAATTCTAATCAGTTCTATGTTGGGTTATATCTTATACATCTACAAAATTTCAGCACGAGATACATGAGCCTTCGAAATTCATAACCATAATATTTGATCATATACGTTCAGACCCATACACGCACACGCATACGTACACTCACACGCATGTACACTCATACACACACATACATAGGCGTGCATGCATATTGCATGCTCACACACGCACGCACACACGCACGCACACATACGCACCTATGTATTCTGATTCAGCAACCTCAAAATCATTGAAATTCATCAAAACCTAGGTTTTTTAAAAAATCATCCTTACGAAGTTTTCTCATGGAGAAAGCAATTAATAAATAATATATAAATATTTTCAAGTTTCACGTAAAATGCACTTAAATAAAATTATAGAAAAAAAAATTTTTTAATATAAAATGATTCCAATTATAAATAGTTTCATCGTTTCTAAAACCAGTCAAACTGTTTTGAGATGCAGACCTAAATTACGAAACAACCTCACCATCATCTAATTCAGAGTTATTAGATTCTTCAAAATAATATATTCTTTTGTTATTTTTATGCAATAAAACCGTGTAGATATAAGTAGTTAAAAGAAACATATTATTATGCACGCATTATATCGATAACATGGATATGTTTAATTATGGATCTGAACCATACAGCAGTTGCCGAACCAAAACAAAAAACGACGCTCCAGTAGCACGACTAGGAAAATAATTTTAATTGTGCCAGTAACGGTTCATATTTCTAACATATACAGCTATCGTTTAAACCACAAATTAGCGATTTTAAAAAGTGGTCTTATTCCACTATGGTTCTGTACGGTCCATTTACATAAAATATAATTTCACTACTGTTCACAATTTGCAAAATTTAAACTAACTATGTCTTCCATTATTATTTCTATAACAAATTCTTCATCATCATTGTTGTGGTATACAATATTTGCTTGTAATTCTTCAATCCCTGCTTCTTCACCTGCCATTGTTTTCTATTGGGTTGTATGCAGCGTTGGGCAGGGTCGGATTTCAGATGGCAGAATCCCTAGATCCTAGTAATAAAATTTGACATAGTGGTTAGCTATGTTCAGATCGTTGGCGCGAAATGCCGCGGAGTGTTCTCAAACCCATCTGATTCGACTCTGCCAGATAATCTAGCAGAGTCGAATCGCCAGATAATCTAGCAGAGTCGAATCGGATTGGTTTAAGAACACCCCGCGGCATTTCGCGCCAACGATCTGAACATAGCTCACCACTATGTCAAATTTTATTACTAGGATCTAGGGATTCTGTCATCTGAAATCCAACCGTGCCCAACGCTGGTTGTATGGATAATCAGTCGATTGAATCGACGGTCTACCTTACCTCTTTTACGCGATCGAAGTGTAAAAAGTAGAATATTTATGAATAATAAAACTAATTTTTTTTCGTAAACTTTTCGTCCAAATATCACAAAGATACTCCAAACACGCAAATTCAAGATCTTAATATCAGGATTCTTCTGCACATATGTAGAATTATCAGCAATGTATAATACGTCACGTAAATTACTCTAATACTTTGTCCTGTAAATCGGTGCAGATAGAGAAAAGTTACAGGGGTGCCATCTTGTCAATTTTCAAAAAGTACCTCTCTCCAAAGGCTGCAACTTTGGTTATACAAAACGGGTTTGAACTTACCAAAAAAGAAATTAAGAAATCAGGTCTATTCAAGGCAAAAAATTTAAGATGTGGTATACCCAAATCTGTTTTGATTGCGTAAAATGGCAAACGATCAAACATAACCTAAAAAACATAACATTTTAGGGTTACATTCAGCTCTATAGAGGTTGCAAATTGAGCTAGCAAAGAAGTCTTATATTTTTTTTTAAATTTGTAAAAAGACGTAGAAATCTATTTCTGGTACGTTTGAATTAATAATAATAGAAGCTCTGTAGAATTTTTTCAAAAAAGTCGTTTTTTTATCAGATTTGAAAGTTTAAAATACTCTGGCAGGCCGTACGGGGGGACCTTAGGGGTTGAAAATTTATTTTTCTGCTTCTTTTGGTACCTACTTTCATATAAAAAATCGCTTATTTCTAAGGCATTTAACGTCATGATACGTTAATTTACGTCGAGAATTTTTCAAATTTTATATTTTGTATTATTATTTTACAAAAAATTTAGTTACTTGTGCAGTGGATTAGGCCTACTGGGGATATCACTGTTGAGCTGATACTCTTAAAAAAACGTACTGTGTTATCTACCTCAAGCTGGTGTGGAAACGATAATGTCTTTGATTATTTGATAAGGCCCAATCAAGGACGTAGGCGCGCGGCACGCGCAGGGAAGCGTAGCCACCCTAGTATAATTATATATAAACATATATATAATTATGTATAACTATATACGATTAGTATATACAGTTATATATAACTATATATGACTCATTTTTACCCGAGATATTCTTAATTTATTTTCTTTAACTGAGTCAGGTTTGACCACAGATATGAAACAGAAAAATTCACATGTAAAAAGCAGAAACTTTCAATTACAGAAGAAGTAGTGGCAAATTGAAATATTTTTTTTATAAATATTTGAAATTGTGGAAATAATTATCTATCTCGGGTTTTCTTAGTTAGCGAATTTTTTGGAATAGAATCTGCAGAAGTACAGCTCAGTACTTTTGTACATTTATATTTCAAAAGGGAGAGCCTACAAATCTTTTTGTTTAAATTGTATCATAATAAGACTAATCATAATGTAAAGAAGACATAAAAGTATTGAAAATAGTGTAACATGTTACACTAAATAATAAGTCATAGGTCTAAGATAGGTACACTGTATTTAAATATTGGGATTTAAAGTGTCATGGACGAAGAAAAGCAGTAACGACAGTTTCTTTTTCGTAAATAAACGTATAAAATAGATGCATTTTAAAACTAATTATATGAAAAAATTCGATATGTTTTAAAGTTTCAGAATCTGTAAAGAAAGTAATTTTATGACAACTTCCAAGTAGTTTAAAAAATGATTCAAAAATATGTTAGATTTAAAAATGTTAAAGTCAGTTCAAATGGAATAACTTTATCACATTTTTATTCCTTCACTTTTACATATGAAAACACTGCAACCGCTTTTTTAAATACAATTTTTACGTGTAATTAGTTTTATAATCCATCCGTTGAATATGATTATATAGAAAAGGAAAAATTTCCGTTACTGCCTTGCATCTGCCTTATATGACACTTACTAAATCCCAATACGTTTTTTTATATTATTATTTTATTCTGGGAAATATATGCTATTTTGCTTTTTGTTATCTACAGTATAAATACAAAATTAAAATTAACTTACATATATAATTTTATTTTGTAGAAGAATATAAATATTTTATACATTAATCAATACTGTGCACGAAATTTACGACTGGGGATTTGGCGAGGGATTTGGTGTGGACTCTTCAGATTTGAAATGTTTGACTGCCCCTTTTATGGCTTTGCCATAAGTTTTGTCGTGCAGGATTCCAACTGGAGTATACTTTCTCCAAAAACGATATAACGTATTCCTCGCATTCTTAAAGATACCCTGTAAATATAAGATATAATGTAAGTCGTACAATATAAAGCGATTCAAAAAGAGATAAAGATAGATAATATAATGTTAATTGTCTCAAGCAATATTTGGATCATCAAGTGTTAGATAGTAATTGATATGAAATTACATATGTATACAAATTTGTATTTCTTTCATACTTGTCTATTAATTTTATATTTAATATTCACAAATTAGTTCTACATGAATTCCTGGAGGAAATAATGTTGAAGTGTATTGCAAACACTACTGTTATCTCATTGTTGCATAAATTAATAAATGTAACCGATTCTTCATAAAATTAAATAAATATATAATTTAACCCTTCATAATATAGATACCAACAGTGTAACGATTGTAATTTTTGCAGTTTTACAATACTACGAAAATACTACGCTAAATACATCGATCACTGAAATGCAGCACAACCCTGATTGGTTATCCAGGAGGTTTACGTAAGTAGATTTTTCTCGAAACGAGTTTTTCTCAACGGGGACGCAGCACACCTTGAACAGTTTTCATTCGATCCATTTTAAATTTTAACCATATCTTAATTATTATATTTCGAAGCGAATCACGTAGGGATTTGATAAATTAATTTAATCAATTTTTATAAACAAAAACGTGCTCTTTTTCACGAAAATTTTTAATTTATTTTCAATTCACTGCCAAATTTACAAAAATCAATATTTTCAAAATTCCGTACGTGATTCACTAGCTATTAACATCAAGAATAAGTGGAATTTTTTGTTCCAGGTTGAAATGTGCGATTGGTACAATGCGCGCCGCAGAGCGCTTCCTATGCAAGAGGCCTCAAGAGATCGGCTATAAATCAGCCATTTCGTATTTTTTTTACTCAATTTTTTTTTAAATATACTATAATATTAGACTAATAATATATCCAAATATCATTACTTTATAACCTTTCTTTCCATTAAAAAAAATACCCAAAAAAACGCTTATTTTTTCGCTATTACAGTGGTGTTACCCCTTAATATTAAGTTTCTAGCTCTATATAGATCAATTCGAATTTTTTTAGTAGAGAAATTCTAGTGTCTATACTTTCATTCATTTATACTAAATATAAACATTGTACTAATAAGAAAAAGTCTGGACAAAAATAAATTTTATACTAAGAGCAAAATTGAATCTGTCAATTAAAAAATAAAAAATATTTAAGTACATACGAATTTAAAAAAAAAAAAATATTCCGCTTTGTTTTACCGACCGAAGAAATGAAAAATAAACTATGATTATAAAAATATACTTAGAATTAGAAAACACGCTATCTCATATTGGCCTTTATTTATAACAATAAACCTCGTTACTACGTTGCAGGCATCAAAATCAATAGCACTCTTAACAGCTAATAGAATTAAATTTTCTTAATCATTCGTTCCAATAATTTGTACATGCTGATGTCTATTAGTATTTAATAGATGGGTAAATAAATTTGATCTTTGTCTAAATACAAATTACTTTTATAATTATAAGTAATTATCACTACTTGGTAGTTAAAACTGAAGGCAAAAATTAAAAATTTGGAACCTGAATGGAAGACCATTTTACTTTAAGAAACAATATTTTAGGAAATTCAGCAGGAAAAGTTCAGCCATATCCAAAGTTCAGCCAAATCCATCTGGAATCCAACCAAATCTAGATTCACAGTAAATTTCCAGCTAGATATTGATTGAACGTCCAACTGGATTTCCAGCTGGGTATCTTTTACTGGGTATATATATTCAGAAAATGAACCCTTAGCTGGCACTTTTGAGTCCAGATTACTCCATCCTAGTTCAGTTTTGATTTATACAAATACAATATACTGATTCTTTTGTATACTTAATATTGCCTTTCGCCAAAAAATACCTATGGCATCTTATAAAACATAATTCTGGTAATTCGGAGATTGTCTTGGAATTTTTTAAAAAGCCAATGCATCTTCACAGGTCTCATTTTTTTGATTATAGGCATGAAAGACCCCGGTATGACAGTTATGCGATTCTGGTGAAGTGTGCCAATAAATATTGATATCAAAATGCTCAACGAAATGATTTCGTCTGAATCTCACCTTCTTGGGCTGCTTCGAGACCCCGGTTTCCGTCGCCGTGGCTTCCGTCGAAATGGCTTCCGATTTAGGCTCCTCGGCCGCGGGTTTGGCCGTAACCGCAACTGCCAGCAGCGCGACGAGGCAGAGAGCGAGAACCAATCGGGAAGACGTCATCTTGAGATGCAGAAGAATTACCTGACCCGTCGTTTGAAAAAGTGAAATTTCCGTGGGGATGCTTCGGTACTTATAGTCGAAATTGCCGTCAGAAATTTGAATTAGGATTGCGCAAGTGCGACTGAGGCTTGACGTGTACATTAATATTTCAACGTTTTCTTATCTTAATAGGTCTTTTTAGTGTGTAAGAACAATGTTATTTTATAAAGTTAGCTGTTATGCCGATGTAATGTTTCAAAAATCGTATAAAGGAGTAGTAGAAACATATTTGAATTACAACGTAATAGTAAAACATTTAATTATTTATTTAAAACCAGATAGATTTACAGAATATATACATATCTATAAGTTCTGCAAAGGTAAACGTGTTACCTGTCCGCAGATCCGGTAGCAATGAAAAACATATAAAATAGAATATAAAATACAACAATATACTTAAAAACTAAACTTAAAAAACTAAACTTAAAACTATAAGTCTCGATTATAATTATTCAACTCCTTAATATTTCTCAATATACAATATGCGACAAAAGTAACAAATATATCAGTGATATTTTAAATATTGCATTTCATCCAATATTTTATCTTAATTTTTTGAGAGACTTCAATCAATGCCTAAGGTTTTTAGATTATTTGGTAGAGTATTAAAAGTTACAATAGCTTTCATGTAACTATTTTTACTACTAACTCTTTTCTTGTTAATCGGCAACTAGATTTTCTTTTCTAGTTATACTGCTTGAATTGAGGTATTTGTTTTGAGATTATAGTAATGGTATCTTACAGCTTCAGAAGTAAACAGTTGTTCCAGATTATTGGGTTATCTTGTAGTACAAAATTATTATTATTCGCTATTTTTAAAATTTTTTTTTTGTAGGTTTTGCAATAAATTTAGATTATTTTTGTACAACCCTCCCCAAGCTATAATTCCATAATTTAGAAAAGGCATAGTATATCATTCTCAATATTACTGTTGGTATTGATTTGGAAATTTTATAAAAAATATATACTAAATATTTTGTTCTTTTAATGATGTATTGTATATGCCTCTCACACTTCAAATTATATTCGAAAATGAGTCCTAAGTACTTGCAGATCTCAATTCTGTTTAATTTTTTACCATTAATTTTTACATCTATTTGCTTTGGCACACTATTGCCATAATAATTACCAAAAGTCATATATGCAGTTGTATCAATTTTTTGTGATAGTTTGTTAACGGCTAACCAGTTACCAATTCGTAACAGGTACTCGTTCATAATTCCTTGAGCTTCGTTCCAGGTATCACCAGTAGCTATAGTTGCAGTGTCATCTGCGTAAGACAATATTGCTTCTATGGGGATTTCTTTCAAGATATCATTTATATAGAGTATACAAAATCCTACTGAGATGGTACCATGCGGAACACCTGTTTTAATCAACATGTTATCGCTTTCATTGTCTTTTATTTTAACTGTTTGATATCTATTATTAAGATATTCCGAAAGTAAAACACCTGTCCCCGAATTCCAATACAATAAAGTTTATCTAGCAATATTTGATGTATCGAAAGCTTTCGCCAAATCCAAAAAAGTTACCATTGTTGGTTTACTGTGATCCAAGTCACTGAATATAATATTTGTCAAGTAATTCAAAGCATCCTTTGTACATATTTTTTTCATAAATCCAAATTGATGTTCAGATATTATATTTTTTTATCAAAATCAAAAATTCTGTTGTATAAAATCCTTTCAAATATTTTAGCTATATTAGATATTGATAAAATATGTCTATAGTTAGAGACATTACGTTTCTCACCAGTTTTATATATAGGTACAATTTTAAATGTAATAGCTTTTTCAATACATGAATTAAATAAATGCGTTAGTGGTTCAGCAATATAGAGAGATTATCTTCAGAGTTTTCCCATTAATTTTGTCTACACCTCCATTTATTAATTTCAAAATATTAATTACGCTTGTTCTTTCATATAAACTTGTTGGGTTTATAAAAATGGAGCTTTCGTTCATGGTTAGAGTTTCAAATCAGATTCAATCAGGTTATCACTTAGTTTTCTTTTCACTGAGTTCTTGACCTATTTCACAAAAATACTTGTTCATATTTTTAGCTATTTCAACTTTATCAGTTATCTTATCAGTATCAATTTTAATATAATTTATAATATCATTCGATTTCTATATCATTATCGTATTAAGATGTACAATGACATTAGTAACTGAATTACATAAACCATATAATAGTTAATACATAGATACATACGTATATGAAAATCACCTAAGCGCACGCGTTGCATATACTATTTTTTTAAACGAGTATGAGAAGGTCGAGTACAAGAGACACGTGAATTGTAGTATATTATTAGTTCAAATAAGTATATCATACGGGGTACGTCCTTAATAAAAATTGATAGAATAGAGTAAAATAAAGTTGTATCCGCATGGCAGGATGCAGGGAGGAACGTTGGGTGGAAGGCAGGGGCACGGGAGGCGAACCAACCCCCCCCCCTCCCCCAACAAAAAAAAATCACTTATAAGAAAACAAAAGAAAATTTTTTAAAAGATATATAAATTATAAATTCGTAATAAACTCATTAATTTTCTTAAATTATTCAAAATTTTACAACTTTTTTAAAAAATTTCAAAATTTTTCAATTTTTTCAAAAGTTTTCAAATTTTTCAAATGTTTTCTATTGTTTCGCAATGAATCAATTTTTATAAGTAAATACCTACAGGTTTTTCGCGACTAAATAATTGTTTTGATACACCGTGCTCGTAAAAAGTGTTTTAAATGAGCAATAAACTTTATCTACCGGCCGTGAAGTATGCTAAAGTGGAAGCCAGCAATACATAATTTGTCATACTGTATGCTTTGTCATACTGTACAACTCTCCCCTATGAGAGTTCAATAAATAAATACTTCTAAATAAACCGCAAACTCTTACCCCACAATACCCATTGTATGAGAGCTTAATATATAAATAATTTTACGTAAGGTTTCAGTGTTAGCAGTGTAATTAAAAGTATTTATTTATTGAACTCACACATGGGGTATTGAGCTGTAAGGTTTAATTGAACAATTCCTCCTTAAGGAAGCTTTGTAATAATAAAAAAAAAAGTTTTGTTTAAAACATGTTCGAAACATATTTTGAGACATAAGAAGTTAAAATACACTATTTTTAGAAAATGTCCGTATGGACGTGTGTGTGTGTATGTATCCCCCTGTATTTCGAGTAATCTACGGTTAAATTACTTGATTCAGGACTCATTGAATTTGTCTTTTTAAGGAAGGAGACTAAAAAAATTTCTTTTTGATTTTTCGATGTTTTTTTTGTTTTTATAGTGGTATTTCGATTTTTGAGTTTTAGTTTGTCGGTTTTTTCTATATGTTTAAAATAATATTATCTATACATTTTAAATGCACTTTAAAGAGCATAAAATTGTATATCTCTTCCGACCCAAAATTTAAAAACAGTCATTTCCCTGTTTACGTTATACACGGAAATGTTGTTTTTTGTTTAAACGGCCATATCTGTGAAAAATATGTAGGAAAATGTTTGAAAAATTTGGAGGTGATTAGGAATATGACGAAGAATATTCTGTAAAATTTTCAAGTTTTTTTCCTTTTCTTCTTTCTGAGAAAAAAAAACATTTTGTAAAAAAAATCAATTTTTTTGTCGTCTATTTACTTGAGTAAAACGGCTTTAATTTGTCTGAAAATTTACATAACGGTAGCTTTTAGTAGTCTCTTGGCTAAGTTATTTGCCCAGAACATGAGGACTTTTGTTTTTCATGATATTTAAGGTTATGTCTTTTTTCAAAAAAATTTTTGATAGCTCATATCTCGAGAGCGGTGCGGTCATTTTTTATCAACCAGGGCTCATTTTTTTTCAGTAAGGATTCGGAATTACAAAGAAATTTTAAGATTTATCGACTCGATTTTGTTTTATAATGATTTTATTATTTTACAATATTCAGTAATTGATAAGGTAAAATGTTTTGGTATGTAGAAGTTATATGATCAATTCAGTGTAAATACATTTGAAAGAGTATAACATTTTTTGCTATATTATATTTTCATAAGACTCATCAATTCGATTTTGTTTTATTATTTATTTTCATTTTTATGATTTTTAAAAATTTTTTTAAATTAATTGTATTTGATTGAAAGTTGATAATTGGGTATTTTTGGGGTTGGGTTGCTATACATTGGATTGCTTATGCATTTTCTAACAAAAATACTAAATTCAAAATGGTGAATTTAAGTTTTAATATAAATCGGATTTACTTGACGTTTATTAATCTGGAGACTTTGGAATCGTTATGTTATTTTTTGGTCCACAATGATGATGATGATGATGATGATGATGATATTGATAATGATAATGATAATGATAATGATAATGATAATGATAATGATAATGATAATGATAATGATAATGATAATGATAATGATAATGATAATCAAAATGATAAAATGATTTGAACGGTTATATTTCGGTAAGATATAGCAATTTAAAAATAATTTATAAGACCAAAGAATTTCATATCGAAACAATTAATTTAGTTGGAGGAAACTAAGTGCCAATGAATTGGCAGCGGTTTTATATTGTTACAGGTTTCCATACATTGAATACAGAAACAAAAATTCAATAAGGTCACAACGAGGTAGTTAAATAATTTAAAAATATTTTATTTGAAACATATGCTGTACGTAGTGAATTTCTGGTACAAATAATAATCCTGATTGTGATCGAACAACTGATTAAGAAGCATATTAACCGGTCCCATTAATAGTTCTTATGTATACCGGATACGGAATAAAGAAGAAACGGTTGTTACTTTCGAGAGCGGTGTCATCCTGAAACAAATTTCAAAATTCGCAACTATGAGTATACCATAAAAGTCATACATAAGTAAAATGAATAAAAGTAATTTAAATAAATAATAGATAATTTTTTTTTTTTTTTTTTATATTATTTAACGTCGCCATGTTTGTGCTTCCATGTGGTGCTAATCGGCGACGGGGGTCTGCGGTGTGTTTGTAAACAAAGCACATGTAATTTTTACAGAGGTGCTTGTTTCAATCGACAGAGACTAGGATTCGAACCCGGGTTACCGGCGTGGGAATCCGACACTCTACCGACTGAGCCGCCGCAGGCCCCAAATAATAGATAATGATTATTTATTAATATAATTTAATAGTTAACGAATATAGTTTATTTATAAGAATACCGTCATGATCTCAGTTTTATATTAGGCTACACAAAAATCTATATGATGTGTAGTCAAATTCATGAGATATTATGAAAGGGAAAGAGAATTTTGAATTAGGTGAAATAGAAACAAAAAATTACTCAAACAAAATGTTTCTTGACAATAAAATTGTAATTTAGTAAGCGAGCGTCCATTGGTTTGTCTAAACAATAACTTGAAACGGTAAATATAACAATTATATTTATCATAACACAAACATAAAATTTAGACATATAATATTGTTAGAATTTTCTAACGTTTGTTTGAATGGAAAAATAATTATGATAATGAAGTTCTTAATTATAATGTAAATACAAACAATATAAAATTAAGATGCAAATGTAACCTTACTATAAGTATAGCTCTAATAAACTATTTTACTACAGAAATAGGGAAGACAGTCTGGGCATACCGAGACACGTTGTATGAGACAGTTATGATAATTCGTTACAAAATAGTTACCTTATCTTTAGTACCAAGTTTCAACTTGGTGACAATAGCTCGAAATATCTTACTTCGGTATGTTAACGAATAAAGAGCAGAACAAATTGTAAAAGAAGAAATATATGAAATTCAATGTCATTAATTACTATAACAATAATAAAGAATAAATCAGATATCGCAAATCAGTTACGTTTTTTCTAGTATATAATCCTATAAGAATTTACTATCAATTATTGCATAATGGCGACCAAGTCGGCGACAACCGAAGCTATTTAACGTAATTCGTGCTGTAAATAATAGTTCATTATTAGATAATTACATTTTTCTATTCCTTTAAATGAAATAACGTATTTAAGATGTGTTATTAATGGTTGGATTTTGAATTAATAATTGAGAATTATCAAGCAATGTATTGTGATAAAAATACACTAAAAATCCACCAAAAAATAAATTATCCGGTTCAATTCGTCCCTCGCCATTTGTTAAAAATAAAACTAACTTCGATGGATTTATATAACATTGTTAAGTGGAAAAAACGTTATTTCAATTTTTTACTTTAAAACAATAAAAATTACAATTTGCAGTTTTATTATGTCAGTCGTCGCAATATATCCAACACATTAAATTTCTTGAAAGAGATAGACCGACTACGTTTTAGCCTAGTGAAAGAAAAATTGTAGTAGGCTGAAAATTTATTTTACAACACATTTCCATGACACCTCAGATGGTACATCGAGAAATCTGAAAATAAATTTCTTTCAGAAATACTGATTTTTCTTTAGTTATTGTGCCAAAAAGTCACAACATTTTAAGCCTAAAATATTTAAAAGTATTGTAGGAGTAGTATCAACTTTTAACTTTATAACAAAAATCAGGTATCGATTTTTTCAGACAAAAGCTTTTTTCAGAATTCTTGAGTGACCACATAATCTGCCATAAAAAATATGTTGCAAAGAAACTTTCAGTTAAAATGTAACCGACTCCGCGCCTTTAACAGTCTGTTTGAACTTCATTTAGAAAATCAAAATTTCAATGTTTAAAACAAAAATAAATACGAATTAAAAAAAATATTTTATAGCACTTTTGTACACTATATATTTAGTCCAACTTTTAATTAAGGTAACATTATACCAATTTTTCATTAAAAAATAGATATTTTTTGTATTTCATTAAAAGAATATTTAAACAATGAAAAATCTTCTTTAAACAATATTAAATGTTCTTATTAATTAAGGGGGCAGTTCTGGATTAAAACCAAAAAAGATATTCTCTTTACATGTCCAGGAAACTTTTTGCGTTTAAAAGCAATCATTGTGAAAATTTGTGTGCTATCAATGCACAATAGTATCTTAAATTTGACCGTTGTAGAATTTAAAAATCTTGATTCTACGCATCACAATAAATCATTAGTTTCAATACCATATTTATTTAAAGGAACTTTGTTCCTCTTACGATTCTAGGTGACATTATAACGAAATTCTTTTTATCAGCGGTTACGCGACTCATTTTGATATGTATTACAAAATGAGTGGAGCAATTCTTAGTTAAAATTCATTTTATTTTTTTTCGGAGACCCAATCGATTATTTGAAAAAGAATTTTTAATATTTAAAAAAAAATTGATTGGATCTACGAAAAAGTAAAAAAAAAATTAAATAAAAAAATTACGTCACCTAGAATCGTGTGAAGAACAAAGTTTCTTTAATAAATGTGGTATAGAAAATAATGATTTATTGTGACGTGTACGATCAAAATTTTGAGATTTAACAACGGTAAAATTTAAGAATAGTATATTGTGTACCTAGGGTGAAAAGTAGGTCTTTCTTTTGCCCGCGTGTGGTTTTTGCAGTACGAGGCGAGGGGAGCAAGCACGAGCCGAAGGCAATTGCGTTTGCGAGCCGAAGACGAGTACTGCAATCACACAAGGGCAAAAACATACTTTTCCCCCAAGGCCCACACCGTATTTTTTGTCATATATGTATTGATTTTGCGTTTTTTATGCCTCTAGAGCGGGTGTTTACTGCGGCTGTTCATCAAATCGGTGTAAATGTGAACAAATCATCAAAAATTTTCCAAAATTTTCCAAAATTTGCCAAAATATTCCAAAATTTTCCAAAATATTCCAAAATTTTCCAAAATATTCCAAAATTTTCCAAAATATTCAAAAATTTTACAAAATATTCAAAAATTTTCCAAAATATTCCAAAATTTTCCAAAATATTCCAAATTTTTCCAAAATATTCCAAAATTTTCCAAATTTTCCAAAATTTTCCAAAATATTCAAAAATTTTCCAAAATAATCCAAAATTTTCCAAAATATTCAAAAATTTTCCAAAATATTCAAAAATTTACAAAACTTTCTAAAATGTTCTCAGTAGCGGGCGAAAAGTACTCTCTTTACGCACGATGGACGAAATTTTTTTGTTTTGGGCAAATAAACAAATTTTTTTTCGCGCGCCGGCCGGCAAACAGTTGCTTTGCGCCCGCTTCAGAGGCACGAAAAAACGCTAAAATCGTGCTTGTATGACAAAAAATCTATTTTTGAATTTATGTTATGTAATTATGTAATTTATTCTGGTGTTAAATTAATAAATTTAATCCAGGGCTGCCCCCTTAAGGGGGCTAGCCTGAGTTAAACTCGCAAAAAGAAATACTTTTCTATTAGCCGATACAAATTTTCCGTTAAAAGCAACCGTTCTGAAAATCTTTATGCTATCAATACTTAATAATATCTGTAATTTTACTGTTGTAAGATCTCAAAATCTTGCTTTTATGTTACACAAGATATTACTATTGTCAATACAATGTTTATTAGGAATTTTGTGTGGCATGCACGTTTCTAAGTTATAAGAACAAAAAAAAATTCCGACGGTAATTTGTTTAATAATATATGTTATTATATAGGTGTGAAAAAAGAATTAGGCAACCAAAAAGAAAAAGGAGAAACGTTCGAAAACTTGGTATAATGTTACCTTAAACTATATATAAAAAAATGCATACACGTTCTCTATCGATATATATTTGTGAAAATAGAGTGCCCAATAAATCAACAGCGTTTTATTTTGCAATGAAAACATTTCATTTAGACGTACCGATGAATCCTCGGGAGATTCGCGCGAGAGTGCCTCGGCCGCCTCGGCCTCTTGTCCCCTGACCATCAGGAAGACGGAGAGCAGCGCCAGAGCACCCAACAGCAGAACACGATAGAACATGGCTCGAAGATTCTTTCCAACTTGACTCGTCCAGGTAGAGAGAGTTTTCCGCTACTTATACAGGGACGAGGCGACGCAATTACGGGTGCAATTAGCGATATTCCGAATTATGCAGATGCGCGCGGGAATGACAAATCGACGCGGCTCGATTCGAGGCGAGCGTGATTAATGACTCGCGACGAGGGCCTTGAGCGGTGCAAGTTACGCACAGAGAAATTTCGAGGATGTAGGTTTATATAGGTACAAGCGAATAACATTAAAGAAAACGTTCGCGATTTGGTTCGAAGTCGTTCGAAGGATTCGAGGGGTGTGGCAAGCTTGGCTCCGCGAGAAGTAAATTTTTTGAGGGTAGATAATGAAATATCGGGCAAAAAATGGTTTACATGTATGTATATGTATATATATATATATATATCTCAAAAAATTTACTTCTATATATATAATAATGCACGCACTCATAGACGCACGCACGCACGCACGCATCCTATCATACTACCATAGTTAATACAAACAAACATATTTAAATATACAATATTACATATGCATGCCAAGACACATGTAAAAAATAATTTATAATAATAATACATGTTACTTCATGTAGTTGTACATAATTGTAAATCATTATTTTCAATACCATATTTATTAAAGGAACTTTGTTCCTCACAAGATTCTAGGTGACATGATGAACGAAACTTTTATATATATATATCTCTCTCTCTATCTCTCTCTATCTATCTATCTATCTCTCCCTCTCTATATATATATCTATATATATATATATATATATATATATATATATATATATATATATATATATATATATATATATATATATATAGATATATATATATATAGAGAGGGAGAGATAGATAGATAGATAGAGAGAGATAGAGAGAGAGATAGAGAAAGAGAGAGAGAGAATTTCGTGTTATTCGAGTTTATGGTAATGAAGATTTATTGTAATTGCGCTTGCAATTATGTACAACTACATGCAGTAAAATGTATTATTATTGCAAAAAATTTTTTACATGTATCTTGGCGTGCATATGTAATTGTGTATCTTTAAATATGTTTGTTTGTTTGTATTATCTATGATAGTATGATAGTGTGCGTTCGTGCGACCGTGAGTGCGTGCGTGCGTGTGGGTGTGTGCGTGCGTGTATGTGTATGTGTGTGTGTGAGTGTGGTGTGTGTATACATGTGTTTGTATGCTTGTGTGTGTGTGTGCGTGGGTGGGTGCGTGTGTGTATGTATATGGTCAAATTTCGTGATCACCATAACTCTTAAAGACCGCGGTATTTTTGGCTGAAATTTTTCAGATACATCAGATATCACCTAACGTAGAAGTGATTAGATTTTGGAGCTAAATAATCAAAACTACCCTGGTGGAAAATTAATCTAGAACTATGTAGATCTATCTAGTTGACCATGGGAATAATCGAGGGCCTCTATAAAACTAGATAATTTTCTACCAGGGTAACTGCTATGTTTGAAAATTTAATATTTTTAAATATTTTCAGATAACTACAAAATTTTCTTTTTGTTATTTTACACGTTAGATATGCTAAAAATGAACATAAATTCGTAAGGTTGACGTCAGTACGTTTCAATTAATATCTTTAAAATTTGTGTTTGTTAAAGAATTGCGGTTTGTAATTTTTGAAATTTAATACGATTGATATGCCAAAAATATGCATATATCCGTAAAGCTCACGGAATTTCTTTTCGATTGGTGTA
This sequence comes from Gastracanthus pulcherrimus, assembly GCA_949152435.1. Taxonomy (NCBI): domain Eukaryota; kingdom Metazoa; phylum Arthropoda; class Insecta; order Hymenoptera; family Pteromalidae; genus Gastracanthus; species Gastracanthus pulcherrimus. Next base: position 9,471,744 of record OX424572.1, read on the forward strand.
TCTTACAGTTTCTTTAAAGTTGATTTTAACGAAATGCAACTTTGAACTTATTGAAGGTTTTTCAGAATTGAAATAAATTTATTGATAATTTATTCATTAGATAAGTAACCAATGTGGATCTATTCATAAACAAAGCGTAATTTCCATACAATTTATATATCTAACAGAGAAACCCTGGTAGAAAATTATCTAGTTTTATCGAGGCCCTCGATTATTCCCATGGAAAACTAGATAGATCTACATAGTTCTAGATTAATTTTCTACCAGGGAAGCAATACTTTATATTATTTTTATGAATAAAATATAATTTAAAACTTTGTGATACCATCACTTTTGAACACGTTGGTATTTTTCATTAAAATTTTGTAGTTTGATTAGAAATAACTCCGAATACGACTGATTAAGTTTTTGAGCCATCAATGCACCATTTTAATCTACGAGTAGCTTAACACCGTAGTCTATAATATCATTTATAGCATTGTTGATTGCTCAGAAAGTCACTTGTATCAATGTAAATATTCAATAAATTATTGTGCATTAAATCTCCTTGAGAAAGCATTGTGCTGAAAGCAGTTAACAACGGTTTTTTCCATTATGGCCATTACGGCGGAGTCGGGAATAAACAGATTTTATTCGTTTCAATTTGCTTGCTATCTATGTTTTTCAAGAATATCCTGAAATTATTTTTAAGAAAAAACGCGAATTTAAATACTTTAAGCAATTTTCTTTGTTAGTTTGCATGAAAGATATACATATACGTATATTTATAAAGATCGCGTTATTTCATTTAAATTTATATCTTTAAAGATCGTTTTAAAGTTACTTTTAAGAAAAAATACAAATTTTGATAATACATCAACTTTTATTCAAAAAGTAGATATTTTAGCAAATTGAAATTAATATTTTTACTACTTTGTACTGTAAATACATACCTATAAAGTAATCGAATCGAATCATTAAAAGATTTTATTTCCGACTTAACTATAATGACCACTTTATTGATTTGAAAAGTGGGACGGAAGTGACATATTATTCCCTCTTTTGCTTTATTCCCGCAATTGCGATATAATGTAAAGTTCAGTCAATGTGGCTGTCTCTCTTCTTTTTTTCAATTTTGACCTATTTCTTTCTCTTTCCGTGGGTCCCACTCCAATTCAATAAAGTGGCCACAGTAAGTCGGAAATAAAGTTCTATATGCAACACGTGAATAAAGCTGACTATTCTGTTGTTACATAATAAAAATATAAATAAAATATATTTTACATTTCTATTTGTATAATGGTTGAAGAATCAAGAAAAAATATTTTGTTGTTGTCTTTAATGTAAGAGTATTTGAATATCAGAAATATATGTCTGAAAGTCGCACGAGTTAGCGGTGACTCATGCCGCACATAAAGGGTAGAATGCGTTCCAATGTTAATGTTGTATATTTATTAGCTAGCTCACCCGCTTACTTTATGTCTACATTATACAAAGCTATCATACCAGGTATCTTACGATAACCTTTTTATTTTCATATGTTCTATACGTGTTTATTAATCAAATAATCCTGCGAGTTTATCAACTAGATATCCTCCAGGTTTATATTAAATAAATTTATAATAAGTATAACTGCATACTTCATCTAGTCACTTATATGATGCGATTTTATCATTTTTTAAGTAAAAATATTAAAGAATATTGTAAGCGAATTAGGGCGCAGTAACTGGTTCACATACTCTATAACCATCATATATACAGAAAATATACTTGTGTTTTTATAAGACTCATCATTTCCTTATTTATCAAACGCAAATAGTTAAAAGCAATGTGTCAGACAAAAACATAATTTTATACAATTTAAACATAATTACTTAGCTCGCTACGATACACCGATCTGATAAAGCCCGCGTTAGAAGAGGCTTTATTCATTGCTTTTTGATATATCTCCGAACAGCGTAGGATTCTGCGACCATGTAATCGCATTCGATCTTAGCCTCTGTCACGGCGATCGCGTCCATCGCATAGATGGAAGTGAATAATCCAATTCGCCGGACGCGCCCGAGTGCGGTCCACTCTGACGCAGCAGAGACGCCACATCAAACCAATTCAGTGAATCGAAGTACATGGAGCGAAGCACGCATAAAGACTGTACAGATCGAGTGAATAGTCGCGCGAGAAGCCCCTTAGGCGTGGATTCTCGCTTTATTATTTTCGTGTTTTCGTATAGGAGATGTGGTTGGAAGGGTTAAAAATGAAGAAGTCGATTGAGCGAGAAAAAGACGAGTTTAATCGCTCAAACCGAGAGGGGAAAGCCGTGCGGCATAAAACCCCTCTCGTCGTATACACAAGCTGCGGGATTGAACGATTAACTGTGAGTCGTGTGCGTGTGTGTACGTGTGCGGTGTATTCGAGAGATCCTTCCGAATCTCTCGTCTCGTGTTCATGCGTGATAGCAATCACATATCGAAATGGGCTATACTGTGGCCTTAGTTCCACAGAATAGTCCCTCGTTTCGCTTCGCGCGCGGACGCGATTGTAGACCGGTCGCGACCCGTACCCGAATTCCCGTCACCAAGCGTAGAGAAAGATAGAGAGAGAGAGAGAGATATGCACACAAGAGAGAGAAGGACAGAGCACTACACCCACTAGTTTAATAACGACGATATATGCGGATTATAGGACGAACGTTCGGCTTTCGTGACAATGATCTGATGTCAGCGTATTCACTCAAGAGCGGGCGTGGCGATATCGTTCGCTTGGCTGCTCAAAAGCGACTGCCCGCGTGGTCAACCAGCGGCGCGCGACACGAGGCCGGCGGCGCCGCCAGCGCCAACAGCGAGTCCCGTCGTTCGATTGCTCTCCGTCGCGCGCCGGGAGAAGGCGCCACGTGCTCAACGTCGATTCTCACGAGCCCGCTCGACACCGTCGCCTTTCGGTGAAGCTAAGCCCGGAGTTTCGACGGAACAGCCTCCCCCGTTGCGAGGAATCGAGCAAGATCGTCGAAGTCGTGATGTGTGGATCAGTGTATGTGTATGTTTGTGTTGTAGTGTGTATATAATTTTATTTTAATCTTCATTTGGGGGATGAAGTCGGTAGTGGACACAGCTGCGTGATATTGCGCTTCAGTGTCCCTCGAGAAGTTCGTACGGTGGCGACTCTGGCGAGTCCGTCGGTCCCCGGGTGCACCTCTTGAACGACTGCCAATTGCCATTGCGTGCAAGGTTGGTTTCGGTCTATCAGGATGACGACCATCCCTTCGCTTAGTTCTCCAGTAGAGTCATGCCATTTTTTACGCTGTTGGAGCTCGTGGAGGTATTCCAGATGCCATCGCTTCCAGAAATCCTGTCTGGCTTTGGTGATGAACTTCCAAACGGATAGTCGATTATCTGGAATGGAAGTCAAATCAGTACTTGGCATGACTGTAAGGGGCCTACCTATCAGAACATGCGACGGGGTTAACGCTATCGGGTCGTTGGGATCGGACGAGATCGACCAGAGGGGTCGAGAATTTAAGATAGCTTCTATTTCTATCGCAAGGGTATAAAGCTCCTCGAATGTAAGAAGTTGCCCACCCACTACGCGTTTGAAATGGTGTTTAAAGGACTTTACCGCGGCCTCCCACAGACCCCCAAAATGCGGAGATAAGGGTGGGTTAAAGTGCCACTGGATGTTCAAAGAGAGAGCTTTAGCACTCACTTTGGACTGGAAATCCTCTGAAAGGAGGAGCGCGGAAAGTTCCCTAAGCTGATTGTTTGCTCCAACGAAATTCGTTCCGTTGTCGGAGTAAACGTGATGGGGAATGCCTCGACGCCCTAAAAATCGAGTGAACGCGCCTAAGAAACCTTCAGTGGTTAAGTCGCTGGTTATCTCTATGGTTACTGCCTTTGTAGCCATACAGATAAAAACGCACCCGTACGCCTTAAGGGTTGTTCGGTTGTAACGCTTTTTTTCTTTAATGAGAATGGGGCCGAAGAAGTCTACGCCTACGTGAGAAAAAGCGTGAGACTCTGTGACCCTAGGGCTCGGAAGATCTGCCATCTTGCAGTGGAGCGGGGTGGGTTTGTGTCTTATACACGTGACACACCTACGAATAACGTGACGGACTTGATTCTTACCGTCAATTAACCAAACATGTTGTCGCAAAAAGAAAAGGGTGCTTTGGACACCAGAGTGGAGATTCGATTCATGAGCTTCTCGAATGATCAAGTCCGTGACGTGATTCCGCGAGGGTAACAGTATGGGGTGCTTACTGGCCATAGGGATGTCAGCGTTCTTCAAACGCCCTCCCACGCGTACAACTCCATTTGCGTCCAAACACGGATTAAGTGCCGCAATATGCGACCCCTTCACCTTAATACCTCGCGTTAAGCATGCAATTGAATCGGAAAACGCGTCCTGCTGAATACTTCGAAACACGCGGGTTTCGGCATCCCGTTTTTCGTCGACCGAGATGGACTTTCCTCGGAACGGCCTTCCTGAAGGAAGCCATCGTACACATATCGCTACGACCCCAAGCAACATGCAATACTTGGAAAACCGCGATAGGAACATGCGATCCGTAGCCGTATCGACCAGGAGACAGACTCCTTTTTTCAGACCGGGGATATCCGGAAGTGATTCGACGATGTTCGCGGGCCAGGAGGCCTCCGTCTGCCGTAGCCAAACGGGTCCGGTAAACCACGTATCATTTCGCAGGAATTCTTTCGGGAGTTGTCCTCGGGATAAAGCGTCGGCCGGGTTATGTAGGGTAGGGACGTATCGCCAACTGGCGCGCTCTCCTAATTCCTGAATTTCACGCACGCGGTTCGCTTCGAATTGTTTAAGGTCTTGCGGGGACTTTCGTAACCAATGTAAGACTATAGTGGAATCTGACCATAGAACGATCCGTTTAATAGCAAGCTCCAAAGCTGGAAGCGTTTCTTGAAGCAGTCTTACAAGAGTCAAGGCCCCGCACAACTCTAGCCGGGGAATAGTCTGCTCTTTTAAAGGGGCGACTCTAGACTTCGAACATATCAATCGCACGGCAACCTTCCCGTTTCTATCCATCGACCTGGCATAAATACAAGCGCCGTATCCCCTTTTGCTCGCGTCGCTGAATCCGTGGATCTCTACGCGCAAGGGAGTCTCAGCAACGACGTGACGTGGTACCGAAACGCTGGAAAGCAGAGGCAACTGATTTGCGAAATTAATCCAAAGAGTGTACAAACTCTGTGGCATAGATTCGTCCCAAGATACCTTCGCCTTCCAACATTCTTGCATGATCCACTTCGCATACAAACCGACTGGTCCTATCAAGCCTATCGGATCAAAGATCTTCGCGATCTCTGACAGAATCACGCGCTTGGTCACTATCTCGGGGATCTTTACTCGCTCGACAGCGATAGCTAATTCGTCGCGTTTGGAAGCCCAATATACCCCTAACGTTTTTAAGACTGTCTCTCTTTCGCCGTCGGAAGCGAGATTTATAGCCTTATCATCGAGATTGTCCAGAGCGTGATCGTGGTTAGAGGCCCATTGTCGAATGTTGAACCCACCACTCTTCAAAGCGGCGATTATTTCATCGCGCGCCTTCAAGATGTCCTTTAGAGAATCTGAACCCGTCAAGAGGTCGTCAACGTACAGGTCTCGCTTAAGGATCTCGGCCGCCAGGGGATATCGGTAACTTTCGTCGTCGGCAAGTCGGTGTATCGTGCGTATCGCGAGGTAGGGAGCTGCAGATACACCGAACGTAACGGTGTTTAATTCGAAAACCTGCACTTGTCCGTCGCGATACCAGAAAATACGTTGGTATCGTCGATCATCGGGATGGATTAGAATCTGTCGATACATTTTCTCTATATCAGCTGTCAATACGTATCGGTGTGAACGGAATCTAATTAAGTGGGTATAGAGTTTATCCTGAATTGTCGGTCCTACGTACAAAAGGTCGTTAAGGGAAATGCCTTTCATCGTCTTAGCGGATGCGTCGAAAACGACTCGGAATTTGGTCGTGAGGCTGAGGGCCTTCAAGATTATGAGGTAAGGAAGGTAATATTCCGAATCGCTCTCGTCGAGCACCGCCGACATGTGCCCTAAATCGAGATATTCCTGAAAAACACGACCGAATTCGTCCATCATTCCGGGTGAACGGCTGCACCGCCGCTCCATCCCACGGAACCGCTTGAGAGCTTGCGCCCTCGAGTCCCCTAGCTCCGGGTCCTTCTTTCGAAACGGCAATCTCACCATGTAACGCCCGTCAGACAGCCGAACAGTGGTGTCGTCATACCACCTCTCGCAATCCGACCTATCGCTAGCCTGCTCCGATGGACTTGAGCATTCCTCAAGCGACCAAAATCGAACAAGCTGCTTTTCTAGTTGGGACAGGTGGCATGACACCGATGGAATCTTATCCGTGTCCATGCCACCAACGATCACCCAGCCAAGCTGAGTCTTTTGAAGATACAGTTCGCTTCCTTCCCTAGACAAGTTAACCTGACCAATAGAGAGCATGGACAACGTCGCTCCAGAACTAATTAAAATGTCAACTGGTCGAGGGAGATGGAACTGAGGGTCTGCTAACCTAATATTCTTGGGTAACTTGATCGCTTCGCGAGGGAACGGTTCTTCGGGGGTAACGCTAGTTATCTTGGGAACGGTGAGGAACGTTAGACGTTTGCTAAAATCCGAGTTCAACGCTTTGAACTGGACATTGACGCAATGTTTAGTTGTGGTTCGCAGGTCGTTAATTGCTCCGATTGGAATCGAGCAATGTCGAGTAGGGAGTCGCAATCGGTCCGCGAGATCAACCGTCATGAAGTTCGCGTTTGCACACGTGTCCAGGAGCGCGCGAGCCTCGATGAATGCCCCGTTGGCATCTCTAACTAAAACGATAGCGCTCATCATGAGCTGAGACTGGAGAGCCCTGGACATGGTGCTGAGGACTCCTACGCCTAGTCATGGCATCTTGGCCGAGGACTCCGCCTTTGGATCCCCGTGCAGGAGCGTATTGTGTTCCTTATCGCATTTCTTGCAATTGCGAGCTTCGCATTTGCCTTCGTGTGATCGCAAACACCTCCGACACAGCTTCTTCGTCCTTACAGCGTCCCAACGCTGCTGAACGGTCAGCTTAGTAAATGCTGAACACCGATAAATCGTATGTTCACCGCTGCAATAATAACAACAAAGAGTGGAACTCGTGACAAGCGCTCGAGCTTGCCCGTTACCCCGCCGGTACTTGGTCCCCTTTTCGTTCTGTTGTCCTGTTCGCTTCGCTGGCGCTTCGTTGCCCTTGGCCTCTCCTTCCTGAGCGTACAGGTAGTTACTGGTTTCCTGCAGAAAAGCGAAAAAAGAATCGAGATCGGGAATCTTATCGATAGACGTCTTCTTGATCCACCGGTCCTTGATTTTAGTTGGCAACGTTTTTTCGAGTGCACGAATCACGAAATAATCAGAAGGAACGACCTTGAGGGTTTTCAAATCCGCCAAATGTTGCCGAACCGAATGCTCCAGGTCCTTCAGCGCCCGGTGTGAAACCTCAGTCAGAACGGGATAAGCGAGAATTGCGTCGATGTGAGCAGCAGCAATAAGCCGGACATGCTCGTATTGCGTACTCAAAAGCCGCCATGCTTCCTCGTAGCTATTCTCGCCTGGAGCCAGGATCTGCAACGAATTAGCCGCCGCCCCAACTAACGCCTTCTTCAAGTAGTGGAAAGCGGTGATGTTGTCGATGTCCAATCGCACCATCTCGTTCCTGAAAGTCGTCTTGAATACGGTCCACTCATCCAAACGACCGCCGAACTTCGGCAAATCAATGGGGGGCAACCCCTTGTAACGAGTTATATCGAGAAGAGTCGAATGCCCCAATGGAACGGTAGTCTCACCACCGGAAGATCTGCTCTGCTTCTCTGTCGCCTGCTCGGCTTCTTTGGTCCGGACAAACGTAGCAATTTTGAAGTAGGAATCCTTCAGCCCTTGAAAGACTTCCCTTTTAGCTGTCTTGTTCCTAACATCGAGTCTATAAAATAACTCGCACAAGGCGTCATGACGTGTGGCAATTTTTTCCAAGCGTAATTGACACTCAGGAAGATTCGCTGCTCCCGATTTAATTCGCACCGCCAGGTCGGTCAGCAAGTCTTGGATGTATTCGGTCTGCATGTTCCACTGTTCCACTATAGCGTCCATGTCGCCTAATGGTCAGTGAATGCGCACGCTTAATAAATCGAATTAATCCTATACGCGGACTAAAGCGTGAGCACGTGACTCGGCGCGCTCGGATTCTTAGAATCCGCTCTACGGTGTGCTACGTTTCTCGCAGCTCAGTCCCGAAAAGTAAACAAGTTGCCGCTCGCCGCAACGCGCTGCCTCGTGTGTTTATTCGCAGGGTCAAATAAACGCCGCGCTGTGTTCGAAATTCACACGCGTGAATCGATTCGAAAAAACAATCAACGCTACTTATCTTTCTGGTATGCGATGACCTTGAAGCGGCAGCTGGAGAGATGCACCCGGAGACGATGTATATGCGATGACCTGGGGAGCCTTGATGCACCCGTTGTCTTTGGCTGGCTGGCCGAAAAGTCTTCGTTTCCACACCTCACAGGAGGCACCATGAATAGTCGCGCGAGAAGCCCCTTAGGCGTGGATTCTCGCTTTATTATTTTCGTGTTTTCGTATAGGAGATGTGGTTGGAAGGGTTAAAAATGAAGAAGTCGATTGAGCGAGAAAAAGACGAGTTTAATCGCTCAAACCGAGAGGGGAAAGCCGTGCGGCATAAAACCCCTCTCGTCGTATACACAAGCTGCGGGATTGAACGATTAACTGTGAGTCGTGTGCGTGTGTGTACGTGTGCGGTGTATTCGAGAGATCCTTGAACGATTAACTGTGAGTCGTGTGCGTGTGTGTACGTGTGCGGTGTATTCGAGAGATCCTTCCGAATCTCTCGTCTCGTGTTCATGCGTGATAGCAATCACATATCGAAATGGGCTATACTGTGGCCTTAGTTCCACAGAATAGTCCCTCGTTTCGCTTCGCGCGCGGACGCGATTGTAGACCGGTCGCGACCCGTACCCGAATTCCCGTCACCAAGCGTAGAGAAAGATAGAGAGAGAGAGAGAGATATGCACACAAGAGAGAGAAGGACAGAGCACTACACCCACTAGTTTAATAACGACGATATATGCGGATTATAGGACGAACGTTCGGCTTTCGTGACAATGATCTGATGTCAGCGTATTCACTCAAGAGCGGGCGTGGCGATATCGTTCGCTTGGCTGCTCAAAAGCGACTGCCCGCGTGGTCAACCAGCGGCGCGCGACACGAGGCCGGCGGCGCCGCCAGCGCCAACAGCGAGTCCCGTCGTTCGATTGCTCTCCGTCGCGCGCCGGGAGAAGGCGCCACGTGCTCAACGTCGATTCTCACGAGCCCGCTCGACACCGTCGCCTTTCGGTGAAGCTAAGCCCGGAGTTTCGACGGAACATCGAGGTGGTCGGTGATAAATCTTCATACTTTTAGTTTATTATGTATCTTTTTTTTTACAATTCCAATTGGAATTTTGAATATTATAGGAGAATCCGACCGTTCGGGTTGGCTTAGGAAAGATCAGGACCGATTCGTACACTGGGGAAACCATATCGCAAGTCATTACGATATCGTTATAAAAAATTTTGTAAAAAAACTTTTTTCAAGTTAACGTTAATTATTATAACGCATTGAATTACGTATTTTTAGTTTTACGATCTTTCATATCTTAAATTATACAATATGAATCGTAAATTCCACGATATACATTGCACCAGTTATGATGTGTTTCTTTCAGTTTACAGTTTTTTGGATTCGATTTTTTTAACTGCTTTAAATGTTACGGGGGTCCGAAAGTCAATTAAAAATGTTTAGGCATTCAAAAAGATTGATGATTGTGTTTATTGAATCCAATTCGAATGGATAAAACATGTAAGCGAAAAATATTAATTGGGATCGATTAATTATAGATATTTATTCAAACCGATTAAAAAAAAATAGCAAAAAACACAATCAAATCTTATTCATAAAATTGGGCGAATAAATTTTACTGAAGTCGATTCTATCTTTACGCATTCAATAAGATTGATGATTGAGTTTATTCAATTACATTCAAATAGATTAAAAATGTATGCGAAAATTGCACATTGGGTTCGATTCAGTTTTGTGGCTATAGGTATTTATTGAAACCGATTAAAGTGAATCGCGAAAAACACATTTAAATCTTATTCATAAAGTTGTGTGATTCAATTGTATTGAAATCGATTAATTTTAATGTAAAAAGTGAGCATTAACACGATTACGATTAAAATCGATCCATCTCGATTAATTTTTAATCGGTCACTTTCAGCAAGTCGATAGCATCGATCCAAACTATTAAATTCGATTAAAATTCCATCGAATTTAATTCATTTTAATTCGTCTTTTTTAGCAGGGGATCCATGTCCATACATACACATCCATAAATATATTTTCTAAAAATAGTGTATATTGATTCCTAATGTCTCAAAACGTATTTCTAACATGTTTTTAGCAAAACTTTTTTTTACTATCACAAAGCTTCCTCTTTGAGGAAGCAATAATATTATTTGCAATTGATGAGTTAACTAGAACAAGGGTAGAGATAACAAAGATTTGAAGTCTAATAACATTATTAATTAACACAAATTTATCAAAAACCTTTCGTTATTAGTTTCGCAGATATAACCTATTTTGAAACATATTCAATGTAATAGTCGTGGACTTAAGCTCTTAAATATATTATTCATAAAATTTATCAAATAAATGACGCATACTGTTTACTTTGTAGTCACGAATACTAAAAAAGAATTGACAAACTATAAGAGCAAAGGAAAATATTAGGTGTGAAAATTTACTATCTATTATATATAATCAATTTACATATAATCAATTTATATATAATCAATCTAGTTTATAAAAATATATAAAAATATTACTTAAAATTATAAATTAACATATATAAATATTATATATAAACTTTTAGTTTTGGAGAAAAATGTAGTTAAAGTTGATAAATTAGATATTATTGGCGTATCTCGAATTTTTCATACTAAGGTAGTGGACCCTGTTCTCGATAGGTACCCAGTTGTCGATAACTCGAAGGAATAATACGATTTTAGATATATTTTGAGCAATTTTTCGGTACAAGAAAATTATTTCTATATTAAGAATATATCACTGAATAAATATTTTGAATTATAAAAGCTCAGTTAGCGCTACTTGTTAAATAGAAATTCACACTTCTTGGCACTCTCAGATTTGATGAGTTTCTCGACGTTTCCTTAATCACGATCGTAACAAACAGTAAACTTTAAAGTGACATTTTTGTAATAAATAGAACGTTTTAAAAAACTATAAAGCCAAGATTAGCTTTAAATTCAACAAAATAAGCGTAATCAAAAAGTTAAATTTTGATTTATTTACTTATAACTATTTTAATTCATATATCGACAACTCCGTCTTAATTATGCGTACGTACCCAGTTGTCGATAGTCAGATAATATATACAAAATACAAATAAATTTTTCTTTAAATGTTATTTCAATGCTTAAAAGTACTTAAGCACTACTTTTAATTAATAATTATGTAATTAGAATAATCAAAATGTGTATGTTATTCAATCAAGTTTTGACATAACCTAGAACCTAACCTGAATAATGGGCTTGTTGGTATATCGAGAACTGGGTCTTTTGCATCTATCGAGAATTGCTCCGACTCGTAAAATGGTTATCGACAACTGCTCCCTCGGATTATTTTTTGGTTTATTGAATTTAGAAGTAAACATTACGTTAAAATTTCGTCTTTTTCGAGTTATTTGCTAAATAAGTATATTAATTAATAGTTGAAAACAAAAAATTTCAATTTTTTTAAAATTAAAGCATTTTTTATAGCGAAATAAGTTGAGTCTGTTACTAAGCTATCGAGAACAGGGTCAACTACCTTATAAAATAAAATTATTTTTCAGCACAAAACTTATTTTATTTTATTAAATATTGTATACAACCTTAAAAGTCGTTACCTTTACGATTTATGCATATGAAGAAAATATATTTCTTATTAAACTTTGGGCCTAATATATTTTTTGGCCATATAAAGATAAATCTGTATTATTTTAATAATTTCAATATTTTAGAATAAATTATTATACATAAATTTAAGATATACAATAATAATGTATAAAATAATGTATAAAAATACATATGAATGTTATATTATAATGCTTAAAGTATTAAATCAAAACATTTTCGTGCTGTACATAAGTTGAACAGTACTATATACGGTATTATATACAAAACTTTTAAAATTTCTGTTCAAACAAAATTATTCAATTTCTTCTACTGTCAATTATAGTATATAGTATATACTAATCCGACTCGCTTTCAGCAGCCACAACATCATCGTGAAGAAGATCTCCTTCTTCAGATTCTCTGAACAATACTTTAAAATTATAAAATAACAAAAGAGGGCAACTGCTGGGTAAGCTGTAACATATAAATTTAAATATAAAATACTTATACCCATATTACAAATGTTATATAGAAATACAAATATTTATAGTTTTGATTTGATTTTAAATTCCTAAATCTGAAACCCACGTAGCCAAAGCTTAGAATGTTACTAGAATAGTCCAGAACCCTGAGCTAAGTATATTGCCATAATGAAATTTTAAACTACAAAACTGTGAACCCAACTATCCAAAGCTGAGAGTTTGGTCATAACATAAATTTAAACTATGAACAATAAACCCTAAGCTCTAAACACTAAAACATTTAATTCCAAGCTGAGCATTTTGCCATGATAACAATTTAAACGGATAAACCATAATCTAAGAACCTGAAATCCTAAATTGCACGGCCCCAAGCTGAATACGATACACAGCACAAAATAAAGCTCTTTTCGTCTAATTTTATCATCTTTTGTACCATTTTTCTAGCATTAAAGCTTGTAGAGTTATGATATGAAGAAGAGGTACCATCTTTCAATAAAATCACTGATATTTGGGGTAGAATGGCTCATATATACTATAAAAAAGCCCATTCTAGTAAACTACGGGTAATGGGCTACATTTTTAGGTGCCAGGAAACACCTCCCAAACTCTGACCTAATTTCGATTCGCGGAGGTTGTGCGCTCTCCTTGTTAGCTGAGGGTAGTTGGATTTAGAACTTAGGGCTTAAAGATTACGGTACTATCATTTAAACTCTTATTCCGGCAAAATACATAGCTTGGGGTAGTTAAGTTTATGGTATAGGACTTACGGTTTAAACATTTATGGTTTCAAGTTTTATTGTGGCAAAATACTCAGCTGGGAGCAGTAGGAGTTATACTTAGTGATCACACATTTATTGTTTAATGATGAGAAGAAAAATATAATTTTCTTCTTGGCTTTGTCCCTCGGTATACATGGTAATATATATATGAAAAGTATTTGTTGTTTAAATTTGTTTTATGACGAAATACTCAGCTTAGTGCAGTTGGGTTTAGGGTTTGCAGATTTATAGTTTCAATACCATTATGCCATATACCATTTGGATCTAGAAAATCTGGTTGACAGATTACGATTTTGTTGTTTAAATTTTCATCACGGCAAAATGCTTAGCTTGTGCTTTTGGTATTTAGGGCCTAGGATATATATATCCTATATCCTATATATACTTTTATAGTTAACGTTTTCTTTATGGCAATAAAGTAAGATTAAGGTAGTTGGATTTAGGGCTTAGGGCTTGGAGATACATGTTTACAGTTTAAATTTATGTAAAAACGCTCAGCTTAAATTAGTTAGATTTAGGGCTTAGGGCTTGGAGTTTACATGTTTACAGTTTAAATTTGTATTATGTAAAAATGCTCAGCTCAAAGTAGTTGGATTTAGAGCTTAGGGTGTACACTTATACAGTTTAATATTTAATTTGGGTAAATACTCAGCTTGGGTTACGTGCATCTGGGGTACGTTAGTACACTTCCGATTTTTAATATTGCAATATACTCAACTTAGGTTAGTTGAATTTAGGGTTTAGGTCTGTTCGTTTATAGTTTCATAGTTTTAATTTTTATTATGACAAAACGCTCAGCTTGAGGTAGCTATCCGAAAGAGTTGGGTTCGGGGTATATAGTACTGAGGGTTTACACTTTTGTAGTTTAAAAGTTCATTGTACTAAAATACTTAGCTTGGGGTAGTTAAGTTTATGGATTACTGATTAGGATTTACAGTTTTAAAGTGTCTATTTTCATTATGCCAATAAAGTAAGATTAAGGTAGTTGAATTTAGGGCTTAGGGCTTAGATTTTACATGTTGACAGTTTAAATTTGTCTTATGTAAAAATGCTCAGCTTAAAGTAGTTGGATTTAGGACTTAGGATTTACACTTTTAAAGTTTAAAATTGCATTGTGGCAAAATGCTTAGCTTAGGGTAGTTGAATTTAGGGTTGGGTTTATAGTTTGCGGTTTATCAGTTTATAGTGTATATTTTTGTTATGTCAAACAACATAGCTTGGGATACTTGGTTTAGGGCTTAAGTTTTATACTTTTATAGTTTTAAATATCATTGTGGTAAAATACTCAGATTAGGGTACTTGGGTTTAGGATTTATAGCATATGCTTTGCAGTTTTAAAGTTTCAATTGTCATTGTCGCAATAAACTCATCTATGAGTAATTGGATATAAGGTTAAGGGCTTAGGGAATATATGTTTGCAGTTTAAACTTTTGATAGCAATACGATCAACTTTAGTTATTTGCGTTTAGGGTTCAGGGCTTCTTTACACTTTTAACGTTTAAAACTACATTGTAACAAAATACTTCGCTTACGGTAGTTGGATTTATGATACTGGACTTGGGGTTTATAGGTTTATAGTTTATATTTTTATTATGGTAAATTCACAGCTTGTGGTAGTTGGGATTAAGGTTTATAGCTGACTGTGCGCACGTTTACAGTTTAAAATTTAATTGCGGCAAATACTCAGCTTGGGTTAAGTGCATCTGGTGTACGTTATTATACTTCCAATTTTTAATATCGCAATATACTCAACTTAGGGTAGTTGGATTAAGGGTTTGGGTCAGCGCGTTTACAGTTTCATAGTTTTATCATTGTGGGAAAATATTCATCTTGAGGTACTTCTTAAGTTTTATTTTTTTTTTGTACAGTTTTTAAGTTTTATTTTTCATTGTTGCAATAAACTTAGCATAGGATAGCTTGGTTTAGACTCAATGGTTTACTTGTTTATAATTAAGAATTTTTTAGTATTTAGGTTTGAGGGTTTTATTACTTCACGGTTTATGGCTTAGGGTTGACACTTTTATATTTTAAATATTTATTGTGATAATACATTCAGCTTGAGGCAGTGCAATTTAGGATTTCAGGTTCTTAGATTATGGTTTATCCGTTTAAATTGTTATCATGGCAAAATGCTCAGCTTGGAATTAAATGTTTTAGTGTTTAGAGCTTAGGGTTTATTGTTCATAGTTTAAATTTATGTTATGACCAAACTCTCAGCTTTGGATAGTTGGGTTCACAGTTTTGTAGTTTAAAATTTCATTATGGCAATATACTTAGCTTAGGGTTCTGGACTATTCTAGTAACATTCTAAGCTTTGGCTACGTGGGTTTCAGATTTAGGAATTTAAAATCAAATCAAAACTATAAATATTTGTATTTCTATATAACATTTGTAATATGGGTATAAGTATTTTATATTTAAATTTATATGTTACAGCTTACCCAGCAGTTGCCCTCTTTTGTTATTTTATAATTTTAAAGTATTGTTCAGAGAATCTGAAGAAGGAGATCTTCTTCACGATGATGTTGTGGCTGCTGAAAGCGAGTCGGATTAGTATATACTATATACTATAATTGACAGTAGAAGAAATTGAATAATTTTGTTTGAACAGAAATTTTAAAAGTTTTGTATATAATACTGTATATAGTACTGTTCAACTTATGTACAGCACGAAAATGTTTTGATTTAATACTTTAAGCATTATAATATAACATTCATATGTATTTTTATACATTATTTTATACATTATTATTGTATATCTTGAATTTATGTATAATAATTTATTTTAAAATATTGAAATTATTAAAATAATACAGATTTATCTTTATATGGCCAAAAAATATATTAGGCCCAAAGTTTACACCTAATATTTTCTTCTGCTCTTATAGTTTATGAATTCTTTTAGTATTCGTGACTACAAAGTAAACAGTATGCGTCATTTAGTTGAAAAAATTTATGAATAATATATTTAAGAAAGATTTTGATAAATTTGTGTCAATTAATAATGTTACTCGGTCGATATCGGGCGATGAATTTTGAAGAAACATTTATAATCATTTATGGGTATCTAAAATGAAGCCTATCACCCGTACTTTGTTTGAATAGGCCTTATTCGACGATGCAGCTAAAAACATTAACATTGTTCATCATTAAACAAAAAAAAACATTTTTTTAATAAGAAATGACCACGACATTCTCGCGATGTTGAAAAATGAAAGACCTCATAGTCTGGGCAAAGAGCTCAAATAAGAGAAGAGATAGTGGAAAGCTACCTTTTTCAGCTCAATTTATTTTAAAGATTTTCCAAATATGCTTTCGAGATATGGTTTAAACAAAAAATAACTTTTTCGTGTATAACAAAAGAAGGGAGATAGCTTATAAAGAATTTCACGTCGGAGAAGATAGATAATTGTATGTTCTTTCAAATGATAAATTTATTTCTAACATACTATAATATTTTACCTCATCGATCTCAGAATATCATAAAACTGAGAAATCATTCTTATAATATTTACCGTCAAGGACCCAGTTCCTGATCAGTTAAGGAACGTTGTCACGTTATTTGTTATGTCAAAGCGTAAAGATGAGGTATTGCTCAAATAATATCTAATTTATTAACTTTATTTATATTTTTCTCCAAAACTATAAATTGTAGCGTAATTTTTGCGGCGGATTTAGATTTAGCATGTCAAAATCTACATAATAGTGTACTTTTCGGTAAAAGAACATGACTTTCCTTCTCACTGTTATGAATAGAAGCAAAAAAATGCAAAAGTAACGATACTTAAACACGTTTTTTGAGGTTATACCAATTTTTAGTCGTCCGACTATGATTTTCTTATAATCTACAAGGCTTTAGCTATAAGCTTCAAAAAGATTTACCCCTCTAGGTAATTTCTATCAAAAGTTCTACGATTTGAGACGAAAATTTCAAAATGTCCCGTAGTGCACCACATCGAACCAATTCAGTGAATCGAAGTACATGGAGCGAAGCACGCATAAAGACTGTACAGATCGTGGTGGTCGGTGATAATTCTTCATACTTTCGGTTTATTATGTATCTTATATTTTTTGTACAATTAGAAATGGAATTTTGTATATTATAGGAGAATCCGACCGTTCGGGTTGGTTTAGGAAACATCAAGACTGATTCGTACACTGAGGAAACCATATCGCAATTCATTGACATCCATATAAAAAAATTTTGTAATAAAAACTTCTTTCAAGTTAACGTTAATTATTCTAACGCATTGAATTACGTATTTTTAATTTTACGATATTTCATTATCTTAAATTTTACAATATATATCGTAAATTCCATGATATACATCGCACCAATTACGATGTGTTTTTGTCAGTGTAAACATTTTTGGATTCAATTTTTTTAACTGCTTTAAATGTTACGGGGGTCCGAAAGTCAATTAAAAATTGAAATTTTCCGCCTTGAAATATAAATACTTATATTTAGACAAAACCTAAACTCGCTTGCCCGTCTTTTAGTAATAGACCTTTTTTACAAAGTTTCAAACGTTAAAATCAACGGCACCGTAACAAATTATTGGAATACCAATTTCCCAATTTTCATTCCAATTTTTTAGGGTGCCGTTATTTTTAACGTCTACCACTTCATACATAGGTCAGTTATTGTTCAACAAATAGCAATCCAGTTAGGATTTCGGCTAAATGTACGTAATTTTGTTTATAAAGTAAATAATGTATGGTTCAGTCGGAAATTCAGCAAATTGACTTTCGGATGCATTTAAGGTAGAGTTATAGTAAAATTTTATTAATTTTTTGTTGTTATTCTTGTACATTTTGACACCGAATAAGAGTATATTTTCAAGTAAAATAAAAGTAAAATATGATTTCAATGATGATTGTAAAGTATAAATAAAAATTATTGCTGGGAAATAGTTTTTTCCTTACAAAAGTGTGCTTGTCTGAATACTACATTTTGCATTACCCTAGAAGTCTTCTGCGCATTAGGTTTCAACGGTTCGAGCTGAAACTTTCAGGATACTTTCTTAAATATAATAGTAACATAGATCAATCTCTGATTTTGAAATTATTATTTTTAATCAACGTAGCATCTGCATCTATAATAAGACAGTGTTTTTTGTTAACTAAATTGTTTATTACAATTCTATATTTTTAAAACCAGTATTCGGGTGTTAGAAAAATTCTGAGTTTGTTACAGTGTTCACTTTGCTTTGAAGTAAACATACAAATTTTTTGTTGGTCTGCTTTGAAATCTAATGCGCAGAAGACTTTAGCAAATTTGTGCAATTTTATTAAAAATGAATGCATTATCTGTAGTAATGCTTAAATTATAGCCCTGCTCAGCTTCCTCTCTAAATTGCTGGAGAAGATGGTACACGGGAAGATCTCGGAGTATCTTTCCTCCGCGGGTATACTAGATCAATACCAAATTGGCATTGGTACACATCATAACACGCAGACAGTTTTGTTGCGGTTAACCGAGGCCACCAGGAGTGTTATAAATGGTAAAAAATGGCTCATGACGATCCTACTGCTGTTTGTTTTCAGCAAAGCTATCGATACCATTTCATCAACAAAGCTGCTGCGTAAATTATCCAACATGGCTTTCTCCCGCGAAGCGATAAGGTGCACATACTCGTACCTTACAAACCGTCGACAGAAGATCTCCACGTTAGCTGAAGGAGATTCTGAATTGTTATCTACTAACCTCGTCGTAAAACAGGGTTCAGTTATCGGGCAACTACTGTTCAGTCTTTATATGAACTATCAGGTGCTCGGAGTCGGTCACCTACTAAACGCTGATGACCGGCAAATTTACACAGAGACATTGAAATATGATCGTCAAGAAGGAATATAGCATTTAACATCTGCTGCAATAAAAGTATCGGAGTATGCATAGACAGTCTCTCTGAACCTCAATGTCAACCAAAGAAAAACAATCATCTTCAGATCCGAATACAACATCAATCGCATCGAGGAGTCGGAAATGTCAGGTATTGAGGCGCAGAGTGGCGTATTCGCGCCTATCTCCGACACTATCACTAATCCTGGCGTAGTTATGGACGTCACACTTTCTTGAAGGCCGCAGGTTGACGCAGTAGCAGGAAAGTCAATAGAGCCCCATATCATATGTGACATTCGCTCTTTTTCGGCCATGCTCCTCAAAGGCGCTGCACAAACAGCTCGCATGCTCCCTGGTTGTATCCCACCTAGATCACTGCTATGTAGTTTATCTAGAAGCCTCAGAGGAATTGCAAAATAAACTACAACTGCTGCAGAACGCGTGCGTATGATATATATGCTGTGCTAGGAGGGACGAGCACATCACCCCTATAGGAAAAACTTGGGCTGGATAAAGATTGTGGGAAGGAGAGAGAAGTTTGTCATGGTGCTATTGTTTAAAATCGTTCGAATAAGGTAACCGCCGTATCTTGATGCTCTCCTAAAAAAAATCAGTCCAGAAGCTCCGAAAGAGGTTATATAATAGATCTCAAAATACCAACATCGCTAACAGAGAAGGGTCTTTATTCGTTCGTCGCGCAGGGCACTCATCTATGGAACGCTCTACGGTACCTTATATCGTAAGGTGCTTATCCTCCCGTCCGTGCCTACTGTCTTATTTATTTATTTATTTATTTATTTATATATTTATTCACTATTTGCGTTTTATGTAATTGTATGAGTGTCACCACGAATGGGATGAATGTATGTTGTACCATATATTGTATATAGTATGGTTCTAGAATGAGTTCAATGTTTATAATTCTACGACACAAATCAAAGTATTATTATAGTTGACTAAACTTTTTTTTTTTTTTTTTTTTTTTACGTCGCCATGTTTGTGCTCCCATGTGGTGCTAATCGATGACGGGGGTCTGCGGTGTGTTTGTAAACAAAGCACATGTAATTTTTACAGTGGTGTTTGTATCAATCGGCAGAGACTAGGATTCGAACCCGGGTCACCGGCGTGGGAATCCGACACTCTACCGACTGAGCCGCCGCAGGCCCGCTGACTAAACCTAAATGTACATATATAATTGTACATTATAAACTAATCTAATCTAATCTAATCTAATTTTTTTCTTTCTTCTCTATTCTTTCTTCTCGGTTCTTCCTTCTATTTTATTTATTTTCTCTTCTTTCTTGTCTCTTGCTTCATTCGATCATTCGTCTACTTGCGAGTCAAATAGCGCCATGAGAATTTTACTTATTTATTTTCGTTCTCTTTCTTCGTTCTTGGTCATAATTAGTCGGATGAGAGCCGCTACTTTGTCCCAGTTGCTCTGCGAAGTTAACATCGACAAGTGTCACTGGTAGGAGTTCCTTGCGTAAATCGCTCTTCTGGCAGAGTGGGACGCCCGGCAATTGAACAAAGCGTGTTCATCTTAGTAATTTTCAGCGTCGTACATTTGGTATTTCAGACTACTACTCCGCCCTCTGGCCGCCAGGTACTTTACCCCGATTCACTTTACCCCGAGACGTCGATTCTTTAAAATGTTTGTTTAAAAAAAGAAAAACCTCTTTTAAAGCTCTACGTTCTTGGTAATAGTAAGTAACACGTATTTGAAGTAATTAGAAAAAATCTAGCAATGAAATTAATTATAAATATCTTTAATCATTATAACGAATTCGACCAACCAACTTTCTTTTGAGATCGAAAAGTACAGTTATTTTTCTTTCATAAAATATTAATGCTAATGCAATGAAACTTTTTAATTATCATCCTTGCAAGTTTTAATCATTTTCTTACCAATTTATTAAAAAAAATGTGCATAAATGAAATTAAAAAACTTTGAAATCGAGATAGGAACCTTTAAATCTCAACGTCCAGCGCCTGCCATGCAGGAGAATCATTTTTTTTCACATTTGTCAACTTTTGAAAGGGTTACAAGAAGGAAAATCGAAACTCTTGGAATACTCTAATGATCATCATTCGTCTCTTTCTAATTACTTTTATGAAGTTTTATATCATCACTCTTATAATTTGTGGGTTTAAAAGTATCTTCTACGCTGTACGTTTCTTCAATTTCTGTATGAACTTAAACTTTCTTTTTAGCAAAATAAACCTTTTTTTAACTCATCTGAACCAACTGTCTTGCACTGTTATTGTAAAGTGATGAAAGTATTTTGCTGCTCATATAGATCTTCCACTTCTTAAAGATTTTAAAAACGTTGATCCAATTTTTACATAGAAATGTCTTCTTACCGCCAATGGTCTCTGTATTATTTCAGCACGATATAATTTTGTCGCCTGACAAGGCAAAGAGTCGTCACCGTTTCGTTAACGTAAAAAAGGTAAAACAGTGACTCTTGACTTTTCAATTGACTATTGTTTAATGATTACTAACAGCGTATAATCAATACTAATTTTCGCATCGAAAATGCATTATATGTAAAAAGTTAAAATTTCATGTACCGTGTGTTTTTTTTCGCTGATGGTATTACGCTAACAAAAGTGATGCACGGTGGTCCTCGGCAAAATTCAACCGAAACGTGTTTGCACTTTGGATTTTCCTTTTGCATATGATTTGAGGCCCTTTCAGGACCACATTTCAATAGAAACTAAAATCGAGGAATAAGCACTTTTTTTTAATTCAATTTTGAAAATTTTTTATGGGTAATCAATGACGAAAATTTTTTTTCATGGGTAATCTAGAAAATTTATTTTTATTATAGTGTTTAACAATTGAATTATACATTAATTACATATGTACAGTACAGTCGTATGTATAGTACACTTTCTCGCAAATATATACAGAAATAATCACAATTTATGCTGCAATGAAAGCATAATAAGATTAATAAGTATAAGAACATTTCAAATGTGTTGTGAATTATATTCGCAGACTGCTCTTAATAATTTATTTGCATAATCTGGATGTTTTTTTGATACTTTATACTTAGCCCATGTTTTGGAAAAATCATAATGCACTGCTTCCATAGCTTGCTCACTATAAAAGCCGAGACCGAGATTATGTTCAACACAAAATTCTTTTACATGAAAAAAAATGCGTGGTCTTTCGGTGTTACAGATATACCTAAAGATAGATACGCATCTTTGAACGCATCTATATATTCAACAAATTTCGGATTTAAAGAAACAGTAAATCAAGAGTCAACAACGGTTTTGAACTTTTCAAATACATCCACATATTTCATACAACCCAGGTTACGGTTGGATCGCAAGAACCTTTTTTAACAAATTAGAAACTATCTGTTCTTTAGATTTCAAATTTAGTGAAGTAACACAGTTTGAAATTTTGCGTACTACAGTAGATTTTCTACAAATATGACTTTTACCTGCATGTATTTTAGAAAAATATTTTGAGCAGCATTTCATAACTGGAGGTTTTCTTTGTTTTTCTTCATTCAGCTGAGACTTACGTTGAGTTCCAAAAACATTATTGGGAATAACTTTGTCCTTGCCATTCTTTCTTGCTCGTTCACAAAAAAAAAACAATTACACTTTGCACTTGCATTTGATTTGTATCTTTCTTTAACCTATATTGCGAAAAATCTATTGGCGAGATCTTTTTTCGTCGAGATTTTTACGGTATAAATTGGACTTGCAAGATGCACACACTACTTTTGGAAGGCACTAATTTTTTTCGTCATAACTTTTAAACAGTTTACATATTTTATCTCTCAAAGCTGATGTTATGTCAATAATCCGTTTACTTTTATCCCAACAAAGTAAGCAAATAAGAGAGCGATTTTCCTCATGAGTACGCGCGTAATTTTTTATAATAATCGGCGGCATGGTGTTAAATAGACTGCTACAAAAGGACTGACTGAATTATTGTACACTAACATCGTTGGAATTTTCAGATATACAAACACATGATCGACAACACACTCACGAATACACATATATACGCTTTGTTTACAAATGGTTTTGATCTTGACTGAAGGTATATTGCTATACACATTTTCATCCTTACAAGGTACTTATAGAATGTATTAGTGCCCAGTAGTATTCAGTTTCAATTAATTTTTTAAAATACTTTGAAAGTATATGATTTATATTAACTTTTACCACGATAATATTTTCAACAGAAAAAAAACATTTTAAATTTATATTTATAATGTAACATACACTTCTGTACATATTTGCGAGTAAATATACTGTAAATATGTAATTAATGTATAATTCAATTGTTAAACACTATAGTAAAAATAAATTTTCTAGATTACCCATGAAAAAAAATTTTCGTCATTGACTACCTATAAATATTTTCAAAATTGAATTAAAAAAAAGTGCTCATTCCTCGATTTTAGTTTCTATTGAAATATGGTCCTGACAGGGCCTCAAATCATATGCAAAAGGAAAATCCAAAGTGCAAACACGTTTCGTTTGTATTTTGCCGAGGACCACCGTGGATGGCTTTACCTGCATGCACTACTAAGAAATCAGTGTTTTGATGACTTTGCGCGTAAATATGACATTATCTTGTAACTATAAGACGCTAACAGCGGGATTACCTTACGCCTCAATATATTTTGATAGAACACATACTGGAACACATACTAAAACACCCACCTTGCTCATAATTTACGGATTACGCCAGCCAACCATATGCATACCGGGGAAAATAAGAGCTGCTTACTCCTCATATTTATCTTATTCCTTCGTTATTATTTTAGCGTGTAACGAGCTCATAATGCGTGCTAGAACAAATGAAACATAATCTTAAAGTGTCGTTTGGATTCGACACATTCCACAAGGTCAGGTCTATACAATTTAAATGAATGATTAATTTAAACAATAAATTAAATCATTCATTTTTAATGAATTGCATTACGAGATTTCAACTTGATTCGTGTAAATGCATTGCGCATGCATTGCGCAAGAATAATCACGACAATTCTGATCCGCAGAACTTCGAGAAAATACTGGCAGATCTGCAGGTCAAGAATCCAAATACGTCGATTCTCTGTCTCAGTCAAGCCCTATGGGACTGCGGTAGGTTAATGACGTCGGCCATCAACAGCAATGACATCACTGAGGTCGAAAGTTTCGTGGTAAGTTATTAATATGTGTTATCGGCAAAAAACGAAATACGGCTATATTCATGCAATGCCTAGATCAAGCCTGAATGCTTGAATCTCAGGCGATTCGGATTTAGCCTCAAATTGATTAGGTAGGTATACCTCGGGTTTTACCTGGGCATGTCGCAAACTATTGGATGGCGTGTTTTATCACACTGAGAAAAGTTGGGTAGAACAGCGAAAAATGTGGAGCAGTGATAAGCCAGCCTTAAAATCGAGACAGCGAAGAAAATTGTCGATTCAGATAGTTTAACTTTTCTGGTCCACAGTGAGACAAGTTTATAATCTTGGTTACTAAACATGTACTGGAGTTGTTTTTTCCAAGCACACTTTTTAGTATAAGAAAAATAGAAAACTTTACTAAAAAAAGGGATTGCTCCAACTAGAATGAGTTTTACTAGAGCATTTAATAAACGTTGCCAGTATTTTTCTTCTCAGTGTAGCAAAAAAGAGAGACAAAATAACTTTGAATATCGCGAACAGCTTTCGCTATATGTTAACTGAAATTACAATAGACGTATGTACTTCCTAAAACATAACTTTTCAAAATCCCAGTTCACGCGCTAATAGACTAATATTTATAGACCAGTAGGCTATTATTTATTATTATTTTTGTAAGAATATGCCTTATAACCTAAAAAAGAAAGTTGTCATATGAAGTAACCGCAATTTTACATTTTTAGAATTCGGAAGTTGCCAAGGTCAGCGGATTGTGCGATCCTAATCTGGGTGAACATGACGATGATGACGATGATGACTATGATGAAGATCTGTAATTGAGCTAGTAATTAAATAAAGAATATAACACTATATATGTATTTATGCAAATGTTTCTTTGTTAACATTACAATCGAATGATTTTTTTGAACTGTAAGAGAAAGTGTTTTCTTCCTTATCTATACTTTCGTTCCAGAGTCAGGCAGAATGTTGCGGGCGAATTACTCAAATTTATGACTAAATAATAAAAGTTAAATATAAGGTAATTTTCATATTTATCTAGAATAGAACTTATTTAAAATAAAAAACTTATATAATAATAATAATTTACTTTTCATTTATTCATCGACTTTTTTACATAGATCATAGCAATTGTTAACTTGTCTTATCCCCGCGATATTCAACGCAGGTTTGGGAAGTTCCTGCTGTCTCGTTCATCTCATTTGTTATTTGGGACATGATTCTTCTTTGTTGTTTAACCGGCGCATCGTGCGTAGGGGGCGGGCCAAAATAGCTGGGATCGGGTGTACCCTCGGATACTTCAATCCAACCCCAGTTCCCTGAGGCCCAGCCTTCGTTTTCCCGGTCCCGGAAAACACGGACGGACCAGGGCTCGTCCGGAGTAACAGGGGTTCCGATCCCCCTACCCAATACGCACTTCCTGATCAGGGTCCTAAGCGTCCGGCTTCTGATCCCGCGCCGAAACTAACCGCCTCGGCAGAGCTAGGCTCACATCAGCCCTTCGCCAATGCCGATGGGAACAACCGACAGGGGTCCGGACACTCCCCCAGTGCGTTTCGGCGCGAGAACAATCGGGTCGGGTGGTTTTCTGTACATCTGCCTCACGATTAGCGTACCACCCGAGAGAAGATGTATGACTATTTTGTTGAGTGTAGTACGTGTGATAAGTGTAGGGTAATGATAGTAAGAGTAAATGTGTATAAAGTGTGTTCGGTTACCATTTAGTCACCTTCTGACTTCCGGGCGAACTGATAAGTCATCCTAAAGTCTTAAAAAAATTGCTCGTGGTCTTGGTTTTAAATATGTCATAGAAGCGGTAGTTTGCTTATCAAGAAGCGAGACTGAGAATTGTCTCATGCGTTTAACTCAGCAGCCGATTTACATGCGATAATTGAGTCCTATAGTAGTAAGGATTCTGCCAATACTGCAGAGGTACATGAGAACGTGAGCAACGTAGCCGTTCAACCAGGAACATCATTAGCATCCCCGCTCCCTGTTTCCAACAGTCAAAAATGACTAGCCGTAGGAACTACTCTCGTAGGACAAGCTGTACGAGATAAGCAGAATCTGGGGGACTATGTGTCAATTTTTTGAACGTGACTTCGCTGAGTAAGCACGGGTATGTTTAGATAATTTCTGACAACTGTGCATCCTTTCTATCACCTATTCGGCGTTGCTGAGTTGCGTTTCAGTCTGGAGGAAATATAATGACCTATTCGGCATAACCTGATGAAAGTCATTGGCGAAATTGCCCTACTAAAAGAGTTCAGTCCCAAAAAAAGGGCTTGCCTCCCTGGGTAGACGCCAACCTTCAATATTTGTACAACCAGCGTGACGCGGTACGTCGGCGACATAGACCTACTCAAGTCAATAACTTATGGCAGGAGTTTCAGCTTCTCGCTGCACAAGCAGAATAACCCACAATTGAAGCACGCAATTGAAGGCTTTCATTCATAATAGACGCTCTAGAGAGGAATACAAATATATGGAAAGATCTCCGGCGCCTTGGACTCCTGCCTAAAGCTAGTGAGGAGCTGTATGGCTTTTCTTCTGATGACCTAAACGCTCACTTCACAGGGGTATCCATTTCTGGGACCGAACAAGGGGCTGATCTGGACGACATCCTGTCGAAGGCTAGTGATGATGGCTTCTCTTTTATGGAAGTCACTTTTTCAGACGTAGTCCAAGCCGTCGCCCATTTCACATCTCAAGCAAAAGGAGAAGATGAAATACAGCAAAATGTTATCGCGAAGTCGCTTCCGGTCACAGGTCATCATTTGACCACCATATTTACCTCCTTCATGACTAGTGGGACCTTCCCTGCCATCTGGAAGAAAGGATGCACCCTTGGTTAGTATTGCTTAGGGCTGTAGGTGTGTCCGCTATCAAAGGCATACTGTAAAAACTTGGTCCATTTTTTCTGTAACAGCCGCCCGGTCTATTGAGATTGGTGGTCGTGGCGTCATTGACCTACTCCTTGCTTCCATCTTGGCCTCACAGCCAATCAGATACAGGGTACAGTCGTAACCAACTAAGTCTTCTACTGTACCCTGCATCTGATTGGCTATTAGACCCAAGATGGACGCCAGGTGTAGGGCATGTCGTCACGACCACCGATTCCAATGTACAACAAATGATGGACGTATTTAATGCAGTAGCGGTAGAACTCTATTGCTCCTATGTATCTCTACATAGCATGAGCTCAAAAATTTTTTGGGTGCAAATACACCCATGTTCCTGTTACGGGATAACAATGAAAAATATTTTTCGACCTAAATCAAATATGACTGACCAAAGTAGGCTATATATTTAAAAAAAAAAGTAAATTCTAGTCAAAAGTTTACTTTTATTTTTACTTAACTTTTTTTCTCTACTTTTCGCTGCGGGGGTCTGAATATAATATTTTAGGTCCCCTCGGTAACTTTATGTATCTTTATGTTTTATGGTATGGAGAATCGGAATTTCTTGATTACCAAACCCAAAATGGCCAGATGTTCGGTTATTTTCGATTTTTGGTAAAAAATTGCCCTTTTTACGTTTCTCTCCATTAAATGCGTATCAAGAAGTACTCTGTTGGTGGTAAACAAGTGTATTAATTATGCGGATAAGGTGCAAAAATTAATCATTTTTAAGAAATATAGGGATTATAGAAATAAATCTAAAGGATTGTTTGTTTTCTTAGTATACATTTAAGCCGAAATCTACAAATTACCCTTATTCAAATTACCCAGAATCAAAGAAAACGAGGATAATTGCACGTTGAATTCGTAAACAATAACCTCAAATCTTATTTTTAAAAAGCAGACAAACATCTTTGAAGTTATGTTTAACTAATTCTACCTGCAATAATCGTCATTTCCGATAACTCTGAGTTCTTTAAAAAGTTGTACTTTGCGGACTTCCGCCTAAATGTATAATCCGCTCCTACCGGCGAAACTGAAAGATGGTATTTAGTATTTCAGTAATACACTTAAATGGCACACACTTTTCCACTAGTAAGTACAAACAGGCTTGTTCATCACCGACAGAGCGCTTCCTAAAGCGACCATTATAAGCGGCGCTATCAGTCACCCAAACAAAGCGAATTGTGCAGCTCTCTCACGACTCTCGAGCCGCGGACTCCGGAGTCCGGTGCGACAGACCAGAGATATATAAAGAGATAGAGAGAGAGGGAAAACCTACACGGAAAAAATGTTGAACTGAAACGTTACGGAATCTTTGAATTTTATAACTACTAAGAAATATTGCATTGAAATACTACCTAAAATGACATTTCTTAACACCAAATTGATAATACAAGCTATCAAATAATATTGGGATCAAAATATTTAAAAAATAAGGATATGATATGACCGATTCGGTTATGCGAAGAGGCCAAGATTTATTGAGCTACTATACTATACTATAGCGCTAGGCTGGTGCCGCCGCGTCTTAGCGTTGGGCACGATTCGCGACCAACGACGAAACCGCTGATGCCACAGAGTCGTTGAAGTATCCCGTACGCATGTTACGAGTACGTTCTGCCTCATCTCCAATGATCGAGCTATTATTGGTTCATAATGTTGAAACGGATTTTATAATATTGTAATATATGCATTATATTTCTTTAAAGCAAAAGAAATCAATATTCTTTAAAGTTATGAATACTTGAAAAATATTAATTATTTAAAAAATTCGCTTTATATACAAAAAAATTCATTTAAAATGCTATGATTGATTGTCAAATTTAAGCATATAAGTAAAAAAAGGTGAGGATAAGTAAAACTACGTAATAAAACGTAACATCCTACGCCTTCTTACGCTCTTTTACGTGTTATTAAATTTCCTTACTTTTGCTAAGTTTTGTTACATTTTATTTTTTCGAAAAGTGTAATTAATTAGAAATCATGTTTTACAGAATTTTAATTGAATGTAAGTTCTATTTTATTTTTAGCATTTTTAAAACGTTATTATTTCATAAATTGGCATGATTTACATTTAATTTAATATATAAAATCCATTGCATAATATAGGACCACTTTAAGACGAGGAGCTTATTTCAATGATGTAGAAAAATTTAAAAAAACTGGCTGTCTTCTGAAAATTATATATTTATTAAAATATCAGTGTAATGTGTTGTTAATTTTATTTTTTATGAAATTCGCATAAATAACTTTTTTTATCAAATAGCATGATTTCATTCTAAATAACAAATATATATAATAAGAAGAGAAGAGAATGAAAAAATGAGCAGTTTATATTATATTATTACATTCATAATTTATTTACAGTAATACTGTGTTGAGCGCATTGTAATAATAAATAATACAGAAGTGTAATTAAATATTATTTAATTACGGGAGATCGAGGTTAATTTGTTTATTAACACTTACGTTTTAATTATAAATTTAAAAGCAAAAAGTGAATGAATTATCCCCAATTACCTGTAATATTATTAATTATAGTAGTTCAAATAATCATGTTATTGAAAAATGTGTAAAAAATGTTCTGCTGCCTATTTAAACAAATAAATATGTTACACATCAAATGTTATAGCAGAACATGCTAGCTCAAAATTTGAAAGAGTGCTTGCGCATCATTATTTATTGACACGAGTTGAGACGTTTTTAACTTATTTGACATACATATCTACAATTCCAAACCGATAATTCACATTCCTAGATCAGTTTATGTTATAAAGATATGAAAAAAGTAATTGTAATAATTGTAAATATTATATGTCAAAACATTATATAAAAGCTGTATGTATAAAAGCTCTTACGCAAGCATACTTTGAAACTTAAAAAAACATTTTTGGATAAGAACGAATTATATACTTTCTTTTTAGATATACAACTGAACAGTTTATATGAATCGCATTCTCTTGACGTGTACAAAATAAGTACTTGCTACCTTTTTAAAGAATTTATATGTAATACAAAAATAAATACTTTGTGCCATACT
Organism: Gastracanthus pulcherrimus; assembly: GCA_949152435.1. Taxonomy (NCBI): domain Eukaryota; kingdom Metazoa; phylum Arthropoda; class Insecta; order Hymenoptera; family Pteromalidae; genus Gastracanthus; species Gastracanthus pulcherrimus. Next base: position 9,501,957 of record OX424572.1, read on the forward strand.
TTCAGCTATAATTTCTGATAATTTATAAGATGTCGACGACTGAGTGGACGAATATGTTGACTCGGCGCGCACTCGAAAATGATAACTCGGCACGCATTCGAAGGTGTAATTAAGTATCTCTTAAGTTTAATTCTATAAATAATAACAATAATAAATAGAAAAATTTAATTTTTCGCAAAATATGCGTTATCTTATTTTTTTATTATTGCTCTTTAAAAAATTAAATGTGAGAAAGAATTAGTTAAATTAGGCCTTCTCAATCGATTTCCAAATTAGCATCATCTTGAATCGTACGCCGAGTTAGCATCATCAACGAGTGATATGTAAGAGTTCTTAAGATCTTAATTTTTACAATGACCTTACGTTTCGTATCTTATTGCTACGTAATAATTAGATTTAATATTAACTAATAGGGACGGACCTACATTAGGCAGCAATTTCGTATTAAATAATTCCGTGGGTTGTTCAGAAATATTTACGTAATACGCATAATAGTGTCGATGAAAATAAATAATACTAACATCGCTTGTAAGAAAATAAATTTCTCCGGAAATTTAAAAATTTTTTTAATTTTTTTCAATATTGGACCGTCATCTTCAAATCCGCTTATTACAATTGAACCTGGTGAGTACTTTTTCCCACAAATTTTCTATACTTCCTAAAGCGGTGTCAGAATGAATATTTTGACATGATTCTTTTCTGTGGCATTGTAATAATTGATTGCGAATAGCGATGGTTAGTGGTAAATTCTTATTACGGTCAGTATTTGTAGCTATTTCTTTAACAGCTTTATTTTTTCTCTCGAACATCATTGACCAAAAATGAATTACTGGACCATTTTGAACCATGATATGAGGCATATGAACCAAGAAATGCATTTTCGTCTTAAGAGTGCCGAAATATTTCACATACAATTCATTATGCTTTTTGACAAGATACGTAAGGCGTGAAATATCGCTCATCATAAATCTTGGTGCTGTCACGATTTCAATTATCTCCAGAATCAAATATAGTTTCCAGTACGGGTTGTTTTCGGGAATGAGATCACCAATCAATCAATCACAGATCACCATGAGTCCAAGATAACGACACTGTCATCTTCTACTTGTTTACAGAGTTCTCTTTTTACTGGTCGGAGCTTAGAAGATTCTACGTCTCCATAGTTAAAGTATGTTATGCGACAATTCAGCATTTCTAAAGTAAAAAGCTTACCAATTCCTATTAGGCGTTTCAGTATTCTTGAGATAATATAATTGCACATGCCTTCACAGAGATCGTGCATGATATCTACAGATTTGTTTTCCGTTATATGAAAATCTATTAAATTATTAAATATGCACTCTTCTTTAACGCCAGAAGCAATAGTATTTTGTCAGACGTCTTTTTTATAATTTTCTTTGTTTCTTAAAAGCGTTGTATTCTCCTCAGTCATAATTTGGCACTCATTCAATGTCGCTCTGCATACTCTACAGCATCGATTAGCGGAAAACCTTTGAACAAAGTCACAGAGACTATTGATACCTAATTTATCTCCTAGCAAAAGTACACACCTAAAATATATGGTAACTTGCAGGTCATCAATATTTAAAGTTAATCCATCTTTGCACAAAGAATTAATCTTATATATAACTTTTTGACAAACGGCTTTATTGCCAAAGCTTTTTCGATGCTTTGTGTAGAAAATGGAGGCAACAAATATGTTACTCAATTTCGCAACAAGATGCGGTGGTAAAAAAGGTAACGATATGTACATGCCACATACATGTACATCCCATTACCGGGCTCGAAGTCATCGTAATATAAAAATATTGGTAAAACCAATTGTTGAAAATTAGCATATTTATTTTTCCGAAGACTTCCTTGAGTAACATTGGAAATTACTATTTCCTTCTCTTGAAGACTTTTCATGTACTTCTGTACCTCGCTGAATAAACCAGGTAATTCCAAAATACTTTTGATCGTGGCTTTTAAAGGTATGTAGACCCCATATACTGGCACTTCTTTGAAAAATATTTCTGTGAAATTTTTAATTATAAAAATTTTTTTGTCGCCTATTGTATACGGTTCCGGATCTGCGAACCAACTTTTTTCTTATACATTTCAAAACGTAAGCGCTCAGATGAAAATTTTTTGAACGGATTTTTATTTTCCTCTCAAATTAATTGTACTGTATTATAAACGCTTTTATTCAAAGAATCGCATGATACTGACGCAATTTTGGCTTGAAGAAGAGGGATGTATAATTCCGAAATGAAATTGTCAAAACTTTTTATAATGTCTTGTACAGCATTTCGAGGGATGTGATTGTTATTATATAACGACAATGTTAACTTTAAAAGTTCTTGTTCAAATTCTACTGTGTCTGACATTTTGATATTTGAAATATAATTTCGCAAGTACAGAGAGATAGAAGTGATATCACATGTAAATCAAATATGATAGTACTTTTCTAAAATAATTATAATGAAAAAATAAAATACTACAGACTATATTGATTCAGGATATGAACATTTTCTTACCATGAAGCAACCTCGCACTCTTATTATTTTTTCTTTACATAAAATATTTATTTGTTTATGAACTCACTTGTATAAGAACAACCTTGTACATCCCTTTTTCATTAGTTTTATACACATCACACTCTAAAAATTGGCATATATGGCGACAAATTTTTGGGCACTGTTTTTTGAATACGATAAAAAGTTTAAAATAAATGTCCACTGCTTCAGTGACAGTATCTACCTTATATCTTCGTGTCTTATCTATTATAATGTAAACGGAAGCAATGTTATCAATAGATCCGCAAATTACAACATATGGTTCTACTTCACCAGTGTCTGTTTTTGCATATACGGACTTTACGGATTCATGCACCAATTTTAAATTTGCATCTTCTTCCAAATTTTGCAATTCCTGAAAAGTTATAAAACATTCAATATATTATGAAAAAATGAAAGTGATTTTAAATTTAGTTATAATGATTCTGATTCACAGTTACGTACCCGATTTCTAATTAGAAGTCTGCTGGCCTGATTAGTTAATCGATAATCAAAATAAATTAACGTAATTTTTATTTGTCAACAATTCCGTTATTATTTGAAATAAACGAGGCTTTTGCCATTCTACAAAATTTGGTATTGTCCATGATAAAAGTCAGTTGTTCAGAAATAGAAACTTGCAGCACATCCCTGGTAGAAACGTTCACCAACGATTCGCCAATCATTGGCCAATTTTACTAAGGTTGGCCAGTAGATTCACCAACGAACCAACGAACCCACTTATTTTGAAACGCTTTTTCGCCCGTCGTTGGCCAACGAATGCTGAAAATTTGAAAACGGCGAAAAGCACTAAATACTACTTAAGAAAGCTATGTAAAGTGTTATGGTATATTATGCAATCAATAAAAAGTCATTATATGAGCATAATCATATCATTTACTTAAAAAATTCACATTTAAATATATATACTTAATTCAAATTTTAAGTTAGGTGTAGTAAATTGATGATTTAGTTTACTACCCTAGTGGAGGAAATCTTGTATGCCAAAATTTGTCATGTGTGTGCCAAAGCGGCCAATTGGAAGACATTTGGCGTACTCTGGCAAACTTTGTCTAACTCTAGTAAACTTTGGCAAACGTTGGCAAACTTTTGACATCAAAACCATTTCCTCTAGGGTAATACATTATAATTTACTATTATAATTAAGAATTAAGTATAAAATAAAAAATACTTTTTATCAATTCTATAGTATAATATGAAAACATGGGAAGTTGGATAGATAGTAAAAAATTATACCACCCAGACGGAAATCGTTTTAGCACATAAAAAAAAGAAAGTATTTATAACTGTTTATAAAAATTTATAAAGGTCGGAATTGAGACTATGTATAATATCTATAAACTGTTATAAATAATTATAAACAGTTATACATTTTTTTTTAACTTTTCCTTTTCACCGCAAACAAGGAAATATTACATCGAGTAAAAAAATTTATAACTATTTATAACTGTTTTGAATTATAATTTACTTCGTATAACTATTTATAATTTTAATATCTTCTTTCAAATTCTGAGCTATATATAAAATTTTTTATGTGCCCAAATTCTACGAATTGAAAAAATGATAATAACAGTTATAAATTGTTTTTTATATGCCTATACTTCACGCATCGAAAAAATTGAAAAAAATGTATAACTGTTAAATATTTTTATCGACTAATAATTGCAGTTTATATTCCATAATAACTATTATAAAAGTCTCAATTCCGACCTTTATAAACTATTATAAATAGTTTTAAATAGTTTCTATCTATTATTTTCTTTCATAACTAGTTATATACAGTTATTCATACAAGAATATTTCCGTCTGGGCAAAACCAGTAGTTGCGAGAGATATTTGCATGCTCCGCAACTCAAGACGCGCTCTTAGTTTGCGCGAGAAGCGCGGGTAGGCACAATATAAACATATACATTGAACCATTCGTAATCATAACCCTACTTTAAATACAAATTTAATTATATTTTACAACTTCATGACAGCATATGCGCTATTATTTTTATCATTCAGTGGTTTATTGTAAAATATATTTTTAGTGACGTACATTTAATGATTCAATTTATAATTTTAAAATAAAATGTTAGAATCACAAATAGAGCAGTCGTTGGTGAACCGTTGGTCAATTACAGCAATAAGTATTGGCCAACGTCATTGGCGAACCGTTGACGAACAGGCCATCTCGGTTGGTCTATTTTCTACCAGGGATCTATTTAATTAAATAATCATAGTAGTTAAATAATTTAGTTAAATAATATAGTTATACTTATAAAAAAGTTTTCACAAAATTTTTATATTACTTCTTTTTAATGCCTCAGAAATGAGGCTCGTGTTTATTGTTTTATACGAATCGAGAAAGATTAATTCATGCATATTCTACCTTAGCTTGATAAATAAAAACTTTTAAACTCCGTTTTTCGCAATAGTTTCTCCTTTCTTTACTGCGTCAGAATTGCTTGGGAATTTCATTAGTTGCGGTAACAAAAGAAATGCTAAGATTTCTTGTTTTGCTGAAAGGAAAAAATAAATATAAATATACTGAGTCTCATCATTAAGGGATTAATTTTGATAAAATTAAAAAGGTTAAATTTTTATTTACTTTAAATCTAAAACTTATTAATACAAAATTTAAATTATTCATAAAGAACAATCTCACGTAAACGTTATAAATTCACATAAAATTATGTACCTTTGTAATTTAACTTTGCGGTGAAAAAAAATCGGTCCTAACTACTGCATGCTTTCTTAACAGCATTAAATGCACAATTATTCATTGAATATTTACGCTGTTAAAAGTAATTTTAGATAAAAATAAAATTTTTTTAAATTTTTAATATTTTAAATAAATTAAGCAATAAGATTCAACAATTTGGCTCGGAAAACTAATCGGAACAGTTCTATGTTGGGTCATATCTGATATACCTGCAAGTTTTCAACCACACAAGCCCACACATACGCGCGCGCCCTCGTTTACATACATACATTTTCGTAAAAGTTATATATTCGGAAAACAAAACTTCAAAATCTATCAAAATCTCGAATTTCACAAATATCATCGTTTCAAAGCTTTCTCTTTGAGAAAGTAAAAATATTTATTTTAATGCGAAAAATGTTTTTTTTTATTAATTAAAAACATTTAGAAACTTGTAAGTGTTTTAAATTTTAAACAAATTTTATATTAACGTGTAAAAAAGACTATCGTTAAAAATAATAATTTTTTAATCTTACTTGTATCCAATAGTTCATTGTGCTCGTTTAATATTCCTCCAATGATTGAATCCTCTGGTTCCTCTTTAGCTAATTTAATTACCTTTTCGGCTACTTCTGGCCAATGATGTATCCAGTTATTAGTAGCTGTAGCGTGTATTCCTTGGAAATCTTCTTCAATCTATACATTTATTATATAATATATTAAGAGACACTACTAATATTTATATTGTTATTACCTTGAATCAAATATCCTCTCATATGTCTAAGTATATGACACTTATACAGAGGAAAATAAATGTTTGCAGAAAAAAATATACTTGAACATATAAGAGGATATTTGGGTCGTAGCAATAAAAAGAATCAATTTCTAAAATGTAATGAAAAATTGATTTTTAATTGAACCTACATTTGAGAGCTAGCGGGTTATAACGTAATATGAAGTTACTCGAAAATTATTGTAAATTACTTGAGAATTAATATATTTCATTGATTATTACAGTATAATATATAATTCTGGGTGACATAATGAGGGTCTAATATGTTTATTCTATAAGAGTAGCAAAAATTATACTGTATTATTTATAAACAGTGGTGGGTCAGCAGGAGGCAATGGAAGCACCCCCCCCCCCCTCTCCCCCAAGAAGCTCTAAGACGTAGCGAAGAACAGGGCAAAATTGTCGTTTATCGGGGTAAAATGGACATCTTAGATTGAAAAGTATATAAATTCCAGTTCAACCCAAATTAACACTTCTGAATAATTTTGGTTTTTGAAAAATCATGCAACGCTTAAATTTCTTCTCCTAAGTAGTACTTCTGGATCCGCCACTGTATATAAATATTTATGTAAAACAATGAATTTATTTTTAGTAAGGTAGTGGACCCGTCACGACTGGGGCAAGTACCTTAAATTAAAGAATAAATATGACCTTCGATTTTTACAATTATAAACTCCTAATGATAAAATAGTGTTGTATTACATCAAATATATTATATCTACAGCGATACATGTATCTTAATATAGGGATTTTATGAAAAAATTATTCTTTTAATTATTTGGTCAAGAAAATAGTGATTAGTATGAAAATAGTGATTTAAAATTCAAGAAATTTAGAATATTCAAAATTTTAAACATGTTGAGACTTACCAATTTATATCCTGAAGAACATTCCAGACATGGATACAACTTATAGATTTGTTCAATACTTGATTTCTTAAACTTTCTCTTTCTACTATCATAGAAGTAATTCCATTCTTCTATAACAGTGTCATCAATAGTACTGATATTTTCGAATTCTTTAATTATACTTGGATTATCCGTATCTATAAACATAATTATTACATTTTGTTGTTATTAGAAACATTATTAAAGTTTTGTTAATAGTATATGGGACAACTAGGGGGCAAATAGGATTTTCTAAGCGAGGATGATTATGTAGCAGTAATGGAAGTTTCGGGTGCCGAAGGCGCCCGAGACGAACAAACGTGCTCACATTATTCTCTGAGTCTGAAAAGGTTCTTTCCACCCGTGTTACACATCGTATTTTTTTAAAATAAGTATGTGACTAGGGCCTCTTTCATGCATGCAAATTGAATGAGGATATGGGCATTACAAGTCCTCCACTAGACATAAGAAATTCAGGAGCAAGACGTAATCAACATTTCTCGCTTAGGCAAAGACGCTCGAAATGCCTAATTTTTCATTCGCTTTGCAAGCATGGAAAGGGGACTTTTTCATACATGTGTTGAACAAATTTATTAAAGTTTTGTTGATGCAAAAAATAAACTAATAAATATATTATTAAATAAACTAAAAAAACTGAATACATTAGTGCAATAAGATGCTTGCATTGATAAAAGCACACAAGCACAGAAGAAATTCATAAAACAATAATGCTTGAATTTTAATAATAATTAAAAACTTAAAAAATTTATCCATATCAAATAATTTTTTTTTAATTGACAGTAAATTTTGCAACACTATAAAATAGTTGATTAAATTTCAATTTATGCATATAAAAATGGATACTATTTTTACAAATAATTTTTTTTGTAATTTTCTAATTTTATTTGAGTTTATAAAAAAAAAGTTATTTATTTAATACAAAAATATCATAGAAATGAAAAAGCACTATGAAACAAAAATAAATCGATAAATCTTAAAACTTCTTTTAGATTTAAAATTTTCAACAAATAATAAAAAAACTGAGCTTTCATTGGCCAAGAACGAAAGCATAGTACCCAGTAATAATAACTAAATTTTTTTTACAATTAAAAGTCATAAAAATCAAAGAACGTTATAAAATAGAGTGAATCGATATATATAAAATATTGTTTTTGATTTTAAATTGTCATAAGAAAACGAATAAAATTAACTGCATTTGATAGAAGATTACACCGTAATACCCAAGAAGAAAGAGATTGAATATTTTTTTAACTAATAATAATGATAAATCGTTATAAAATAGAAACGAATCGATGAATCTATCGAAAAACGAGAAAAAGGACGATCTAATATCATGAACTAAAAAATAACATAGCGACTCCTAAATCTCCTAAATAAACGATATACGATTAATAAAAAATTACCGTATAATACCCAATAAATAAGCGATCAAAAATTTGTTTTTGAAAAGAAATCATAAAGAAGAAAAATCGTTATAAAACAATAACAAATCGATGAATCTAAAATTTTTTTGTTAAAGTTTCACGCAAAACATAATTGTTCATTGGCAAAAAATGACTGTGTATACGAAATAAGCAATTAAATAAATTTTCTTTCATGCGACCAAGGCCGACGAAAATTAATGGGATGAATCACGATATTACTATTGATATTACTATTGATCAGTGTTTTCGATGGAAATTATAAATTTTGTATTTTATATAAGAATGTTCACAATATACCTTTTCTAGGTGACTCCTTTACAGTGCCCCGAAATATTTTCAGTTTTTGATACTCAGATTTAATTTTTTTATAAGCCGTGTACAGTATTCCTCTTGAACTGCATGTACCAGCTAGGAGTGTACCACGCTGCAGGCACATGGAACAGTGGGAAGAGTCGAACAATGCCTCGTCATAAATACATAAATCTTTCTGCAGAAATGCTGAAATTATGTAATTGTTAATTACTTATGTAAATGAATATATTAAACAGATTTAAATAAGAATCAGACTGAAAATAAAATTATAAATTTAAAATTAAAATTATAATAGAATTTCAATTATTACCAATTAAAAAAAATAGAACCGACTTAAAAAAAATCGCTTTGTGAATGAACAATTGTTCACTTCAATTGAATTGGTCACGTGAATTCAAAATACAAGTTTTTGGAGTCGACGCCAAAGATTGTAGCAAATTACTAAACTTTTACTTCAAAAATGATAATATATGCCATGATAAATTATATTCTATCATACAATGTGATTGAACGCAATTATTGATTCTGGTGCCGACTCCAACTAGTTGTATTTTGAATTCCTGAGCATTCAGTAACAATATTTAAAAAAAAAAAGAAGTTTTTTGCTTGTATTGGCCATATACTGCCCCAGTACGGGTCAACATTTTTATGGGACCATTTTGGAGTGACACTATCAAATGCAACAAGAAATTTTGAAATCGGTCAAGCCATTCCTGAGTAATCCATGTACATACATAAAATGAAACATGCGTATCGAATATAGAACCTCCTCCTTTTCCAAGTCGGTTAAAAATGTTCCGTTATAAAGGCATTGTATGTTCAAGATTTCAGCAACAACTGAACGAATTATGATCTAACGCGGATAATTACAGTGTTTTCTTTACGACTTAATAACGAAGCACTTCTTTAATTGCGTTCACATTTTAAAGCGATTATTTATTTAACTACTTTTTCGTTTATTCTTTATATATATGAATTTCTTTTCATTGTAACAAAAATTACTGAAAATAAGAAAAAGTATAGGCCGAGAACGCAAAATGTACCTTCATTGGTTTCCGAAATAAAACAGTTTCTAAAAGTATCGATTTTATAGGTTTAACACTAAAAGGGGTAACTCGGCAGTAATCCATTAAAAATATTGCAAGTAGATTTTTTACGTTGTTTGTTACAGTTGTTTGTACAATTTATATTTACTTTAAGTTTTTAAGGTTATCAAACTTACATATAAAAATTTTTTATCGTTTGTACTTCAAAACGGTTGTTTCATTTTTACATTTTTTAAGAATAATATTTCTTTCTTGTAGTAGAACAAAGCTCCCTGTAGGGTTAGAAAATGGAAACATATGTTAAAAGGTTAAGGAAATTACTTACTCATGATGTCCGTTCTTAAATTCATGTTTAATGATGACTATAACTAGTTTATATGCATATTTGTTTAATTCTTTACATTTTTGTGTATTCGTTATATCATATTCATATGCAGCGTAGATTAAGTCTCCGTCGTAGAGTTTATCAATAATATTAGCAATAAGAAGACAGCTTCATTGTGCTTCTATCTCATTTCCTGTATGTAAATAAAACAAAAATGCGTGAATACGTATCTTGATATGCTAATGCGACCCGTAACTATTTTAAGAGGTACAACAGCTTCAATTCTTCAAAATTCTTTCTTTAATGTTATATTGTTGATTTGACTGATATCTATTACTAATTAATTAATGCTATGTCCAAATAATCAAAATGTCTAAGATAATAGTTTATCCCTTAACTACAGTGGAGGGGTCTGTGAAACCCAACTAGAAATTCAATTACCTATAACTTTATAATTATTGTAATCTTGGGTTTCCCACCTTTATGTAAATTAGTCAAATACCATTAAAATTATTGTAAAAAAAGTTTGGAGTTGAGAAGTTAATTAAATAGAAAGGAATAAATAATTTAAACTAAAAAAGATGAAAAAATAAAAATGGAAAAATAGAAATTTTTTTTATAAAAACGTTTTATATTTAAAAGATTTTTATGTGTAATGAAAATTACAAAATCTTCCAATGAAAGTTTTATACATGTTTTCGATTTTATTAATTGTATATGTCACTCATTATTTGACGCGCTTAATTTTAAAGAACCATAAAGAAATAATTTTATCTAAAACATTAAATTATTTTTTTAACAAAATTTTGGTTTGATCTATTAATTAGTGTTGCCTCTTACCAATAAATTTCTTTTGTAATGCAAATATTATGTATACACATCAATAATAGCAAAATATCGGCATGGGATCTCACAGACGCCACCGCGTTAGTTACGTGACTAAATTCAAGCACGGTAGCTAAGAGTTAAAGAAGGGTGTTAAAATGATGTTATCGTTTTTATTAACACTTTATTTTAATAATTAAATTTAAACAAAACTAATTTATTATGTCAAAAAGGCCCCTTTTCACGACAAATTACTACCTTGTAATTTCATATATCATGTATAATCAATTGAACGTTATAAAGCTTTTATTTCATAATGTAAAAAATATAATTTTTAGACCTTGAATTCTAATTTTCTGCGCATTTTAAGATGTAAGCAAAAGAAAAATTGTATAATTTTATTTTACAATGAGGAGATTAAGAATACGAAATAATAACGATTAAGTTCATTCCTTAAAAGTTTAACTTCTTGTAAGTGTTCTTATGTGTATCAGTTCATTCATATATAGAGAAATTTCTGACCAAAATCACTACAAAAATCGCCCCTATTTAACATCATATCTACAGTACTAACTGATAAAAATTGTAACGAATAACTTAAAGTTAACCCTTCGTTAGAGTAAGTTTTTTCATGTCAGCAATTCCACCTTTACAATGATTTTTACGATAATTTCTATCAGAAAATTCTTTCTATTTACAAATGGATTGTGTATTAGTATTATTAAAGTATTTTTTGTACTTTTCATCATCATCATTTTTTTCGTCATTCATCGTCATAACTATCGTCATTGTTAGTGAGTCACATTTGTGAAGGTTGCATGAACATGGAAATGTGAGGGTATATTATGTGAGTAGATCCACGGGAATTTATTTTAATTTTTTGAAATCTAAATTATCACATAAATAAACTAACGCCAAATTACGACTATACATTGAAATCAAACAAATGGATTCATCCTATTTATTTAAATAAATGTAATACAGCTTGTTCATGTTGTTCAGATTGTTCAGATGCTGATTTGATTCTGTTTTTGAGGTTAAATACACCTATTTTGTGTTGAATTAATTTATTTGATAATAAAAATGCTAATAACTTCTCTCTAACGTACTCTGGATTCACAAAAATTTATCTGCGTCACTTTTAGACTAATATGTACCAGTATGTTGAGTTCTAGTAAAATCTGAACGGTAATTATATAACTGAGAGTACTACCTTAAGGGAAATAAATATTAACTTGAATATCAAAATACAATTTGCTCGAGACAATGATTTTTTTCCATGTCAACACCTTCCTTTTTCTTATAAATGATCATTTTCGTATTATAGCAATATAAAGAAATATTTAGTATAGTACGTTATAAAATAACCTTGTGTATTAATATTCACGGCTGTGAAGGTATATCATGCACTTTTAGGCGCTTATTCCCACTTGTCAAGCTTCTATTTTTATTTTCGCATGATGTCGATGCATGCAAAAAATCAAAAGCATTTGATGAATGATTTGTTAAATTAGAATGAGACTGTTGCGGAGGAGTAAATGATGATGAAGCTGTCGCATTATACTGATAGTTAATATTTCCATGTGATTGAAAGTTAGTTCTGTCAGAGTATAGTACTGTATTATGTACAAGATAATTAGACCAGGAAAGCGTTGCTGGTCTACTGGCAGGTAAATAATTAGCGTTTGGAGGATAAAATTGCAATGTAAGTGCTTGGCTGCTTGGAGGTAATTGAACAGAATGGTCTAAGTGTCCGTAAACGTTATCTGTAAGTTGTAAAAGTTTAGCATAAAATAATAATATAAGTGCATAAATAAAAGTTACTAAGTGAATCACCATTGCCAGGACTAACTTGCTGAGCAAATTGGATTTGAGTATTCAACTTAGGAATGAAACTTTTCGGTGAATTATTATTCGAATCCATGTTGATATAAGTATGCAATTCTTAGCTGAAAGTATTACGATTGTTTACAAATATAATTTTTATAATAAAATTAAAAAAATAATAATATTAAGTGATACAATTGTATCCTGAACAAAGTTATATTGTCGCAAAAGTTTTAATTTTTTATGTTGTATCTTATATTGTATCTTTAGAAATATTAAAAAAAATAGGCTTATTGGATTGTGCTAAACTGTAAAAAAAAAACTTATTGTCATACATGCATGATTTTCGCGTTTTTTCTCCTGACAAGCGGGCCCAAAGCGTCTGTTTTCCGATAGGCGAGCAAAAAAAATTTGTTGCCCGCTCTTAGAAAAATGGTGTATCCAGCGGACGAAAAGGGTGGCCTTATCGCCCGCTAATCAAAAGCTCAATATATATCTGTGTGCATGCGTACGTAAGTGCGTGCGGATGCGTGTGCGTGAGCGCATGAGTACAGATTTTTCTAAAATTTGAAAATTTAGGAAAAAATGTTATTAATAATTTCTTTTGATTTTATAAACATATAGGTTTACACCGATTCGAAAAAAAGCCATGATTAGAAATGCTTTATTAAAAAACACAAAATCAAGGCATAGATGACAAAAATCCGGTGTGTACCTTAGATAAAAAGTCTTTCTTGCCCTTGCGTGATTGCAGTACTCGTCTTTGACTCACAATATGCACTTGCCTTCAGCTCGTGCTTGCTCACCTCGACTCGTACGGCAAACCACACGTAGGCAAAAACTGCTACTTTTCACCATTGGTACGAGCAACCAAGGTAAAGTGAACATAGTAACTCTAAAAGTTGAAAAAAAAATATTTTTTAGACTTTTTTTTCAGAAGGCAACAGAATATTTGATAAATTACAATAATTCTTTTTTTTAAATTAGTTTATTATTTGTAATAAATAGAATATTGACAGTGTTAATAGATAGTGTTGTGTAGAATTAAGATTTTGTCGTTTTACATCGGTAAACATGAATGTATAGATTAGTATTTATAGTATACATTTTTTTACGGTTTAACCCAGATTTTATTCTTGGACGAAGTTATTAATAATTGACTATATTAAATGATAATGCATGAAAGGTCAATGGATTTAAAACAGTTAAATTTTCTAGAATATTCATGCATTTCAGTTGTTATATTCAATTATTAATTCAATTATTAATAAGGTCCAAATTAAAGCTTTTTCTTACTACTTTCGGATACTTTAGGGCAGTTTTCTTAGTGTAAGAACCTGCGGAGTTACGATGACAAATAGCGGAACCATTCTCTAAAGAAATAATGTATATTCGGAGTAAAATATGTGATATCTTAAAGGGGTATGATCCCCATAAATTATAAAAAAGTAAATTTTTTCTTACAATGTATTCTTGATTTATAGGGCGTTTACTACTTAGAAATTAAATTTTAGACACTAATAAAGTCAAATAAAAAAGTTAAAAACCTTAAATTATCATTTTATTAGTTATACTGCGATTTAAAAATTCGCGCGAGTTTCATGTCAACTCTTACAATATAGACAGTCGTTTATCATATATGACGTTATCTGTTTTACCGATGCAGACAAATCCAAGCTTACTTCTATCAGCTGTTAAATATTTTGTTTTGACAGTTTTAAAACAGTGGATGAAAAACGGTGTATCGTCATATCAAATTCATTAAATGAGATAAGTATCAAAGTGTAATTACTAATCACACTAACAATGTAGCTCAGTACTTTATCATTAATATTTTTCAATAATATAGCTCTGAAGGGAAGCTAGTGAATAAAATATATTACCAGTGTATATGTGGAGACTTATAAATTAAGTTCAACACCAATAAGTTAATAATCTCAGGTTCAAAGAGATCAGCAAATTGAATTCACAAAATCAGTTTCTCAGAAGTTTCATCAATTATCGTGAAAAAGAAAAATAAGTTAAGAATATACAATATAAGAATATACACGTTTCTCTTCAAGTATATAAGATACAAAATCACTCAACAAAGTTATTCATTCGCATAAACAAATTAAATACAAACGAGTATTGGAACTTCAATCTCTCGAATGTTCAAAAGTAAACATAAGTATTCTTTGCATCGTTACCTATACTGTCTACATATTATAGTTTCTGAAGTTTAAGACAAAATATTTCATACTCGTTTAGCTATAGTATTCATTTTCAAAATTCATTTCTGACAAGGTTAATACTAAACTAATTAGTCTTAAACAGATGAAAATAATTATGAAAAACAATGACCCTTTGGAGAGACCGGACTCCTATACCTTACATGCAGTCAACGACATTGCAGTTTTTCATTTTACTCGATGAACTTTTAAGATCGCTCAATTTTTTGACGAGAAGCACATTTCTTGTGGTCTATAGATTCCTCTGGTCGAAAAAGTATGGAAACAAAAAAAATTATTGAGGAAAACGAAAAATTGCAATGTCGGAACTGACCTCCCCTTTACACTAAAGTATTCATTTTAAACAAAATTTTTACATTCGTATGCTACCTGCCTAAATTATTATAATAATAATAATATCAATACAAGTTTATTAACATTACTACTATATACTCAATCTAAAGTAATAACACTTGTGCTATTATAAAAATTAAAAAACATTGAATTACCTTGAAAATCATGATTTATAAAAGACTACTTAACCCCCAAACCATGCTTGCAGCACATAGCAGCAATAAATATTTATATATATATATATATATATATATATATATATATATATATATATATATATATTATCCGCATATATTTAAATGTAAATGTATTATTTTTAATTAACTTCAGTTTAGTACTTACCTTTGCCAAGTGATGATGGAAATGAAGCTGCAAATATAGCTGCACGTGGATTTGCAGACGACCGAGATATGAGCAAAGCGCGACAAAGACGATGAAGAATAGACAAAACAAAAAAAACGATATATAGAAGGGCGGCTTTCGTTGCAATATGATATAGCGGTTCCAATTTCCGACGTTGGACACTATTCGCGCCCAACGCCGAGACATGGCAACACCGCCCTAGCGCAGTAGGAGCTCAATGAATCTTGGCCCCTTCGCGTAACCGAATCGGTCATATTTAATCCTACTTATTGGAATGTTTGTACGATGTTAATACGAACATTAAAAATGATTTGAACGTCTATCTTTGATAAAATTTAGATGATTGCTTCTAACAGCAAATTGTAGACGAGGTTTTTAGAGTGTCTCATACACTCTTTAACAAAAAATCTACTATATTTATTAGAACAACAGAAACAACTACTCTGCGGGCAAATACCCCTCCCAGCATTGGATTACACTGTTAATTCATAAAATATGTAGATAAAATATAACATTAAAAACCAAAACATTTTTTGTATTTATCCTGCAAATTGAATTTCCACCAAAATCTAAATTGACCATTTAGCTTTAAATTCTAATCAGTTATATGTTGGGTTATATATTATACATCTGCAAACATTTGATCATATACGTTCACACACATACAGGCACATGCATACGTACACTCACACGCACGTACACTCACACGCGTCCGCACGCACACATACGCACCTATGTATTCTGATTCAGCAACGTCAAAATCATTGAAATTCATCAAAATCTAGGTTTTTGAATAAATCATCCTTACGAAGCTTTCTCATGGAGAAAGCAATTAATAAATAATATATAAATATATTCAAGTTTCGCGTAAAATGCATTTAAATAAAATTATAGAAAACAACATTTTTTAATATTAAATTATTCCAATCATAGATAGTTTCAACGTTTTTACAACCAGTCAAACTGTTTTAAGATGCAGACCTAAATTACAAAACAACCTCATCTTCATCTAATTCAGAGTTATTAGATTCTTCAAAATAATATATTCTTTTGTTATTTTTATGCAATAAAACCATGTAGATACAAGTAGTTCAAAGAAACTTATTATTATTCACGCATTATATCGATAACATGGATATGTTTAATTATGGATCTGAACCATACAGCAGTTGCCGATCCGAAACAAAAAACGATGCTCCAGTAGCACGACTAGGGGTTGAAAATTTATTTTTCTACTTCTTTTGGTACCTACTGTCATATAAAAAATCGGTTATTTCTAAGTCATTTAACGTCATGATTCGTTAATTTACGTCGAGAATTTTTCAAATTTTATATTTTGTATTATAATTTTTCGAAAAATTTAGTTATTTGTACAGTGGATTAGGCTTACTAGGGATATCACTGTTGAGAATACTCTTAAAAAAACGTACTGTATAATCTACCACAAGCTGCTGTGGAAACGATAATGTATTTGATTATTTGATTAGGCCCAATCAAGGACGAAGGCGCGCGACGCGCGCAGGGGGACGTGTCACCCTAGTATAATTATATATAAACATATATAATTATGTATAACTATATACGATTAGTATATACAGTTATATATAGCTGTATATATATAGTTATATATAACTCTATATGACTCATTTTTACCCGAGATATTCTTAATTTATTTTCTTTAACTGAATCAGGTTTGACCACAGATATGCGTATTTTTATCCACATTTATACATTTTTGTACATTGTTGAAAAAAGTGTAGCTTGACTTTTTAGCGATAGGTGACGTGACGTAAACAGAAAAATTCACACGTAAAAAGCAGAAACTTTCAATTACAGAAGAAGTAGTGGCAAATTGAAATATTTTTTTTATAAATATTTGAAATTGTTGAAATAATTATCTATCTTAAGTTTTCTTAGTTAGCGAAATCTTTTGGAAAAAAATCTGCAGAAGTACAGCACAGTAGCCCAATTCTTATTCCAAAAATATAATAAAAATTGTACACTTTTGTACATTTTTTATTTCAATAGGGAGAGCCTACAAATCATTTTGTTTAAATTGAATCATAATAAGACTAATGTAATGTAAACACAACATAAAAGTATTGAAAATTGTGTAACATGTTACACTAAATAGAAGTCATAGGTCTAAGATAGGTATACTGTATTTGAATATTGGGATTTAAAGTGTCATGGACGAAGAAAAGCAGTAACGACAGTTTCTTCTTCGTAAATAAGCATATAAAATAGATGCATTTTAAAACTAATTATATTAAAAAATTCTATATGTTTTAACGTTTCAGAATCTGTAAAGAAAGTAATTTTATGACAACTTCCAAGTAGTTTAAAAAATGGTTCAAAAATATGTTAGATTTAAAAATGCTAAAGTCAGTTCAAATAGAGTAACTTTGTCACATTTTTATTTCTTTACTTTTACATATGAAACCACTGCAACCGCTTTTTTAAATACAATTTTTACATATAATTAGTTTTATAATACATCCGTTGTATATGATTATATAGAAAAGGAAAAATTTCCGTTACTGCCTTGCATCTGCCTTATATGACACTTACTAAATCCGAATACTTTTATTATATTATTATTTGATTCTGGAAAATATATGCTATTTTGCTTTTTGGCATCTACAGTATAAATACAAAATTAAAATTAACTTACATATATAATTTTATTTTGTAGAAGAATATAAATATTTTATACATTAATCAATACTTTGCACGAAATTTACGACTGGGGATTTGGCGAGGGATTTGGTGTGGACTCTTCAGATTTGAAATGTTTGACTGCCGCTTTTATGGCTTTGCCATACGTGTTTTTGTACAGGATTCCAACCGCAGTATACTTACTCCACAAATTATAAAACTTATTCCCCGCATTCTTGAAAAAACCCTGTAAATATAAGATATAATGTAAGTCGTACAATATAAAGCGATTCAAAAAGAGATAAAAAGATAGATAATATAATGTTAATTGTCTCAAGCAATATTTGGATCGTCAAGTGGTAGATAGTAATTACTATGAAATTACATATGTATCAAAATTTGTAGCTTCTTTCATACTTGTCTACTAATTTTATATTTAATATTCACAAATTAGTTCTACATGAATTCCTGGCGGAAATAATGTTGCAGTGTATTGCAAACACTACTGTTATCTCATTATTGCATAAATTAATAAATGTAACCGATTCTTCATAAAATTAAATAAATATAAAATTTAGCCCTTCATAATACAGATACCATCCGTGTAACAATTGTCATGTTTGCAGTTTTACTATACTACGAAAAATACTACACTAAATACCTCGAGCACTGAAATGCAGATCAGCACTGTCCAGGAGATTATCCAGGAGGTTTACGTAAGGTTAGGTCGCGTCGCTCACGCGTCATTAGTGGAGTTCTTTCAGTACGACTTTAATATTAAGTTTCTAACTCTCTACATAGATGCATTCAAATTTTTGTAGTAGGGAAATTCTAGTTTCTATATTTTTTTCCATTTATACCAAATATAAACATTGTACTAATAAGAAAAAGTCTGGACTAAAATAAATTTTATACTAAGAGCAAAAACGAATCTGTCAATTGAAAAATAAAAAATATTTAAGTAGATCCGAAAGTCAATAAAAAAAATAAAATATTCCGCTTTGTTTTACCAACTGAACAAATGAAAAATAGACTATGATTATAAAAATATATTTAGAATTAGAAAACACGTATCTCATATTGGCCTTTATTTATAACAATAAACCTCGTTACTACGTTGCAGGCATCAAAATCAATAGCACTCTTAACAGCTATTAGAATTAAATTTTCTTAATCATTCGTTCCAATAACATGTACATTTGTACATGCTGAAGTGTATTAGTATTTAATAGAAGGGTAAGTAAATTTGATTTTCGTATAACTACAAATTACTTTTATAATTATTATAAGTAATTATTCACTTTTTGGTCGTAAAAACTAAGGCAAAAATTAAAAATTTGGAACCTGAATGGAAGACCCTTTTACTTTAAGAAACAATATTTTAGGAAATACAGCAGGAAAAATTCAGCCAAATCCATCTGGCATCCAACCAAATCTAGATGGATTCACAGTAAATTTACAACTAGATTTTGATTGAACGTCCAACTGGATTTCCGGCTGGGTATCTTTTACGGGGTATATGTATTAAGAAAATGAACCCTTAGCTGGCACTTTGGATTCCAGATGACTCCACCCTAGTTCAGATTTGATTTAAACAAACCCAATATACTGATTCTTTTGTATACTTAATATTGAATTTCGTCAAAAAATACCTATGGCATGTTATAAAACATAATTCTGGTAATTCGGAGATTGTCTTCGAATTTTTAAAAAAATCAAACCATCTTCACAGGTCTCATTTTTTTGATTATAGGCATGAAAGACCCCAGTATGACAGTTATGAGATCAAAATGCTCAGCGAAATGATTTGGATTGAATTTCACCTTCTTGGGCTGCTCCGTGACCCCGGTTTCCGTCGCCGTGACTTCCGTCGAAGTGGCTTCCGGTTTGGGCTCCTCGGCCGTGGGTTTGGCCGTAACCGCAACTGCCAGCAACGCGACAAGGCAGAGAGCGAGAACCAATCGGGAAGACGTCATCTTAAGCTGCAGACGAATTAACTGACCCGTCGTTTGAAAAAGTGAAATTTCCGTGGGGATGCTTCGGTACTTATAGTCGAATTTGCCGTCAGAAATTTGAATTAGGATTAGGCAATTGCGTTTGCACAAGTGCGGCTGAGGCTTCCAATTAATGGAACAAAGGAAACTACTTTGACGTGTACATTAATATTTCAACGTTTTCTTATCTTAATAGGTCTTTTTAGTGTGAAAGAACAACGTTATTTTATAAAGTTAGATGTTATGCTGATGTAATTTTTCAAATATCGTATAAAGGAGTAGTAAAAACATATTTGAGTTACAACGCAATAGTAAAACATTTAATTATTTATTTAAAACCAGATAGATTTACAGAATATATACATATCTATAAGTTCTGCAGAGGTAAACGTGTTACCTGTCCGCAGATCCAGTAGCAATGAAAAACATATAAAATGGAATACAAGATACGACAATATGCTTAAAAACTAAACTTAAAAAACTAAACTTAAAACTATAAGTCTCGCTTATAATTATTTAACTCCTTAATATTTCTCAATATACAATATGCGACAAAAGTAACAAATATATCAGTGATATTTTAAATATTGGATTTTATCTTAATTTTTTGAGAGACTTCAATCAATGTCTAAGGTTATTAGATTATTTGGTAGAGTATTAAAAGTTATAATAGCTTTCATGTAACTATTTTTACTACTAACTCTTTTCTTGTTAATCGGTAACTAGATTTTCTTTCCTAGTTATACTGCTTGAATTGAGGTATTTGTTTTGAGATTACAGTAATGGTATCTTAGAGCTTCAAAAGTAAACAGTTGTTCCAGATTATTGGGTTATCTTGTAGTACAAAATTATTTTTATTCACTATTTTAAAATTTTTTTTGAAGGTTTTGCAATAAATTTAGATTATTTTTGTACACCCCTCCCTAAGCTATAATTACATAATTTATTATACTATGAAAAAAAGCATAGTATATCAATCGCAATGTTACCGTTGGCATTGATTTGGAAATTTTATAAAAAATATATACCAAATATTTTGTTCTTTTAATGATGTATTGTATATGACTATCACACTTCAAATTATAGTCGGAAATGACTCCTAAGTACTTGCAGATCTCAATTCTGTTTAATTTTTTACCCTTGATTTTTACATCTATTTGCTTTGACGCACTATTGGAATAATTACCAAAAGTCATATATGCAGTTGTATCAATTTTTTATGATAGTTTGTTAACGGCTAACCACTTACCAATTAGTAACAGGTACTCGTTCATAATTCCTTGAGCTTCGTTCCAGGTATCACCAGTAGCTATAATTGCAGTGTCATCTGCGTAAGATGAACTGCTTCTATGGGGATTTCTTTCAAGATATCATTAATGTAGAGTATAAAAAATAGTGCCCCTACTGAGATGGTACCTTGAGGAACACCTGTTTTGATCAACATGTTATCGCTTTCATTGTCTTTTATTTTAACTGTTTGATATCTATTATTAAGATATTCTAAAAGTAAAGCCAACACCTGTCCCCGAATTCCAATACAATAAAGTTTATATAGTAATATTAGATGTAACGAAAACTTTCGCCAAATTCAAAAAAGTTACCATTGTTGGTTTACTGTGATCCAAGTCACTGAATAAAATATTTGTTAAGTAATTTAAAGCACCCTTTGTACATATTTTTTTCATAAAGCCAAATTGATTTTCAGATATTATGTTTTTTTATCAAAATCAAAAATTCTGTTGTATAAAATCCTTTCAAATATTTTAGCTATATTAGATATTGATAAAATATGTCTATAGTTAGAGACATTACGTTTCTTACCAGTTTTATATATAGGTACAATTTTAAATACAATAGCTTTTTCAATACATAAATTAAATAAATGCGTTAGTGGTTCAGCAATATAGAGAGATTATATTCAGAGTTTTCCCATTAATTTTGTCTACACCTCCATTTTTTAATTTCAAAATATTATTTATGCTTGTTCTTTCATATGAACTTGTTGGTTTTATAAAATGGAGTTTTCGTTCATGTTTAGAGTTTCAAATCAGATTCAATCAGGTTATCACTGAGTTTTCTTTTCACTGAGTTCTTGACCTATTTCACAAAAATACTTGTTCATATTTTTAGCTATTTCAACTTTATCAGTTATCTTTCAATCAGGTTATCACTGAGTTTTCTTTTCACTGAGTTCTTGACCTATTTCACAAAAATACTTGTTCATATTTTTAGCTATTTCAACTTTATCAGTTATCTTATCAGTATCTGTTTTAATATAATTTATAATATCATTCGATTTCTATATCATTATCATATTAAGATGTACAATGACATTTTTAACTAAACCATATGATACACGGAGAGAAAGAGTGTAGTACAAACTACTAAAAATCATAGGAAAAATTACTATTTTTTGTAGGAATGCCGGGACATGGTCAGAATTGAGTAAATATTACAAAAAAATATAGTAAAGTTAAATTATATCAAATTTTAGTCAGGAAAATAGTAATTATTAGTTTTTAAACTCTATAAGAATTACTATACAACATAGTATTTTTTACATAATAATTTGGTTAAATTTTATTAAACTACGTTGTAAAAATATTGTACTAAATTAAAAAAAATATAATTTTTAATTCTATTTGTTCACTGAAGAAGGAACCATCTGGAAGGTGAAAAATTCATATGAACTTCATAAATCTATTTACATTATTAATAACTTACATTTATTTTATTAAAACAACTACGCATTATCGCTTTAATACCTATTCATAAATTATATAACCTAAAACTAAATAACCTGTAATATCGACCGCACGCCGCTTGTATAAATATCATAATCGCATGGTAAATACTCGTCTAAATTTTCTTATATACTAACTCAGGTGAATCTTAAGCACTTGCGAGATTCAAAGCGCCATCTCTACGTAATTCGCGACGTATGCAATTCTGGATCAAAAAATTAATTCTCATTTAAAAGGCAGTACTATTTATTATATGTGAAAAGAAAAGAGAAATATTAATCGATAATACTTTTTTGTGATTTGTAATCTTGATTGTAAAATAAATTTAAAAATGTTTTGATGATATACATAATAAGAATTTCTACTTACAGACTGCAAATGTGTAAAAATATTGAAGAAATAAAAAATAAATAATTTTAAAATATATAGCTAAGACTCTAGGTATTACAAAATAAAGTATATTCAATTTTTCGTAAAGTTTGTTATAATTGTTACCAAAAAATGCATAAATATTATATAATTAAATAGACAAATATAATTGTTTCCACGTTAAACTTTATTATGAAAGTATACTATAATACTATAAAGTTTTGCTATAAGTATAATTAAATCCAGTTCTTAGCTATATAATGATAGCCATCAGATAATTCGGTCACATTGGTGATAATACTACTACTAATATCTTCTTCTGGTATTATTTCCCAGCAAATATCATTGAGATTATAAATTTTGTAAGCTTGAAAATGTTTACTTAAAAAGCAATATCTGACCTAAAAGTATACTTGATTGAATATTTACAACGTCGGTTGGTAGATAAATTCCTAGTAGTATGTTTTGAAGAAAAGTCCATATGGTTCGAGTATTTTCAGGATATGTACAGTCTAAGCTAAAAAATATTTTCGAAGTTAAATGAACTCCCTCTAAAACTGTATGGATAGCGTACTTTTGATCATTGACTACAACATAATAAATGTTTATATTAACTAAAGAGCCAACTGCGACAAGTAGTGGTTGAAATGTTTTTCGATCCTTTTGAAGTTGGGTTTTCACATCTAGCAGTTTCGGATCCACATCATTAGCAGTCTATATAAATTGTAAATTGATATTTAATTAGTAATACTTAAAGCACAAAGCAGATACTTTCCATTATACTGATACACTTTGAAATATTTACTAAAATATTCTGAGCATTTATAAAAAAAAAATTTTTAACCTGCACATGCAATATGAAAGATTCTCTCCTTTCTTCTATAGAAAGCTTTGGAGGTACATCCTCCTTTGGTGTTCCCTTCTTCCTTTTCCCAGATCGCTTGGGTGGAATGATGTGAAGCAAAAGATATAGTACAAGAAAGTTTTCTGTTTCTGAAAATGATAATTTAATTATTAGGTTAAAGTTGTGCAGAACCACTACTTACAGCTTTATTTAGGATGTAACTTTTAATTTCCTGTTTGAAAATCAAAACTATAGAAAAATATACTATACTTTTTACCTCTTTAACTAGTTATATAAATAGAAAAATTAAAATTTTAAATTTTTAGAAAAGTGACGCCAAGTACCATCAGCTATTATTTTTGTACTTTTTTTGTTTGAATGTTTAGTAATAATAACAATAGTAAAATAGTACATTTAGATCTATTTGAATACTGAGTATAAAATACCGAATTTCCAGTACGTGCAAATAAACTGCAATGTGTATCTCATATTACAAGTAGTGTTAACATTTAGGAGTAGTCTAATATTTAGAAGACTAAAAAATTTCAAAAAATGTATATAGTACATACCAGCTGATAAGTTACCAGATTTTAAAGAATTTATTAATCCCAGATCATTAACATTCTTTATCTTTTTCTCTTCATAAAGGTTAGTGATAAGGTACTGTTTTATTTTTTGCCATTTTTCATCACTAATAAAGCTATTATAAGGATACAGGTTAGCAAAATCTAGAATGAACTGTATCAATAAAAATGAAAATTAATTCATGCATATATTCAAAATATTTTGTAGTAAATATTTAGAAATTTTGTTTTACCAATTTCCGCCCTTCTTGCACTTGTAGGCATTTAAATTTTTCAATGTAATCGAATACTGAAATATTCGTTTTAATTAAAAGTTGACGTCGTATATCAAAACTAGCTATCCAACGCTCCTCAACGTTGGCCCATGTCTGTAGATTGGTACTCAGCCAGTCAATATTGTCATTATCTACATAGATAAGATGAAATTAAAACAATTTTTTTAAGTCTTTTTCTCAGAACTATGATGCATCAAATACATGTATTATTACAAATAGACAAAAAACCATCTTAGTACTATTCATACGGATCTTGTTAATTTTTAATTTTCTAAAAATATACAAGTAAACACTTACTTTGAACTATAATGTTGCTATTATCAATGTTCTCCTTTTGTGGTTTGGGTAAGACGTCATCATCTCTTAAGCGACCTTTTATGTAGTTAAAATGATGATACAATTTCCCAGATGTTGGTATAGATTTCGAACCATCTTTGACAAAAGGCGTGAAGTACGTAGCAACACTTTCTTTTTTAAAAATGTGACATATTTCACTTGCTAAAATTTGAAACCTTGATTTCTTAATCCTGAAAATAATAATAGTACAGATTTAGATTTAGTTTTAGCTTAGTACAAATATAAATAATCAATCAGTATATTTTAACTTACACAAACTTTTGCAAAGTTCCGTCCTTGCTAACATTTCTGAGAGCCCATTCTCTTTCTCTGTCAATAACTAATCGAACAAGTTTTGAGCGAGCTTTGTCTGTAAGAGGTAGATTTACTTCAAGTCTTTTTTTATATACATTAAAGATTTCCTTTGCTCTACGTTCTAAATAGTCCTCTAAACCCTAGAATAATAAACATTATAATGATAAAAAATAAAATTACATGAAAGTAACAAAAACCTGCAAATACTATTTTAAGATTATAAAAGTATAAACATACTGTAGTGATAATATCTGCCGGTTTTGAAACTGCATTAGACTCAGCGTTAGAACTTGTTTGGACTGAATCGCTAGGCACATCGCATTCAACATAGATCACAGGATCAATCGCATCTTCAAGACTACTGTAAGCCACACCGTTATGTACCTATAACAATAAGATATTTATGTAATAATTGCGCTGTAATAATTGATTTACTGTAATTCAGATCAAACATAACCTAAGTCGATGAATTCAATTTGGTGACAGTAGCACGAAATAACTTACTTCGGTGTGTTAATAAATAAAGAGCAGAACAAATTATAAAACAAGAAATATATGAAATTCAATGTCATTAATTACTATAACAATAATAGAGAATAAATCAGATATCGCAAATCAATTACGTTTTTTCTAGTATATAATCCTATAAGAATTTACTATCAATTATTGCATACTGGCGACCAAGTCGGCGACAACCGAAGCTATTTAACGTAATTCGCGCTGTAAAAAATAGTTCATTATTAGATAATTACATTTTTCTATTCCTTTAAATTGAATAACGTATTTAAGATGTGGTATTAATGGTTGGATTTTGAATTAATAATTGAGAATTATCAAGCAATGTATTGTGATAAAAAAACACTAAAAATCCAATTTCACCAAAAGTGAAATTATCCGGTTCAATTCGACCCTCGCCATTTGTTAAAAATAAAACTAACTTCGATGGATTTATATAACATTGTTAAGTAGAAAAAACGTTATTTTAATTTTTTACTTTAAAACAATAAAAATTACAATTTCAGCTTTATATGTCGGACGTCGCAATATATCCAACACGTTAAATTTCTTGAAAGAGATAGACCAACTACGTTTTAGCCTAATGAAAGAAAAATTGTACTAAGCTGAGAATTTATTTTTTATAACACGTGAATAAAAAAGACCATTTCAGGCGCCTATAAAGTGCAGCGAAAATAGAGTTTTTCGAGCGTCAAATAAAGGGTACCGAAAATGCTTATTTTCGCTACCTTATATTTCGGTAGCGAAAATGAGTACTTTCGGTACCCTTTATTTATTTTTGCTCCATTTCCTTAATAAAGCTTTTAGAAAATTTGGAAACTGTTGACAAATTTTAGAAAATTCTGCAAAATTTTGTAAAATACTGGTAAATTTTGAAAATTGTATATATATACATGCATACATATACATATATATAATATGTCATAGACTTAAGTGAACGACTCGAAAAACTCTATTCTCAATCCACTTTGTAGATGACAAAGAATTGCCTTGTTATAAAAAATACGGTACGCAACTTGGGGCAAAAGGGTATTTCCAGACTCGGATGATGATTTTGATCACTCGTGTACGTCTCGGGCGCCCTCCACTTCCACTCGTGCTCAATCATCATCCTCGCTTGGAAATACCCATTTTCGCCCCTAGTTGCGTAATATACTATTACAACACATTTCCATGATAATTCAGATGGTACATCGATAAATCTGAAAATAACTTCTTTCAGAAATACTGATTTTTCTTTAGTTATTGTGTCAAAAAATCACAACATTTTAAACCTAAAATATTTAAAAGTATTGTAGGAGTAGTATCAACTTTTAACTTTATAAAAAAAAACAGGTAATGATTTTTTTCAGTCAAAAGCTTTTTTCAGAATTCTCGAGTTACCACATGATCTGTCATAAAAAAACATGTTGCAAAGAAACTTTCAGTTAAAATCTAACCGACTCCGCGCCTTTAACAGTCTGTTTGAACTTCATTTCAAAAAATCAAAATTGCAATGTTTAAAACGAAAAATAAATACGAATTAAACAAAATATTTTACTAGCACTTTTGTACACTATATATTTAGTCCAACTTTTAATTAAGGTAACGTTATACCAACTTTTCATGAAAAATAGATATTTTTGGTATTGCATTAAAAGAATATTTAAACAATGAAAAATCTTCTTTAAACAATATTAAATGTTCTTATGTATTATGGGGGCAGCAGGCATGTAGTAAAACCAAAAAAGATATTTACTTTACATGTCCAGAAAACTTTTTATGTTTAAAAGCAATCATTCTGAAAATTTGTATGTTATCAATGCACAATAAAATCTTATATTTGACCGTTGTAAAACTTCAAGATTTTGATTCTACACGTCACAATAAATCATTATTTTCAATACCATATTGATTAAAGGATGTTTGTTCCTCACAAGATTCTAGGTGACATGATGAACGAAATTTTTATATATATATATATATATATATATATATATAAAGAGAGTGAGTGAGAGAGAGAGAGAGAGATAGAGAGAGAGTTTTCGTATTATCCGACTACATGTAGTAACATGTATTATTATTACAAAAAATTTTTTACATGTGTCTTGGCATGCATATGTAATTGTGTATCTTTCAATATGTTTGTTTGTATTAACTATGATAGTATGATAGTGTGCGTGCGTGTTTGCGTGCGTGCGTGCGTGCGTGCGTGCGTGTGTGTATGTGTGTGTGAGTGTGGTGTGTGTTTACATGTGTTTGTATGCCTGTGTGTGTGTGTGTGTGCGTGGGTGGATGGGTGTGTGTATATGGTCAAATTTCGTGACCACCATAACTCTTGAATACCACGGTATTTTTGGCTGAAATTTTCCAGGTACATCAGATATCACCTAACATAGAACTGATCAGATTTTGGAGCTAAATGATCAAAACTTACTGTTATTTTTGAAAACTTATAATTTTTAAATATTTTCAGAAAACTAAAAAATTTTCTTTTTGTTATTTTACACGTTAGATATGCTAAGAATGAACATAAATTCGTAAGGTTGACGTCATTTCCTTTCAATTAATATCTTGAAATTTGTGTTTGTTAAAGAATGGCGGTTTGTAATTTTTGAAATTTAATACGATTGATATGCCAAAAATGTGCATATATCCGTAAAGCTCACGGAATTTCCTTTCGATTAGTGTATTTTACAACTTAAGTTTGAACTTGTTGAAGGTTTTTCAGAAATGAAATAAATTTATTGATAAGTTATTCATTAGATAAGTAACGAATGTGGATCTATTCATAAACAAAGCGTAATTTCCATACAATTTATATATCTATCAGAGAAAGCAATACTTTATATTATTTTTATGAACAAAATATGATTTAAAATTTTGTGATCACCATCACTTTTAAATACATTTGTATTTTTCATTAAATTTTGTAGCTTGATTAGAAATAACTCCGCATACGACTGATTAAGTTTTTGAGCCAACAATGCACCATTTTAATCTAGCTTAACACCAAAGTCTATAATATCATTTATAGCATTGTTGATTGTTCAGAAAGTCACTTGTATCAATGTAAATATTCAATAAATTATTGTGCACTAAATCTCTTTGAGAACGCATTGTGCTGAAGCAGTTAACAGTGGATTTTTCCGGCATTTGCGGGAAATAGATAGATTTGAGTAAAAAAGTGGATTTGCAGGGAAAAAGTAGATTTGCGGGAATCATATGCTACTTCTTGTCCCGCTTTTCAGGTCAATAAAGTGGCCATTACGGCTGAGTCGGGAATAAACAGATTTTATTCGTTTCAATTTGCTTTCTATCTATGTTTTTCAAAAATATTGAAAAGAGGGACGGAAGTGACATATTATTCCCTCTTTTGCTTTATTCCCGCAATTGCGGGATAAAGTAAAGTTCAGTTTATGTGGCTGTCTCTCTTCTTTTTTCAATTTTGAACTATTTCTTTCTCTTTCCGTAGGTCCCACTCCAAATCAATAAAGTGGCCACAGTAAGTCGGAAATAAAGTTCTATATGCAACACGTGAACAAAGCTGACTATTCTGTTGTTGCATAATAAAAATATAAATAAAATATATTTTACACTTCTATTTGTATAATGGTTAAAGAATCAAGAAAGAATATTTTGTTGTTGTCTTTAATGTAAGAGTATTTGCATATCAGAAATATATGTCTGGAAATCGCACGAGTCACCGGTGACTCGTGCCGCTCGTAAAGGGTAGAATGCGTTCCAATGTTAATGTTGTATATTTATTTAGCTAGCTCATCCGCTTACTTTATCTCTACATTATACAAAGCTATCATACCAGGTATCTCACGATAACTTTTTTATTTTCAGATGTTCTACGCGATTTTATTATTAAATAATCCTGCGAGTTTATTAATTAGATACCCACCAGTTTTATATTAAATAAATTTATATTAAGAATAACCGCATACTTCATCTAGTCACTACTTATATGCTGCGATTTTATCATTTATTAAGTATAAATATTAAAGAATATTGTAAACGAATTAGGGCGCAGTAACTGGTTCACATACTCTATAACCATCATGTATACAGAAAATATACTTGTGTTTTTATAAGACTCATCATTTTCTTATATATCAAACGTAAATAGTTAAAAGCAATGTTTCAGACAAAAACATAATTTTTAACAATTTAAGCTCAATTACTTAGCTCACTACGATGCAGCGATCTGCTAAAGCTCGCGTTAGCAGAGGCTTTTTTCATTGCTTTTTGATAGATCTCCGAACAGCGTAGACCATGTAATTGCATTCGATCTTGGCTTCTATCACGGCGATCACGTCCATCGCATATGGATGTGAATAATCCAATTCGCCGGACGCGCCCGAGTACGGTCCACTCTGACGCAGCAGGGGCGCCACACTATGGGACATTTTGAAATTTTCGTCTCAAAATCGTATAACTTTTGATAGAAATCACCTAGAGGGTAAATATTTTTGAAGTTTATAGTTAAAGCCCTGTAGATTATAGGAAAATCGTAGTCGGACCACTAAAAATAATGTTTCAAAGTTTTAATTTTTATTATGGCAAAATTCACAGCTTGTGGTAGTTTGGATTAAGGTTTAGAGCTTAGGGCGTACACTTTTACAGTTTAAAATTTAATTGCGGCAAATACTCAGCTTAGGTTAAGTGAATCTGGTGAACGTTAGTATACTTCCAATTTTTAATATCGCAATATACTCAACTTAGGGTAGTTGGATTTAGGGTTTAGGTCTTACAGTTTCATAGTTTTAATTTATGTTATGACACATCGCTCAGCGCGAGGCAGCTATCCAAAAGAATTGGGTTCAGGGTATAGTACTTAGGCTTTACACGCGCGGAAGAGAGTGGAGGGATTTTATGGTTAGTTTTTGTTGTACTGCCGCTTGCGGGCAACGAAGTTTCTCTCGTCTTCCATTTCAGTGCAGATATTCGTTGGGACTACTCTTGTGTGTTATTCGATGTTTCTGCACAACGTTACAGATATGAAAAAAGTAGTAAAATAAAATTAAAAACTAATTTTACGATGTAATATTAGTAATAGGTTTAACAGAAACCTACAGTGTATTTCCATGCCGAAGAGGTATTTGCCCGCGGCGTAGTTATTTCTGTTGTTTTATTAAATATAGTAGATTTTTAATTAAAGAGTGTATGAGACACTCTAAACAATTTCGTCTACAATTTTCTGTTAGAAGCAGTCATTTAAATTTACTAATATACATCAAAAAGTTTTTATACTATTGCACTTAAACAACCGCTGTTAATTAATTGGCACAAAGCTTCCTCAAACTAAATTAATGGCTCCAATATGAAATTCTTTGTTCTTATAAATTAATTTTAAATTGCTATATATTTCCAAAATATAACCGTTTAAACTAAAAATTACGTTTTCGCATATAACAAAAGAAGGGAAAGAGCCTATCTAAAATTTGCGGTTGTAAAAAATAAGTAATTTTATGCTCGTTTTAATGCATTTAATCATAATATTTTTAGCACTCATAAAACCCGAAACTTTAAAACACAAAAATCAAAAAATCGTAACATATTTATAAAACATAATCAAGTCAATGAATCTTGAAATTTCTTTTGAATTTTGAATCTTCATTTGAGTACGAAGAAAATGAGCCTCGATTGGTAAGAAACTCTCCGTTCTTGAGATATAAGCGATCAAGAAAAAATTTCAAAAAACACATAACCTCAATATCATAGAAAATAAAAGATCTCATTATCTGAATTATCTGAAAAATTTTACTGAACATTCTTCTCCATATTCCTAATCATCTCAAATTTTTTAAAAAATTTTCCGTCATATGTTTTCAAGATTGTAATGGTATCCTCTAAGAGAGGAGGACAAAGGGAGATAACGAATATCTAACGACTAAAGAGAGGAAAGAAAAGGAGAGCGAAACGGAGACACAATTTCCTAAGAAATTGCCAGCATTGAGTTTCGCCGTTCGAAATGTTGTCACAATTACCAGTGAACATGCTCAGAAATACTAAACTTCAAAGGCTGGGCCGAGCATCACCCTTTCATTCTCTCTCTGTGCTCGAATCATTCTTGGGCATTTTTGCATTTTTGGTTTGTCTCTGCAAGTAATCTGCGGTGCCATACAATTTATTTATGTGAACAAGTGATCGTTGTGGTGCATAGACTTGCATCTCTGGCATCTGCGCTCGATCTCATCTGGAGACGTCCAGGAATCTTCGTTGTGGCTTTCATAGAAGCAGCGTCATCGAGGGCCTGCAACATTTCAACTTTTCGTCTCTCCAACGCAACGCTAAGGACAATTTACGGCATATACAGCAGCCTGCAACGCCTCCAAGTAGAAGAGGAATGCCCCGGTATGTGTGTGTGCGTATGTGTGTGCACTGCGGCGATATCTTTTTTATATTATACAATAGAATAGGTTGCGATTTTTAAGAAATTGTGGATCTGCGCCGCGAGACGTATATACAGATTTTATTATATTTTATTTTATTTATAGGGTAATAAAAATAAATAAAAATAGGAAATTTATATTTGCTCCATTTTAAATTTTGTGTGTTATTATTTATTATTTGCTTTTCCACATCTTTACAAGATATAATCGTTAAAACATAAAATGGGGTTTTCGTGTATAACAAGTCAGCAAATATATGCGTTAATTATATGCTCTCTCAAATGCCTTTTGGATGGATCGATGATATTATGTCTAATGTACCAAAAAACCGTAAAACTAAAACCCAAAAGTCGAAGATCCGCTTTAAAAACTATAAAACATCGAAAAACAATAAAAAATATTTTTGTGCCGCCGTCCTTAAAGAAGAACAAAAAAAATTAGCCCTGAAACATTAATTTTTATATGCTTGCTTCTAACAGCAAATTGTAGACGAAATTGTTTTCATTTATATGAATATGTTGACAACGTTTCGGGTGTCTCTTACACCCTTCTTCAGGTCAACGAATAATTAATTCTATAATAAGCTTAAATCTGGGTAACTTATCTAGACTGCTCGCTGCATCCCACACAACGCGGTTGAAAATTCCGTTGGACGTAATCAGCCATCGAGTGTCGGTGAACGGTCAGGTGATTTTTTCCCACTCACAATGAAGCACTAACACTTTATAAAATAGCATACTTTTATATTACACTTATTCACTATTGCTTAAAAACATGACCTTCTACACTGAGTCACTGAAATCTCTCTTGGTGCAGTTATAAATACAGAATGGCAGAACTTAGTTAAGAAAGAAGCTAAGATTTGAAAGTGAAAAGAAAAGAGAGATCTCTGTGACCGTCTACAAGTTAAAGCAAAAAACCTTTAGAAAACAATATCTTAGTAGATTCCCAAGCCATATTCCTTAAAATCCGTATACTTAATAGTTTTTTATAACACCCTATTTTCCTACTTATACTCAAATTAACAGTAACGACGTAATCAAATATAGAGTTAAAGTAACATCATTTCTCAGCATCTAATAGCATGTTTTTAAGCAATAGTGAATAAGTGTAATATAAAAGTATGCTATTTTATAAAGTGTTAGTGCTTCATTGTGAGTGGGAAAAAATTAACCTGACCGTTCACTGACACTCGATGGCTGATTACGTCCAACGAAATTTTTAACCGCGTTATGTGGGATGCAGCGAGTAGTCTAGATAAGTTACCCAGATTTAAGCTTATTATAGAATTAATTATTCTTTGACCTGAAGAAGGGTGTAAGAGACACCCGAAACGTTGTCAACATATTCATATAAATAAAAACAATTTCGTCTACAATTTGCTGTTAGAAGCAATCATTTAAAATATACCAAAGTTAGACGTTAAAGTCATTTTTTAATTAACGAATGTTCGTATAAACATCTTACATACATTCCAATAATTAATTTTTACCGTGTATATACAGACTAATGCTGATGCACGTCCATACGCACACATAGATTTCGAAATATTTTTCTAATTATATCTACAGTTTATTCACCAAAATTTTTTTACACTATATATCTTGCAGCTGTGACTCTCCTGCTCTGATCCATGCTTTTTGATTTTTTTAAGCTAGGATTGCTTCCACAAAAAGGAAGCTTTGTGATGATAAAAAAATAGTTTTGCTATATACATCTTAGAATCACGTTATGAGATTCTGGGAATAAAAACAAAATTTTTAGAAAATGTCTGTATGGATGTATGCGTGTGTGTGCGTGCGTGCGTGCGTGCGTGCGTGCGTGCGTGCGTGCTTGCTTGCTTGCGTGCGTGCGTGCGTTCGTGTGTCAAAAATTTTTTTTTTGTTTTTCAATGCGTTTTTGTTTTTTTAGTGGATTTTTGATTTTAGAGATTTAGTTGTTTGTGTTATTTGATACCACAGAAATAATATCATCGATTGAATAATAGTGCATTTGAATGAGCATAAAGTTACCTATCTTTTGCCACCCGAAATTTTGAATAAGCTATTTCTCTTGCTTTGTTATTCACGAGATCGTCATTTTTCTCAAACGGTTATATCTGTGTAATATAAGAATGAAAATTTTTGAAAAAAATTGAGATTATTTGTAATATTGTTAAGAATATTCTGTAAATTTTTTGAGGCTGTATCTTTTTCTTTTGAAGGGAACAAAATCTTTTTGTTAAAAAAATGGATTTTCTATGTAGTGAAAAGTAGCTTTTGACTATCTCTTGGGTTCTTTGCCCAGATCATGAGGACATTTATTTTGTAAATTATTATTTGAAGTTATGTGTCTTTTCAAATTCTGCTTTTATCGCTTATATCTCTAGAACGGCGTGGTCAGTTTTTACCAACTGAGGCTCATTTCTTTTCGTTGATTAATGATGATTCTGAATTAAAAACAAATTTTAAGATTCATAGACCCTTTTTTGTTTTAGAATGATTTCTCCGTTTTATGATATTCTGAGATCGATGAGGTAAAATATTTTAGTATGTTAGAAATAAATTTATCGCTTCAGTATAAATGCATTTGAAAGAGCATACAAATATATATCTCCTCCGACACGAAATTCTTTATAAGCTATCTCCCTTCTTTTGTTATACACGAAAAAGTTATTTTTTGTTTAAACGATATCTCGAAAACATATGTGGAAAATCTTTAAAATAAATTGAGCTGAAAAAGGTAGCTTTCCACTATCTTTTCTCTTCTTTGAGCTCTTTACCCAGACTATGAGGTCTTTCATCTTTCAAGATCTCGAGAATGTCGTGGTCATTTCTTATTAAACAAATGTTTTTTTTTGTTTAATGATGAACAATATTAATGTTTTTAGCTGCATCGTCGTATAAGACGTATTCAAACAAAGTACGGGTGCTAGGCTTTATTTTTAGATACTCATAAATGATTATAAATCTTTCTTCAAAATTCATCGCCCGATATCGACCGAGTAACATTATTAATGAACACAGATTTTTCTAAATCTTTCGTTATTAGTTTCGCAGATATAACCTATTTTGAAACATATTCAACGTAGGGGAGAACGAGGTAATGCCGGTCACTGGCTAATTCCGGTCACCCTTATTTTCAATAATCTAAACATTTTTAGGTAATAAATCGAATAGTATATTAAACGCAACATAAAATGCAATTATTCTAATGTCCAAACAACCTTTTATTCAGTTTTATTCAGGAATTATACACAATCAAAGTGTAGGCCTTCATTTCTTATAAGAAATGTGGTCTATAAAATAAACTTTTATGCATATTATTTGTTGCTTTATGCAGTTATTTTTTGCGTCTTTATTAATTTGAACAATTTAAGAATACGAAGCAGTGACGAAAAAAGAGTATAAACCTATTACTTTTTTGTCATTTCAATTTAAATTACTAAGCAGAATGGGGGCAATTCCGGTCACAATGTTATTTATATGACGCTCCCGAAAATGAGGCTAAGAAAACGTTTCGCTGCGCTCTTAGGTAGGGTGATTTTGCTTAAGTGTTTTTGATTAAACAGTGGTTATGTTATTATATGTTTCACTATGTAAGTGCGAATAATAATGCGACGGATCATATGAAAGTTCATATAATTGATTTAAAGAAATTTTTCACCTATAAAAGTAACTTTCTAATAGTGATCGGAATTGTACCATGGCTGACCGGTATTACCCTTTGATGTGGAGTAAATACGGTCAAAATGCTTTTTTTTTTATTTCGACTTATAGCTTCGATATCTTAATTTTTATATTAAACCAAAAAGAAATATTTATAGTCAATGATTTGAACTAACATAATAATTATTTAAAGTTAAAAGAAACAATTTGAAAATGGAAATAACAAGCACGTTTGCTTAGGTGACCGGCAATACTACATCCTCCCCTTATATTCGTGGACTTAAGCTATTAAATATATTATTCATAAATTTTATCAACTAAATGACGCATACTCTTTACTTTGTAGTCACGAATACTAAAGAAGAATTGACAAACTATAAGAGCAAAAGAAAATATTAGGTGTAAAAATTTACTATCTATTATATATAAGTTATTTTTATATAAAAATATTACTTAAAATTATAAAGTAACATATATAAATATTATATATAAACTTATAGTTTTGGAGCAAAATGTAGTTAAAGTTGATCAATTAGATATTATTAGCGTATCTCAAATTTTTCATACTACTTTATAAAATAAAATTATTTTTCAGCAAAAAACTTATTTTATTTTATTAAATATTGTATACAACCTTAAAAGTCGTTACGTTTAAGATTTATGCATATGAAGAAAGTATGTTTCTTATTAAACTTTGGGCCTAATATATTTTTTGACCATATAAAGATAAATCTCTATTATTTTAATAATTTCAATATTTTAAATTAAATTATTATACATAAATTTAAGATATACAATAATGATGTATAAAATAATGTATAAAAATACATATGAATGTTACATTATAATGCTTAAAGTATTAAATCAAAGCATTTTTGTGCTGTACATAAGTTGAACAGTACTATATACAATATTATATACAAAATTATTAAAATTTCTGTTCAAACAAAATTATTCAATTTCTTCTACTGTCAATTATAGTATATAATATATACTAATCCGACTCGCTTTCAGCAGCCACAACATCATCGTAAAGAAGATCTCCTTAACATAAATTTAAACTATGAATAATAAACCTTAAGCTCTAAACACTAAAACCATTAATTCCAAGCTGAGCATTTTGCAATAATAACAATTTAAACGGAAAACCCATAATCTAAGAACCTGAAATCCTAAATTGCACTGCTCCAAACTGAATGCGATACAAAGCACAAAATAAAGCTCTTTTCATCTAGTTTTATCATCTTTTGTACCATTTTTCTAGCATTAAAGCTTGTAGAGTTATGATATGAAGAAGAGGTACCATTTTTCAATAAAATCACGGATATTTGGGGTTCAATGGCTCATATCTCGTATTAAAAGCCCATTCTGGTAAACTACGGGTAATGGGTTTCATTTTTAGGTACCAGAAAACACATCCCAAAGTCTGACCTAATTTTGATTCGCTGAGGTTGTGCGCTCTCCTTGTTAGCTGAGGGCCCTGGTAGAAAATTGAGCATATTAGATGGTCGGTTCACGATCTATTGGGCAGATCCGTTTCCTAATAGTTCGCCAGAAATAAACCAGCATCTGACCAGAAATTTATAGAAAATTTAAATAGCTTACATAACCCTAAAAAATTATTGAAAATGTAAATCCCATTATAGTACTTCTGCGTTAAAACAGCATGCAAATTTTTATTCGATTATTTATTTGATTTTTTTATGTCTTATTTAATTATAAAACTCTAACCTTAAAAAAACTTTTAATGAAATAAGTTTTTAGTTTTTATTTCGAATCTATCCCAAATATATCTTAGCATTCTATTAATAATAAGCTATTAAATCCATGACATAATAATCATTATTAACTTATAAAAATTCGTTAAACGTTATTTTTTATTTATTTATTCATTAACCATAAGTTGGTCAGGTTTCTGACGAGAAAACGTCGACAGGTAGCAGGGTTTCTGGCCAGACTTTTAAGCAGAAATTGGCCATTCCCTATAAAATAGAGTAAAATCTGGCGAACATATGGGGAACGTTTCTACCAGGGGGTAGTTGGATTTAGAACTTAGGGCTTAGAGATTAGGGTTCTACCACTTAAACTCTTATTACGGCAAAATACATAGCTTGGGGTAGTTGAGTTTATGGTATAGGACTTGCGGTTTAAACATTTATGGTTTAAAGTTTTATTGTGGCAAAATACTCAGCTTGGAGCAGTAGGATTTATAGTTTAGGGCTTAGTGATTACACATTTATTGTTTAATGATGAGAAGAAAAATATAATTTTCTTCTTGGCTTTGTCCCTCCGTACATATGGTAATATAGATTAAAAATATTTATTGTTTAAATTTGTTTTATGACGAAATACTCAGCTTAGTGCAGTTGGGTTTAGGGTTTGCAGATTTATAGTTTCAATACCATTCTGCCATATACTATTTGGATCTAGAATATCTGGTTGATAGATTACGATTTTGTTGTTTAAATTTTCATCACGGCAAAATGCTTAGCTTATGCTTTTTGTATTTAGGGTCTAGGATATATATATATATATATATATATATATATATATATATATATATATATATATATATATATATATCTCCTATATATATATATATATATATATATATATATATATATATATATATATCTCCTATATCCTATATATACTTTTGTAGTTAATGTTTTCATTATGGCAATAAAGTAAGATTAAGGTAGTTGGATTTAGGGCTTAGGGCTTGGAGATACATGTTTACAGTTTAAATTTGTGTTATGTAAAAACGCTCAGCTTAAAGTAGATAGATTTAGGGATTAGGGTTTACACTTTTAAAGTTTAAAATTGCATTGTGGCCAAATGCTTAGCTTAGGGTAGTTGAATTTAGGGTTGGATTTATAGTTTGGAGTTTATCAGTTTATAGTGTATATTTTTGTTATGTCAAAATACATAGCTTGGAATAGTTGGTTTAGGGCTTAAGGTTTATACTTTTATAGTTTTAAATATCATTGTGGGAAAATACTCATATTGGGGTACTTGGGTTTAGGATTTATAGCATATGCTTTGCAGTTTTAAAGTTTCAATTTTCATTGTCGCAATAAACTCATCTATGAGTAATTGGATATAGGATTAAGGGCTTAGGGTATATTGTGGCAATAAACTTAGCATAGGATAGCTTGGTTTAGACTCAATGGCTCACTTGTTTATAATTAAATTTTTTTTAGTATTTAGGTTTAAGTGTTTTATACATTCGCGGTTTATGGCTTAGGGTTGACACTTTTATATTTTAAATATTTATTGTGATAATATATTCAGCTTGGGGCAGTGCAATTTAGGATTTCAGGTTCTTAGATTATGGTTTTTCCGTTTAAATTGTTATCATGGCAAAATGCTCAGCTTGGAATTATTGGTTTTAGTGATTAGAGCTTAGAGTTTATTGTTCATAGTTTAAATTTATGTTATGACCAAACTCTCAGCTTTGGATAGTTGGGTTCACAGTTTTATAGTTTAAAATTTCATTATGGCAATATACTTAGCTCAGGGTACTGGACTATTCTAGTAACATTCTAAGCTTTGGCTACATGGGTTTCAGATTTACGAATTTAAAATCAAATCAAAACTATAAATAATTGTATTTCTATATAACATTTGTAATATGAGTATAAGTATTTTATATTTAAATTTTTAACACACCCAGCCATAAAGTACGTACTTTATCACCCCCACTGTAGTCCCCGCGGCTACGCGCATGTGCCCTCGCATTCGGCTCGACACAAACAGCGCGTGGCGCGGCGAGGACTAGAGTGAGGTTAGGGAGTTAATACGTAGCACTATTTTCCCTTGTCGGCGGTGAACGAGTACGAACTTTTTGGTAGAAATGTTAAAAAATTGTATATTGCACGCGTGAATAAAGTAAGCCAGCGATTGTCAGCGTGTACTGGCTCACTTTATTCCCTAGGTGCCTAATATACTATTATATGTTACAGCTTACCCAGCAGTTGCACTCTTTTGTTATTTTATAATTTTAAGGTATTGTTCAGGGAATATGAAGATGGAGATCTTCTTTACGATGATGTTGTGGCAGCTGAAAACGAGTCGGATTAGTATATACTATATACTATAATTGACAGTAGAAGAAATTGAATAATATTGTTTGAACAGAAATTTAACATGGCTTTAGCGATAAGCTTCAAAATGATTTACCCCTCTAGGTGATTTCTATCAAAAGTTCTACGATTTTGAGAAGAAAATTTCAAAATGTCCCATAGTGCACCACATTGAACCAATTCAGTGCATCGAAGTACATGGAGCGAAGCACGCATAAAGACTGCACAGATCGTGGTGGTCGGTGATAATTTTTCATACTTTTAGTTTATTATGTATCTTATATTTTGTGTACATTTCGAAATGGAATTTTGAGTAGTATAGGCGAATCCGGCCGTTCGGGTTGATTTAGGAAAGATCAGGACTGATTCGTACGCTGAGGAAACCATATCGCAATACATTACGACATCGATATCAAAAAATTTTTTAATAAAAACTTATTTCAATTTAACGTTAATAGTTCTAACGCATTGAATTACGTATTTTTAATTTTACGATATTTAATTATCTTAAATGTTAAATTATATATATCGAAAATTCCACGACATGCATCGCACCAATTACGATGTGTTTTTGTCAGTGTAAACTTTTTTGGATTCGATTTTTTTAACTACTTTAAATGTTACGGGGGTCCGAAAGTCAATTAAAAATTGAAATTTCCCACCTTGAAATATAAATACTTATATTTAGACAAAACCTGAACTCGCTTGCCCATGTTTGAGTAGTAATAGACCTTTTTTACAAAGTTTCAAAAGTTAAAATCAACGGCACCATAACAAATGATTGGAATGCCAATTTCACAATTTTCATTCCAATTAAATTATTTTTAACGTCTACAACTTCATACATAGGTCCGTTGTTGCTCAACGACGAGCAATTGAGTTAGGATTTTTGCCAAATGTACGTAATTTTGTTTATAAAGTAAATAATGTATGGTTCAGTCGGAAATTCAGCAAATTGATTTTTGGTCCCCTTTAAGGTAGAGTTATAGTAAAATTTTATCAATGTTTTCGTTAATAAAATTTTAAAAAGTAATTTTAAATTAAAAAAAAAATACTCATTTTCGCTACCTTTTATTTTCGGTAGTGAAAAAGAGTATTTTCGGTACCTTTTATTTATTTTTGCTCCATTTCCTTAATAAAGTGGGCGACTCCAAAAACTCTATTCTCAATCCACTTTGTAGACGACAAAGAATGGCCTTCTTTATGCACTTGCTATAAAAAATACGGTATGAAACTTGGGGCAAAAGGGTATACCTATTTTTGCCCCTAGTTGCGTAATATACTATTTTCCTTACAAAAATGTACTTGTCTGAAAACTACATTTTGCATTGCCCTAGAAATCTTCTAAGTAATAGGTTTCAACGGTTCAAGTTGAAACTTTCAATATATTTTCTTAAATATAATAGTAACGTAGATCAATCTCTGATTTTGAAATTATTATTATTAATGAACGTAGCATATGTATCTATAATAAAAAATAGTGTTTTTTGTTAATTAAATTGTTTATTATAATTCTGTATTTTTAAAACCAGTATTCGGATTTTAGAAAAATTCTGAGTTTGTTACAATGTTCACATTGCTTTGAAGTAAACATACAAATTTATTTGTTGGTCTGCTTTTAAATATACCGCACAGAAGACTTGAGCAAATTTGTGCAATTTTATTAAAAATGAATACATTATCTGTAGTAATGCTTAAATTATAGCCTTGCTCAGCTTCCTCTCTAAAGTGCTGGAGAAGATCGCACACAGGAAGATCTCATAGTATCTTTCCTCCGCGGGTATACTAGATTGGCCATAATATACCAAATTGGCTTCGGTACAGATCATAACACGTAGACAGTTTTGTTGCGGCTAACCGAGGACATCAGGAGAGGTATCAATAGTAAAAAACAGCTCATGACGATCCTATTGCTGTTTGATTTCAGAAAAGCGATACCATTTCATCGACAAAACTGCTGCGCAGATTATCTAAGATGACTTTATCCCACGAAGCGATAAGGTGCATATACTCGTACCTTACAAACCGCCGACAGAAGATCTTCACGTTGACTTTATACCAACGATCAAGTGCTCAGAGACAAAAGCGTCAGTCACCTACTGAAGACGCTGATGACCGTAAAATTTACACACAGACATCGAAATATGATCGTCAAGAAGGAATACAGCGTTTAACATCTGCTGCAATAAAAGTATCAGAGTGACTATATAGACAGTCTCCCTGAACATCAACGTCAACCAAAGAAAGACAATCATCTTCAGATCCGAATACAACATCAATCGCATCGAGAAATTGGAAATGTCTGGTACTGAGGTGCAGAGTGGCGTATTCGTGCCTATCTCCGATACTATCACTAATCTTGGCGTAGTTATGGACGTCACACATTCTTGGAGGCCACAGGTTGACGCAGTAGCAGGAAAAGCCAATAGAGCCCTATATCATATATGGCCTTCGCTCTTTTCGGCAATGCTCCTCAGAGGCGCTGCACAAACAGCTCGCATGCTCCCTGGTTATATCCCACCTAGATCACTGCTATGTAGTGTACCTAGAAGCTCAGAGGAATTGCAAAATAAACCACAGCTGCTGCAGAACGCGTGCGTGCGAAATAGATGCTGCATTAGGAGGGACGAGCACATCAGCCCAATAGGAAGAACCTGGGCTGAATAAAGATTGTGGGAAGGAGAGAGTACTTTGCGATGGTGCTATTATATAAAATCGTTCGCATAAGGCAACTGCCGTATCTTGATGCTCTCCTTAAAAAAATCAGTCCAGGAGCTCCGAAAGAGGTGATATAAAAGATCTCGAAATACCAACATCACGAACAGAGGCGGGTTTTTATTCGTTCGTCGCGCAGGGCACTCATCTATGGAACGCTCTACGGTACCTTAGATCGTAAGGTGATTATCCTCCTGTCCGTGACTACTGTATTATACATTTATTTATTTATTTATATATTTATTCACTATTTGTGTTTTATGTAATTGTATGAGTGTCAGCACGAATGGGATGAATGTATGTTATATCATAATAGTATATAGTATCGTTACTGGAATGAGTGTGTATATTATAACATTGACGTGATAAATTAGTTTAAGTAAGAGAGGGTGCAAGATGTTTAAATGACGGCAATTGTGTAATGACTATTAGAGTGCAATGTTTATAATTCTACGACACAAATCAAAGTATTATTATTGGTTGTCTAAACCTACATGTACATATATAATTGTATTTATTGACTATACCGTACCGCTCATTTTGTATTATTATGCAAATAAACTAAACTAATCTAATCTAATCTTTTTTTCTTTCTTCTCTCTTCTCTATTGCTTCATTCGATCATTCGTGTACTTGCGAGTCAAATAGCGCCATGAGAATTTTACTTATTTATTTTCGTTCTCTTTCTTCGTTCTTGGTCATAATTAGTCGGACGAGAGCCGCTACTTTGTCCTAGTTGCTCTGCGAAGTTAACATCGACAAGTGTCCCTGGTAGGAGCTCCTAGCGTAAATCTCTCTGCATCGATCTTCAGTCCGAGTAGGATGCCCGGCAATTGAACAAAGTGTATTCATCTTAGTAATTTTCAGCCTCGAACTCTGTATCTCCCCATGCATCCATAGGACCCCCATTTATCACTTATGAAATGAGAGTGTGGGTCAAATCACCCTTCTGACTTCTATTACACTCTTGTGCGCGAGTGGTCTGATCAGTGGCAACCTGGACAGGACCCCTGCGACCTCTCTGGATATTATGCGGTATCCGCTGATAACCCACAGTGCCATCTTGCGTTATACAGGCCCCATGTAGCGGTCCAGTTTCGTAACCCGCACCTTGTCTGTCCAAACTG
The DNA here is from genome assembly GCA_949152435.1 of Gastracanthus pulcherrimus. Taxonomy (NCBI): domain Eukaryota; kingdom Metazoa; phylum Arthropoda; class Insecta; order Hymenoptera; family Pteromalidae; genus Gastracanthus; species Gastracanthus pulcherrimus. The sequence continues at coordinate 9,546,177 of OX424572.1, forward strand.
GCGCCCTGTACAGGAGAACCGATTGCACTACGTTTGACAATATACTCCTCTGACTTGATATTGGCCTGTCAACATTTGACATCAAGCTCTTTCATGTGGGCTATAAAGATTCATTTCCTGTACATCACAATTCGGGCTTCTACCTCAAAGCATGACACCGTAAACTTTCTTCTATGGGTAACTAGCATCGCCTTAGATTAGTGGCGTGACAATTGGAAGATCCTGCTCCTCAGCCACTTGCAAATGATGTCGAGTGCCTCGTTACAGATCCATTCTAGTTTCGTTGTCATCGTGGTAGGGGAGAACGGGGTAATGCCGGTCACTGGCTAATTCCGGTCACCCTTATTTTCAATAATCTAAATATTTTTAGATAATAATGCGAATAGTATATTAAACGCAACATAAAATGCAATTAATCTAATGTCCAAATAACCTTCTATTCAGTTTTATTAATGAATTATACACAATCAAAGTGTAGGCCTACATTTCTTATAAGAAATCTGGTCTATAAAAAAAAGCTTTTATGCGAAGGATCATATCAAATCATAATTGATTTAAAGAAATTTTTCACCTATAAAAGTAACTTTCTAATAGTGATCGGAATTGTACCAAGGCTGACCGGTATTACCCTTTGATGTGGAGTAAATTCGGTCAAAATGCTTTTTCTTATTTCGACTTATAGTTTCGATATCTTAAATTTTTATGTTAAACCAATATGAAATATTTATAGTCAATGGTTTGAACTAACACAATAATTATTTAAAGTTAAAAGAAACAATTTGAATGTGGAAATAACAAGCACGTTTGCTTAGGTGACCGGCAATACCTCATCCTACCCTAACCACCAGCAGGGCCACATTGTCAGCAAAACCTACTAGAAAAGCTCCTTCCGGGAGAATTAGTTGTAAAAGACCAACTATATGCTGTTCCATAGAAAGGGGCCCTTAGCGGATCCTTGTGGGGCCCCGAACGAGAATACAACCTCCCATCTTCTGCTGTATCGACGACCACCTTTGTCATTTAAATAAGCGCATTGACGTGCTACCAGTTTACCATATTCAAAGCGTCCTTGATGATAAGAGCTATGACGGCACAAAATGCGCCCGGGCTCTTCTTTCCTTTTAGGATTAGAGATATTGACTGACTGGATGCCCGACGCAATTTAGCTTCGCTGAATAGGTTCTTAACATCACCTTCGCCATTTGAGTAGCTGCATTTTTCCTTTCTTCTATGAAAGAGTGCCGTAGAGGAAACTGGGGTAAAGTGAACATAGTAACTCTAAAAGTCGAAGAAAATCTATTTCTTAGATTTAAAAATTACTTTTTAAGTTGCACAATGACTTCTTACATCAATAAACATACTAGCAACTTAAAAGAAAGTCATTTTCTTTAGACCTCGGTCGAAAGTACGTACCTCCCGCATCGATTTCAATGCAGAAAGTCTGACATTTGTGCATTAATGGGAGATACGCGCGACCTCTGTATCAACGAGAGCGAACGAAAATTTTTTGCGCTGAGTCACGAGTGCGCTTGTGTGTGATGGTCTGTGTGCAAGTAGACAAGTTTTACAATCTTTATTAGATCAAAGTTAATAAGGAAACTTTGTAATGAGTGATATTTTTTTATTTATAACCTAAAAACAAATAAAGTTTTTATAAAATTTAATTTTACATATATTGTCGATGTCTGCCCCCCCCCCCCCCCCCCCCCGACCAGCAGCACGAGCGAAGCGAGTGCTGCAAATGTCGGGGACAGACATCGCAAGTTAGTTTCTTGACTGGCCGATAGAGGCGCTAAAGCGAGGAGCAAAAATAAACGTGGCCGTGGAATCAAATGTACTAAGGTTCTTGGTAATAATTATAAACGTACTTTCAACCGGCTATAAAGAAAAATAGTATACGCTACATGAGCAGGAAAGCTAGAAGCCCTGAACTGCGCGATATGATCATCTCTAGCAGTGCAGTAATCCTAGCCTTCCTGCCCTTGTAGCGTAATATACTATTATTGAGTTTAATATTATTTACCTGTTTTTGAAAATTACCTGTTCACTTTAACCGGACTATTCAGTGCGGGGTAAAGTGGACTAGATGATAAAATGAAACATTTTGAAAATATTATACTAGTTTTTTTACAAGAACAGTTAAAAACGTTAATTGAAACAATAATAAAACGAAAAAGACATCTTAAAACCTTTAAAATACTATAAATACGAAAAGTTAAATATGGAGGTTACGTTAGCCCATTTTGGTATAAATACGAAATGCATTGCAACAATGGCTTGGTATACTACACTAACACTCACCTTGATTAATTTTTTGTGAAATTTTTCATCTGGCCGGGTATAAATTAGTGCTATTGCATTAATTTCTGGACCACTTTATCCCGATTCAGGTTACCCCGAGACGTCGATTCTTTAAAATGGTTGTTTAGACAAAGAAAAACCGTCTTTTAAAGCTCTGCGTTTTTGCTAATAGTAAGTAAAACGTATTTGAAGTAATCAGAAAAAAAATCTAGCAATGAAATTGATTATAAATATTTTTAATCGTTATAACGAATTCGACAAACCAACTTTCTTTTAACGTCGAAAAGTACAATTATTTTTCATTCATAAAATACTAATGCTTATACAATGAAACTTTTTAATTATCATCCCTGCATAATTCTTTAACTAAAATTAACATTAGGCGTAAATAATAATTTGTTGAAGAAATAATAAGCATGATTCACTTTACCCCACTTTTCTCTACTATTGGAATCTGACATGGGGGCACAGCCAATATAATATATCTCACTTGAACGATGTTTTTATACCCAGAAGTGTGCTCAGAGATGTATGCATTTACAGAAACATGCGCAGAAGACTAATAGTTGTGCAAAATCATCTTCATTCAATGAGCTTGTATTTTTCGCTACCAGAGGGCGAGCTTCCAATGTCAGATCCCAACACTCATGCAGTTTTCCTACCATGGTTTTTAAAGAGTAACCCTAAGGGTCCTCGTCGATGGACTCACAGAGGTCCTTCCAACACCTTATTTTGCTCTGGAAAATGACTTTGCAGAGAATTTTCTTGAATAATGTTATAATAAAGAATAATTCTGAATAATGTTATAATAAAGAATAATTCTGAATAATGTTATAATAAAAAATAATTCTGAATAATGTTATAATAAAAAATAATTCTGAATAATGTTATAATAAAAAATAATTCTGAATAATGTTATAATAAAAAATAATTCTGAATAATGTTATAATAAAAAATAATTCTGAATAATGTTATAATAAAAAATAATTCTGAATAATGTTATAATAAAAAATAATTCTGAATAATGTATAAAAAAGATGGTGATGAAAAATATTTGACTAATAGATTAATCATTTCATAGGATGTTTAATCAGAGGTGTAACAAAAGATTATCTGTTATAATTTTATTTATAATATTAAAATGTTAAAAGTTTCCGGTATCGTGTCTCCGATAACCTCAAAACGTGTACCTTTTTCTTTGAAGATTACCGTTATTTCGACCCATTTAAAGTTCACAAATACTAAACAGGAATAGGACTGGTTGTGTCGATTATGTGGATGAGTGTGTGTGGGTGGATTGGTGTGGGTGTGTAGTTGGATGAGTGTATGTATGTGGTTGGATGAATGTGGTTGTCGCTGGTTTGTATGCGTGAGTGTGTAGATTAATGTATTTATCTAAACTAAATATACGCGTGTTAACTCATTCTATTCTTAACCTTATAACAAAATTAAATTAAATAAACTATTTTTTATTGCATATATCGCTCTAATATATAAATAATAGTCTTCTCTATTTCGCAATATTTCCATGTTCACTCTGAACACAGACATAATTTTAAACGTTTTCGTAGCCTGGAATTTTATTATTATTTTTAAAAAGTTTCTGAAATCGAAAGGTGTCACGTTTGTTTATTCATTATACTAATAACATTTACGGATTGCTTATATATTTTTTTCAGATATTATTTGATAGAGTTTATATTTTATTTATAATGAAATAGATTTGTGTGTCAGTAGTTGGGTAGGGTGTCAGTAGTACGGACCTCTACCCTATACCGTCATCTCTTTTTGTTTCATTCATCAAAAATATCTTACTCTTCTAAACACATTAAGATTATCCCGGGGATAATACATAAAAGCTCGCGCCAGCAGTTGCAATTGTAACAGTATTATTTGAATTATATGTTATAGTTTAGCCGATGATTATCATTTGAAGAAGATTGTTGCATTGGAAGTTCTTTTTAGAAGCATTTTCTCTCAAACCCGTGCTTTCGATTACGAGTTATTAACTTTAAGTGGGATATACGATAGTGGGACACATATTTCGTTCCACGTTTAACGAAATTGGACCCATTTCAATATTATTTTTAAATTATATTCTTGAGCAAGATACTACAGTCACGGAAATAGAATAGGGTCTATTGTGGATCAGTGCCTCTGTTGTGATTCAGTTTCTGTTAAAACTATATTGTGAAAGTTTTGCGTTACTTTTATTATTATTTTGAAAGCACTTATTCTTATGTATCAAAATAGTTAAAGAAGTAATGCAAAACTTTTATAATGTCTATTTAGAAGTAAATGATTCACAATAGAGGCACTGATCCACAATAGGGTCTGTGACGGTATATGTCAATTTATAATTCGGCGACGACTTCGAGAACATTTTTGTGAATTATTTAACACTTTTTAGTGCATTTTTCGAAGTCGGTTCTTTTTTTTTGTTTCAAAAAAATTGTTATTTCAGACTTTTTAGTTGTAATGACTGAGTTTCATTCAATTTATATTGTAATATGGGTCCACCAACAAAGGATGCTGCACGTAAGAGAAAAGACCGTTTGCACGAAACGCAAGAGGCTAAATCTGAACGCCTTTCTCGAACAAAGAAGACAATGGCAGACATTCGTCACAAGGAATCTCCTAGCAAATGCATTGAAAGACTGCCCTGGATGCGAGAAAGAAGTGCAAAGATTGAGAAATCTTCCACGCAGAGATGGCATACATTTTTCCTAGTTCCTCTGCAAGAAATATAAAAACAACATTTTATATTATTGTCATATCGTCATTCCTGTTCCTACGTTTGGCTGGGTGGTTGGGTAGGAGCTGGGTGGAACTCGAATTGCAGCCACCTCCACGTGGTGAGTTCTGTTTTTTTTTATTTTCAATATAATTATATGCAATATAATTAATGATAGAGAAAATGAAATAAGCAAAGAGCTGCAAGTTTGATATAATTATTTTCAACCGAATAAGTCAAGTATTTTTTGGAATTAGCGCAGGTCAAACATAAAATAAAAACGCCAGTACTGACGTAGTACAGGCTCCATACTCGCCCAGTTATACAATGGTACCACCATGGGGTAATTCTCTTTTATTCAAAAAATAGTTTATCCAAATCGGTTAAGTAGTTTCCGAATAATAGGCGAAAAAACATAATAACTTACCAGTACTGACGTAGTACTGACTGAATACTGGCCCAGTAATACAATGGGACCAACATGAGATCATTCTCTTTCATTAAAAAAAAATATTATCCAAATCGGTTCAATAGTTTGCGAATAATCGGCCGACCCAATCGGCAGAGGCCGAAGTTTACAGAAAAAATATTCATAAAAAACTAAATTACTGGCGAGATTCTGGATCAATAATCACTAAATTTGAATGGGACCACCGGAGGATAATTATCTTTCATATAAAATTATTTGATCCGAATCGGTCAACTAGTTTCGGAATAATCGCTGGACAAACATAAAAAAAAAACCATGTCGAATTGAGAACCTCCTTCTTTTTCGAAGTCGGTTAAAAATACTGACTACTAAAATGGACGTATGATGTCCCCTATACAGTACGTCCCCTATGAGTACGTTATAAAATCATAAATAAAAGTTATAGATATTTTTATAATGAAATTGTGAATTTTATTTGCTCTTGTTATGCATAGAATAATTACTTCGTATAATATAACTGCAGTTTTTAGATGATTCTTAAGAATACTTCTAATTCCGCTTAAGGGAGTATGGGACAATTATGAATTAATGATGAGAAAATTATGATATTTGGACAACTGCAAGATATATGCATACAAAAGACCCAGTTAAATTTTTGAGAGGTGGGGTTAGTTATTAAGCTAGATATCAGCAATTATTTATTCGTACACTTAACACGGTCTCTTACGGGGAATAGCATTTTTGTGTACTTTATTTATATATATATATATATATATATATATATATATATATATATATATATATATATATATATATATATATATATATATATATATATATATATATATATATATATATATATATATATATATATATATATATATATATATATATATATCAGCAATTGATGATGATATCGTAATGAAACTTTTTGTACTATAAAAAAGTATATCTGAAGAACGATTTTCGATTTTAAAAATACCAATTCATAGGTTATTAATATACGAAAACCAATAGTTCATTTTTAAAAATAATGTTATTTTATACTCAGCTGCTATTTCGTACATTTGGCAACAGCGCAATGGTGTATGTATACATCGTATATACAGTACGCCGAGTACGCGTCATACGCGTGCTTACATATGATTTTGAGAAAAATGCTTGAAAATGACAGAGAAGGGGAAAAACGTAAGTCATTTTACTGGAAAGGAAGGAAAGTGTCTGAAAAAATCTATAATCAAAGATGTAAGCAGCAAGAATTGGGTAAAAACGTCAGGAGTATATACGGTACGAAAAAGTCACACCTAACCTAAAACAGGCGGTGAATCATAATGCAGATGACAAAATTAAAGAATGTTCAGTAGAAGGTCGACATATCGTACATGCACCAACTTTAACATATCAAATGTTTTGTAAGAATTGCAAATCAAAACTGCATTTTACGGACATTGAAGAAAATTGTAATTTAATTTTTCATTTTGTTAAAAAATGAAGTATTTTATTGTTTTTATAACAATATTTACTATAAAAATAAATTTTATTTCTAGAGTAACTAACAATTAGGTATTTGTACTAAAAATTAAAATGGTATACATATTATTCTTAAATTCAAATAACGCGCTTCTAAAGTATCGTACAGCGTTGCCACGTCAACTACTGTACTAGTCAAGCACGAGGGCGTTCGTGTATTGATTACATCATTTGGTCCCTAGTCCCTTAATAAAATACAGTATAATAGGTAATGGGAATATTTAGCAGAGTTACGTACAGTCTAGCAATTATTATAAAAATACACTTTCATGCGCATGCATTCCAGTATTTCTTAAAGGTGCAGTTATCAATAATTGTTGTTATCATTTTAATTGTTGTTATTATTATTATCATTATCATTATCATTATCATTATCATTATCATTATCATTGTCATTGTCATTGTCATTGTCATTGTCATTGTCATTGTCATTGTCATTGTCATTGTCATTGTCCTTGTCCTTGTCCTTGTCCTTGTCCTTGTCCTTGTCCTTGTCCTTGTCCTTGTCCTTGTCCTTGTCCTTGTCCTTGTCCTTGTCCTTGTCCTTGTCCTTGTCCTTGTCCTTGTCCTTGTCCTTGTCCTTCTCCTTGTCCTTGTCATTGTCATTGCCATTGCCATTGCCATTGCCATTGCCATTGCCATTGTCATTGTCATTGTCATTGTCATTGTCATTGTCATTGTCATTGTCATTGTCATTGTCATTGTCATTATCATTATCATTATCATTATTATTATTACAGAAGCGCAAGCTTTTCATTGACAATTTATACTCAAAGTACGAATGAACGAATGAATGAAAGTATGAAAGAAATGATTTATTTGGGACGCGTTCTGCCTATGCGGGTTGGGTACTATGGACCAAGAAAGCGCGGGAAGGTCGTTTTTAGTATATACGAAAAGTATGGATGAACGAATGAATGAGCGGGATAAAGATCGCAATGTAACGCCCACGAGTGGCGAAGACTGTCAGCCCGAAGTAATGCTATCGCTGATCCGGGCTGGCAATCTCCTTCTTTTGATGTGAGCGTGTAAAAGAGGTTGGGTTTTAGTTGGTATGCTTGACGAGGGACCATAGGCGCTTGAGTACTGCTGTACACATTTCTCCCCTGTTCGGAAAAAAAAATTATTATCATTATTAGCAATTGCTATTGTACTTGATATCGCTATCGCTATTACATTTGTTTATTACTATGACTGTTACTATGACAGAAAACCAGCTCTTCCTCTCTCTCTCTCTGTCTCTCTCTCGCTCTCTCTCTCTCTCTCTCTCTCTCTCTCTCTCTCTCTCTCTTTTCTTGTCAAATTAAAATCGTGATCTCCGTGGTCTCAACAGAGCTCAGTATCTCGCTGATTTATCCAATAATTTGAATGATGTTAAACAACCCAATAATATTAATCAATTAATCACTCGATTTAACAATGCTGTCACTTGCTCCCTTAATAAATTTGCACCTTTTCGTTCCATTAATATATGTAATCGCCGAAAACCATGGGTCTCATCTGACATACGCTCCGCCATGAAAGAACGCGATAGAGCTTATAAGAGAGCACGTGACAGGGGACAGCAACTTACTGAATATCGAGCTTTGCGTGCAAGGGTCCTACAAAAGCTTCGAAATTCATAAAACGCTTATTATGCTAATGAAATAACCAGAGCTCAACGCTCAAATCGTCTATGGAGTTCTCTCAACAGGCTAGGCATAACATCCTCTCGAGCAACCTCGTCTTTTTCGCTCTTTTCACACAATGATATCAATAATCATTTTGCATCCGTCGCTAACGCATCTAGATCATCTCCTGCACTCCCACTACCACTCCTCCCCTCAGCTCCGTCTCATATACATTTACTAACTTTCTCTAACATCACCCCCAGTGATATCTCTAAAGCACTTGCCTCAGCCAAGTCCAAGACTTACGGGCTTGATGCTATCACTATTAAACATCTTTCACTATCATGTCCCACCATTCTCGAAACACTCACCACAATTTTCAATCTATCAGTCACCAAGGCATCTTATCCAGCGCTTTGGAAACAGACTCTTATTACTCCTATTCCCAAAGTACCAGCTCCATCCGACATATCTGAGCTACGAGCCATTGCTAGGTTGTCTGAGTGCTCTAAGTTGTTAGAGAAGATTCTATCTAAGCAACTTCTGTGTCACATTGAGAAACACAACCTTTTCATCCCACGGCAAGCTGGCTTTAGAGCAGGTCACAGTACTCAGACGGCTCTACTCGGCGTTCTTGATGACATAAGATTCGAAATGGATAGCTCTGATTTCACGATCTTAGTCTTATTTGATTTTTCCAAGGCATTTGATGCGATTCCCCATCACATATTAATTCATAAACTTCGATCATTTAGAATCAGTGATCACTCCATACAGTGGTTCATTTCTTATCTTGCTGATAGATGCCAGGCTGTTATTGATGAAGGTGGCCGCATATCGGACTGGATTGATACTTGGGCTGGCGTTCCCCAGGGCTCCGTCCTAGGCCCACTATTGTTCGCCATCTTCATCAATGACCATGGTACTGAAATTCACCAGACATATGATCTACGTGTCACACATCTGTCAGCAAGTGTTTCACACCCTCAGACAGCTACGCCCTCATCAACGTGCTCTTTCATTTGGTGTCCGTAAATCACTTGTGCACTCATCCTCCTTCACTTTGATTATGCCTGCCTTGTCTACCATGACCTAACTGGTGAACAGAACCTGAAGCTTCAGCGGGCGCAGAATGCATGCACCCGCTTTGTTTTTGGTACCATTCCCTGGATGGCTCATGTTACCCCCTATCGCAAACGGCTAGGGTGGCTCACGGTGAAGGCCCGAAGAGAGTACTTCATGGGTGCGCTGACGTTTACTGTACTTAAGACTGGTTGTCCAGATTATTTGAAGTCTAACTTCATACTCACGGCAGATAGTGATGTGCGTAGATCAGCTCGACTCCGCACTGAACCCCTCCTTATCCGTAACTTCAAAACTTCCTTATATGCCAATTCCTTCGTAATAGTTGCCTCATATTTTTGGAACAGCCTACCAGAACACATTACCTCCCTGCCTCCCAAAACTACCTCTCTCCAAACCATCAAATCCTTATTACTAAGTTACCTCAACAGTTGTGATGTTCAGTCTGATCTTGCACACAAGTAAACTCAAAAATTCTAAATATAAAGGTTCCTAGTAGCTTTAATGCTACGTACATATTGCTGCTTTAATTTTAATTTTAATTTTAGCTTTAATTATACTTATATATCTCTATATTTTTATATTGTTATTGTGTCATACTTAGCGGCCAAAGAGCCGTTCAGATTAATTTATGTCTTATTTTATTTTATACACCGAATATTGTTCGAACCTGTACATACTATTTGTTAAACACTATTATTGCGAGCGTACCGATCACGTTACATATTATATTATTATATTACTACATATTGTATATTGCTAATGTACATATTGTTCTTTATGCCCTATGGGACAATTTCAGTCCCAGGGTGGAAATAAACAAATAAATCTCTCTCTCTATCTCTCTCTCTCTCTCTCTCTCTCTCTCACACACACACACACACACACACACACACACACACATATCCGTCGCGGTGCCGACTACTGTTGCATGCACGCGTCTACACCGGCGGGCACAGATGCTAAGCGGACTACCGGCCTACAGGGGACATCAAAAGCGTTATCGAACTTCGAGATCGCTTACAGCCTCGGGGAGGATAAAGGTGGTCGTAGTCTTGAGAAGTACATCAGTGGCCTTTCAACGATGGCAAAAAAGAACTCCTTGACGGCTAAAGTGGATGATGGTTTCAATGTTTGAAGCTATTACCAGCATTAGTTTTCGAAGTAAATACATTATATGATAAATTGTCCACCTTGGAGGTCAAACTAGTCCATCAGAATGACAAGCAGATAGAACATGAATGTGGCCGCACATTATTAGATGAAAAGTGTGCGACTAAGGCTGACAGGTCCTACTGCTTGAAGAGGAAGTGCATAGTCTAAGTAATATAATTAATAATAAGAGTAATGTCTGTGATGTAAATAATTTAGTAGTTAATGTAGATAATAATAATGATAATAATAATAATTTTCTTTTTATTTTCGAGGGTATGTAGGAAATGCCACCTAAGGCACACCCTACTGGATTTCCTCTTCTGGCGGAACCCACCCTGGTACCGTTTATCACATTACCTCAGGGTGGTGCCATTCTTGCGTCATCTGGACGACCGCTTCTGCCTAGATCTGAAGCAAAACAGTCATCGTCAAAGTCCCGCGTGGGGCGCTTAGATCTAATCCATCTCATTCATGCGCGTGTTCGAACCGGCGCATTCGGTCTCCGTACGGAAGGGGAAGTTTCCTTATCCCTCCCCGCAACATTTATATAGCGAAAGAAAATGAAACGTCCCCGGTTAAGAAGACTCCTATCATCTCAAATCACATCCATTTCTATGGGTTCGTCCACCATCCCTGGGTTATGATGGGGTGTCGGATCTTCTCCCAGCTCTTCATTCATACCTTCCGCCGTTACCTCGTCGAGGTACGGCTTCTTCCGTCGCGGGAAATAATGATGATGATGATAATGATGATGATGATGACCTGCAATAATCGTTGTTTCCGATAACTCTCAGTTCTTTAAAAAGCTGTACTTTGCGGACTTCCGCCTAAATGTATAACTGAAATACTAAATACCATCTTTCAGTTTCGCTCGGTAGGAGGGAAAACCTACAGGGAAAAAAATGTTGAACTCAAAAGTCACGGAATCTTTGAATTTTATAACTACTAAGAAATACTGAATTGAAATACTACCTAAAATGACATTTCATAACCCCAAATTAATAATACAAGCTATCAAATAATATTGGGATGAAAATATTTAAAAAATAAGGATATGATATGACCGATTCGGTTATGTGAAGAGGCCAAGATTTATTGAGCTACTATATTCTACTATAGCGCTAGGCTGGTGCCGCTGCGTCTTGGCGTCGGGCACGATTCGCGCCGAACACCGAAACCGCTGATGCCGCAGAGTCGTTGCAGTATCCCGTGCGCATGTTATGTTCGCTTTGTTGACCTAAGAAAATACTGGTTGTTTTAAAATCTCTAACTACTTGCCACTTATGAGTATGGTACTTCAATTTTTCAAGTAGAAAATGGAGATTATTGTATTCCTCTTTTAAGATTACTGAGTGGCCAACCGGTATAGGGACATATTTGTTCCCATTGTGAAGTAAGACAGCTTTCAAACTTCTCACCGATGAATCGATAAATAATCGCCAGTCACTAGCTGTATATTCAATACATCCATATTCATTTATCAGTCCTGCAACTTCATTGCAATAAACCAAACCCTTTGCTTTTGAGAAAAATTTCCGAAATGGATGATCTCGATCCCGATGAAAACTCACTTTAGTACCTGGAACTAAACAATCCTTTTCTTTTAATCTTGAAGCTAAGCGTTCGGAAATCTTTCTCGAAAGACCTGTGTCCCGAACCAAGTCACTTAGCTGATCTTGATTAAAACCGTGTTGCATTCTCGTGTTGACCACCTTCAAATTCTTGCGATTCATTCAATTCGACGCATTGCTGATCTTCAAATTTTTGAAATGATATTCTTGTATCTGTATCATAATTTTCTATTTCATAAACTTCGTCTATAGTCATCGGATGTTGACTTTCATCCTGTCCAATACTAACTAAAACAGCATGAGTTATAGATTGAACAGATGCCAAGGGTATTCCAAAATTATTCTTTTTATTGTACCTAGATATATTGGTCAAGCAGAAATAACAATCAGTGTCATGATCGACTAGTTTTCGCCAGATCGTAGGCGAGGCATATATTTGTTTTTTCTTTCCTGCGATTAGCATTGAGCAAGTGACGCATACTTTCGTTGGAGTCCAAGAATTGTTCATCCCACTTGTATCTATATTGAAACATTTTTCGTAACGTACCATGAATTCTTTATTCAAGTTCCCCCCCCTGATCCTTGATAACATATTTCGCACAAACGATGCAAAAGTTATCTAATTGTTGATGACATGGGGTTATTGTTGAACTTGTAGTAAACTCTAAAAAGGCCAAGTCTCCCACCGATTTAGAGCTGCGGTCGCATGATGACGATGATTGCGGGCCCGGTTGCTCACCCTGACCAATCGCCGATACTGGGGTTCCTAGTCCCTGCATCGTAAGATATTTCTTTGTGCCTGCCATGACGGCTTGAACGTCTTCACCCAGGAACTTTGCCGGTGACCCATTGCCCGCCGTCGCCACGTGGACGTGCCCTGAGGACAGAAACAAGAAAATGGCGGTTCTCGACGTCCCTTATTATAACATATTAAATAAGTTATGAATCTTAACCTCTAATTGACCTGGAAAAAGACTGTCGATGTAATCCAAAGGTAACTATTCAGTAAAAATAATCATTAGTTAAATGTGATTTCACAAAATGATAGGTTTATAATATGCATGAAGGATGTCCATAAATACAAGAAATAGGATCCTTTGAGGGCATGCATGAAACTTATACCTAAGTCCGCACATCTAATTGTCTGTCAACAAAAAATATTATAATACCATACAAAAAATATAAAAATGTAAAATTAACATTTTTAACTACAAATATTCAACCCATAAAATCTTTCTCAGCAAAACAAAAATCCATATACCCAACCCACAAACTTCCAAACTTTAACCTACAAACCCCAAATCCATAAACCTATACCCATAAACTCCAAACTCCCTAACCCCAAACTTGCAAACCCACAAACCCGGTTTGGGGTTTATGGTTCTAACGTTATATTGTTTTGGCACTTTGTGGGTTTATAGCATGGTGTTTGTGGATTCGAGATTTATGGCTTTAGGAGATTGAGGTTTATGTGTATGGGTTTTATGGATTTCGGGTTTAAGGGGATTTCGGGTTTTAGGATTTGTAGGTTTGGTGTTTAAGGGTTTTAAGTTTATCGGTTAATATCAGGCTAGAGATCAAAAGAAAGATTTGACCTCCAAATGTCCTTCAAATGACCTCTAAGGGTCACTTTGACGAAAAGGTCAAAGCGTACCTGGACGTAGAATTTTCCGTTCTTTCAGAATCCGGGTTCGAAAAAATCATATCGATCGATTTAAGGGGTTTGACCTTCATTTGACCTTGAATCAGATGTGTTGGGGTCATATGGACACCGGCATCGTGATCAGCGACCCCAAAAACATAAAGATCAACTGTTTCGACGCCTATTTCTTGCCATAATATTAGCCTAGAAGTTCGAAACAAGGATTTGACCTCCAAATGTCTTTCAAATGAACTCTAAGGATCACTTTGACGAAAAGGTCAGAGAGTAACGGGACGTAAAGTTTTCAGTTCTTTCAGAATCCGGGGTCGAAAAAATCATATCGATCGATTTAAGGGGTTTGACCTTCATTTGACCTTGAACCAGCCGTGCTGGCATCATATGGACACCGGCATCGTGTTCAGCGACCCCAAAAACATAAAGATCAGTTGAGAGCAGAAATGATCCGCTCCGATTTCATATTGTGGTCCTGTGATATTAACCCATAAATGCTTATATCGTACCCAGATTCTTCACTGTATGTGGGGGTATACAAATATTTTCATCTAAATACATATTCAAAATTTTACCTCATAAATCTTAACAGAAAAAATTTAAAGTAATTGTTAGATATATAAATCGAAAGGAAATTACGTCTACTTAACGTACTATACATAATTTTGAACTATCTAACACAACAAATTATACAAATTATTTATCATTTTTAATAACATTTTCAAAACTAAAAGTTTTTACAATAAGTATTAACCATTTAGCTTTAAATTCTAATCAGTTCTATGTTGGGTTATATCTTATACATCTGCAAAATTTCAGCACGAGATACATGAACCTACGAAATTCATATCCATAACATTTGATCATATACGTTCATACACATACACGCACACGCATATGTATACTCACACGCACGTACACTCATACACACACACATACATACGCGTGCATGCATATTGCATGCTCACACGCGCACGCGCACGCGCACACGCACGCACACATACGCACCTATGTATTCTGATTCAGCAACCTCAAAATTATTGAAATTCATCAAAATCTAGGTTTTTTAAAAAATCATCCTTAGGAAGCTTTCTCATGGAAAAAGCAATTAATAAATAATATATAAATATATTCAAGTTTCACGTAAAATGCATTTAAATAAAATTATAGAAAACAACATTTTTTAATATAAAATTATTCCAATCATAGATAGTTTCATCGTTTCTAAAACCAGTCAAACTGTTTTGAGACGCAGACCTAAATTACGAAACAACCTCACCTTGATCTAATTCAGAGTTATTAGATTCTTCAAAATAATATATTCTTTTGTCATTTTTATGCCATAAAACCGTGTAGATACAAGTAGTGAAAAGAAACTTATTATTATGGGCGCAATATATCGATAACATGGATATGTTTAATTATGGATCTGAACCAAACAGCAGTTGCCAAACCAAAACAAAAAACGACGCTCCAGTAGCACGACTAGAAAAATAATTTTAATTGTGCCAGTAACGGACCATATTTCTAACATATACAGTTATCGTTTAAACCACAAATTAGCGATTTTTCAAAAAGTGGACTTATTCCACTATGGTTCTGTAACGTCTATTAACATAAAATATAATTTCACTACTGTTCACAATTTACAAAATTTAAACTAACTACGAGGGTAGTTCAATAAGTCTTTAGAATTACCAACAGATGGCGCGCGAATCGCTCCAAATCATCTGTTTTCAGTCAGCACCACTCCCGACTAGATATATGGTGCAGTCACAGTCCACATCTTCTGAGTTTACGTGTTTTTATAACCAATTGAAAAAAAAAAAATTGCTTGTTAAGAAAAATGGAAAAAAACGAGTTCAGAGCGGTAATTAAACATTTTCATTTAAAGGGTTTAACTCCATATGAGATAAAAAATGAATTGGACTCAGTTCATGGCACATCTGCCCCTGCCTTAGCAACGGTTTATAACTGGGTAAATGAATTTAAGCGTGGTCGTACATCAATAAGTGACGAACCACGTTCAGGAAGGCCCGTAGAAGCAACTACTCCCGAAATCATCAATAAAATCCACGATATGGTGTTGAAGGATAGAAAATTAAAAGTGCGTGAGTTAGCTGAGGCCACAAGGATATCTATAGGTGCAGTTGTTTCAATTCTACATGAAAAATTAGGCATGAAAAAGCTATCGGCAAGATGGGTGCCGCGTTTGCTCTCAGCTGAGAATAAACGCAATAGAGTGGTCGCCTCTGAGGCTCTTTTGGCGCGCATAAGTCGGAATCCTGAGGAATTTTTTCGTCGATTTGTGACTGTGGATGAAACATGGATACACCACTACACTCCTGAGACAAAGGAACAATCCAAACAGTGGATTTCCACAGGCGAACCAGCTCCAAAGAAGGCAAAGACCGTAAAGTCAGCTGGTAAGGTTATGGCTACAGTTTTTTGGGATGCACGTGGAATTATACTTATTGACTACTTGGAAAAGGGTAAAACAATTACTGATGAGTATTATGCATCATTATTAGAGCAGCTGAAAGAACAAACTAAAAAAAAACGACCACATTTGGCGAGAAAAAAAATTCTCTTTCATCACGACAACGCCCGAGTTCACACATGCTTCGTTTCAATGGCTAAAATTGAAGAACTAAAATTCGAATTGGTCGAACACCCACCGTATTCACCAGATTTAGCCCCCAGTAACTTTTTCTTATTTCCAAACTTGAAAAAATGGCTCGGTGGACAGAGATTTACGGACAACGAAGACGTCATTGCCTCTGTAAGTGCTTATTTTGAAAAACTTCCGAAAACGCACTTTTCTGAAGGATTAAAAAAACTTAAAAAGCGATTGACCAAGTGTATAGAGCTCCAAGGAGATTATGTTGAAAAATAAAAATTTACCCAAAAAAAATTGTTTTTATACTTTATTCTAAAGACTTATTGAACTACCCTCGTATGTCTTCCATTATTATTTCTATAACAAATTCTTCATCATCATTGTTGAGGTATACAATATTTCCTTGTAATTCTTCAATCTCTGCTTCTTTACCTGCCATTGTTTTCTATTGGGTTGTACGGATAATCAGTCGATTGATTCGACGGTCTACCTAACCTCTTTTACGCGATACGAAGTGTAAAAAGTAGAATATTTATGAATAATAAAACTAATTTTTTTTCGTAAACTTTTTTCCAAACATCCACAAAGATGCTCCAAACACGCAAATAAAAGATCTTAATATCAGCATTCTTCTGCACATATGTAGAATTATCAGTAACGTACAATACGTCACGTAAATAACGTCAGACTCTAATAGTATGTCCTGTCAATCGGTGCAGATAGAGAAAAGTTACAGGGGTGCCAACTTGACAATTTCCAAAACGTACCTCTCTCCAAAGGCTGCAACTTTGATTATGCAAAACGGGTTCGAACGTGCCAAAAAAGAAATTAAAGATCTATTCAAGGGACAAAATTTATGACGTGGTAGACCGAAATCTGTTTTGATAGCGTAAAATGGCAAACGATCGAACATAACCTAAAAAATATAAGATTTTGGGTTTACATTCAGCTCTGTAGCGGTTGCAAATTGAGCTGACCAAGGGGTTTTATATTTTTTTTTCTTAAAGTTTGTAAAAAGACGAAGAAATCCTTTTTGGTACGTTCGAATTAATAATAATAAAAGCTCTGTAGATTTTTTTCAAGAAAACCGTTTTTTTTATCAATTTTGAAAGTTTCAAATACTCTTGCAGGTCGTACGGGAGACCTTAGGGGTTGAAAATTTATTTTCCTTCTTCTTTTGGTACCTACTTTCATACAAAAAATCGGTTATGTGTAAGGCATTTAACGTCATGTTACGTTAATTTACGTCCAGAATGTTTCAAATTTTATATTTTGTATTATAATTTTACGAAAAATTTAGTTACTTGTACAGTGGATTAGGCCTACTGGGGATACCACTGTTGAGAAAACTCTCAAAAATCGTACTGTATTATCTACCTCAAGATGGTGTGGAAATAATAATGTCTTTGATTATTTGATTAGTCCCAATCAAGGAGTAGGCGCGGGAAGCGTGGGCGTAGCCACCCTAGTATAATTATATATAAACATATATGATTATGTATAACTATGTACGATTAGTATATACAGTTATATATAAATATATTTGACTCATTTTTACCCGGGGTATTCTAAATTTATTTTCTTTAACTGAATCAAGTTTGACCACAGATGTGCGTATTTTTATCCACATTTATACATTTTTGTACATTTTTGAAAAAAATTTAGCTTAACTTTTCAGCGATAGGTGACGTGACGTATACAGAAAAATTCACATGTAAAAAGCAGAAACTTTCAATTACAGAAGAAGTAGTGGCAAAATGAAATATTTTTTTTTAATATTTGAAATTGTGGAAATAATTATCTTAAGTTTTCTTAGTTAGCGAAATTTTTTGGAAAAGAATCTGCAGAATTATAGCACAGTAGTCCAATTCTTATTCCAAAAATATAATACAAATTGTACACTTTTGTATATTTTTGGTAGAGAGCCTGCAAATCTTTTTGATTAAATTGAATCATAATAAAGCTAATGTAAACACGACATAAAAGTATTGAAGATTATGTAACATGTTACACTAAATAATAATTCATAGGTCTAAGATAGGTACACTGTATTTAAATATTGGGATTTAAAGTGTTATGGGCGAAGAAAAGCAGTAACGACAGTTTCCTCTTCGTAAATAAGCATATAAAATAGATGCATTTTAAAAATAATTATATGAAAAAAATCTATGTTTTAAAGTTTCAGAATCTGTAAAGAAAATAATTTTATGACATCTTTTAAATAGTTTAAAAAATGATTAAAAAATATGTTAGATTTAAAAATGCTAAAGTCAGTTCAAGTTAGTTTTATAATCCATCCGTTGTATATGATTATTTAGAAAAGGAAAAATTGCCTTGCATCGGTCATGACACTTACTAAATCCCAATACTTTTTTTATATTGTTATTTGATTCTGGGAAATATATACTATTTTACTTTTCGTGATCTACAGTATAAATAAAAAAATAAAATTAACTTACATATATAATTTTATTTTGTAGAAGAATATAAATATTTTTTACATTAATCAATACTGTGCACGAAATTTACGACTGGGGCTTTGGCGAGGGATTTGGTGTGGACTCTTCAGATTTGAAATGTTTGACTGCCGCTTTTATGGCTTTGCCATACGTGTTGCTGTACAGGATTCCAATCGGAGTATAGTTACTCCACAAATGATAAAGCTTATTCCCCGCATTCTTGAAAAAACCCTGTAAATATAAGATAGAATGTAAGTCGTTTAATATAAAGCGATTAAAAAAGAGATAAAGATAGATAATATAATGTTAACTGTCTCAAGCAATATTTGGATCGTCAAGTGTTAGACAGTAAATTTGTAGCTTCTTCCATACTTGTCTACTAATTTTATATTTAATATTCACAAATTAGATCTACGTGAATTCCTGGCGGAAATAATGTTGAAGTGTATTGTAAACACCACTGTTATCTCATTATTGCGTAAATTAATAAATGTAACCGATTCTTCATAAAATTAAATAAATATAAAATTTAACCCTTCATAATAACGATACCAACGGTGTAACGATTGTAATTTTTGCAGTTTTACAATACTACGAAAAATACTACGCTAAATACCTCGATCACTGAAATGCAGCTCAATCCTGATTGGTTATCCAGGAGGTTTACGTGAGGTTACGTCGCGTCGCTCGTGCGCCATTAGTGGAGTTCTTTCAGTACGACTATAATCTTTAATATTAGGTTTCTAGCTGTCTACATAGACCAATTCGCATTTTTGTAATAAGAAAATTTTAGTTCCTATATTTTCTTCCATTTATACCTAATATAAACATTGTACTAATAAGAAAAAGTCTGGACTAAAATAAATTTTATACTAAGAGTAAGATTGAATCTGTCAATTGAAAAATAAAAAATATTCAAGTAGATCCGAAAGTCAATAAAAAAAATAAAATATTCCGCTTTGTTTTACCGACCGAAGAAATGAAAAATAGACTATGATTATACAAATATATTTAGAATTAGAAAACACGTTATCTCATATTGGCCTTTATTTACAACAATAAACCTCGTTTCTACGTTGCAGGCATCAAAATCAATAGCACTCTTAACAGTTATTAAAATTAAATTTTCTTAATCATTCGTTCCAATAATTTGTACATGCTGATGTCAATTAGTATTTAATAGAAGGGTAAATAAATTTAATTTTTGTCTAAATACAAATTACTTTTATAATTATAAGTAATTATTCACTTCTTTGTCGTTAAAACTGAAGGCAAAAATTAAAAATTTGGAACCTGAATGGAAGACCCTTTTACTTTAAGAAACAATATTTTAAAAAATCCAGCAGAAAAAGTTCAGCGAAATCAATCTGGAATCCAACCAAATCTAGATGGATTAACAGTAAATTTCCAGCTAGATTTTGATTGTACGTCCAACTGAATTTCCAGCTGGGTATCTTTTACGGGGTATACGTATTAAGAAAATGAACCCTTAGCTGGCACTTTGGAGTCCAGATGACTCCAGCCTAGTTCAGTTTTGATTTAAACAAACACAATATACTGATTATTTTGTATACTTAATACTGCATTTCGCAAAAAATAACCTATGGCATCTTATAAAACATAATTCTGATAATTGGAGATTGTCTTCGAATTTTTTAAAAAAGCCAAAGCATCTTCACAGGTTTCATTTTTTTGATTATAGGCATGAAAGACCCCAGTATGACAGTTATGCGATTCTGGTAAAGTGTGCCAATAAATATTGATATCAAAATGCTCAACGAAATGATTTCCTTTGAATCTCACCTCCTGGGGCTGCTCCGTGACTCCGGTTTCCGTCGCCGTGGCTTCCGTCGAAGTGGCTTCCGGTTTGGGCTCCTCGGCCGCGGGTTTGGCCGTAACCGCGATTGCCAGCAGCGTGACGAGGCAGAGAGTGAGGACGAATCGGAAGGACGCCATCTTGAGCTGCAGACGAATTAACTGACCCGTCGTTTGGAAAAGTGAAATTTCCGTGGGGATGCTTCGGTACTTATAGTCGAACTTGCTGTCGGAAATTTGAATTAGGATTGCGCAATTCCGTTTGCACAAGTGCGACTGAGGCTTCCGATTCATGGAACAAAGGAAACTACTTGGACGTGTATATTCATATTTGAACGTTTTCTTATTTTAATATGTCATTTTAGTGTGTAAGAGCAACGTTATTTTATAACAGAAGAACAATAATTATCCATTTGTTTTCAAATTTAGGAATATAAGTATAAGACTACATAAAATATTTACATTTCTATTTATGATATATACTTAATACGAATATTCGATATAATCGAATAAACCAAAGAAATTCTAAGAATTTTGAGATAATAGTAAAAATCAAAAAATCTTTAATTTTTATAATTTCAAAAATGAATACTCCTATGTCATAGATGACCCCGACAGTGGACCTTAACTTTTGCTCATTTAAATTGAGTTCTTGCAGTTTACGCTATAATATGTAATCAAGTAATGCGCATTATATAGTACTACAGTACATACGTGTATACGTATACGTATATATATATATATATAGATATATATCATACATGTATACATGAGTAGCAGCCTCGAAATCATCGAATCTGATATCATGAGAGTATATCTATATAGCTCAATTAAATAAAGATGCTTTTCGTTTGATTAAATTATTAAAGTAAATATAAAGCTTTGAATAAGTATTTTATAGTATACATGGGTAGGTATAAGGGAAGTGAGGAATAATGAGTTGTATAAATAAGCTACAAATTTAAATTTTTTTTCCAGTTTATTTAATAATTTAAGTTTTTGTACAAGCATAGGAGTAATAAGTTTACCATGGCACCTGCTCCAGGTGAGAATCACTCTGATTGGCTAAGGTTACCTCCTATGTCATATATGAATTCTTACAGTTGACCTTAACTTTTGTTTAAGCGAGAATGTAGAATCAAGAAGTGCGCATATAATACATACGCTAAGATACAATACAGCGGAATCTGATATTGCGCGAGTATATCTATATTGGGTCGCAGTCAAATGGAATAAGACGTGTATGTGTGTGCATACACACATATATATATATATATATATATATATATATATATATATATATATATATATATATATATATATATATATATATATATATATATATACTAGGGGGTACCCCCTCGCTTCGCTCGCCAACCCCCAAAGTATCATGAAATTTTTTGTTTTTATGAAGGTTTTCTATTTTTTCACACCACCCGGGAGGTAAATAGATTGGCGCGTTGTTAATTAAGCTTTTATATACATTTAAATTTATGTTTTATTTAATTCATTTATAAATAAATATATGTAACTCATACATAAAAAATGATAATTAATAGAAATAAGTAAATGAGGAGGACAGGAGGAGGGCTGGGAGGAGGGCTATGAGGAGGATACAAAGAGGAGGGACGAGGAGGGGCGAGGAGTGCAAAAAATAAGATCAAAATACGTATTTTTTGAAACGATATTACCTTATTTTGAGGAGGAGAATGAGGAGGGCAAAATGAGGGGCGAGGTGGGGCGAGGAGGGGCGAGGAGGGCGTAAATATTATAAGATTTACAAACAACTATATAATATAGGAAGATATATATATGCAAGACTCGAACATTTAATGTATGTTTATGAAGCAATAGTCCCTGAATTCAGTGAATTCAAATCGAACGTTTATCTATATAGACGATTCAAGATTTTTTGTAATTGCTGCGAGGACGTATACTAATGTAGGTAGTCCAAGACAAATACCTCTAAGTATCTGAAAGTCCCTTTAGACACGTGTATCCTGTAGGCAGTTGGTGTATATGCAGGTATGCTGGTATAAATGGATCGAATGATACATCATGAATTACCGAATATTCATTTTATTTTGGCCTCTACTCTTATACAGAGACAGCATATCTGTATAGCATTCTCGATTGGTATTTCGAATGCTGGCTTATTCGTAATTCAGAGTTGACAATACAATACGTACGAATTTTTACATATACCCAGCTGATCTGAAGGTCATCAGTCATGGTGTACAGAAAGATCGCGAGCAAAGCTTTATCACATAAATAAACATAGCCAGATGTCATCAATTTCACCATATGACATCACACATTGACGTGTCAAGTACATTCAAACTCCAGACAATGCTCTATTATGATCTTTAACATCATATATTACAGAAATTTTCTTTATCGATTGAGATGTTCGAAGTGCAGAATATTTTAAGATAGACTTTATCTGTAACGTAATTATTTTAGAAATTTCTGCTTTGAAATAAACAGTTTTTTCAGTAAATGGGTTATTGTTAATAGTTTTAATTAGTAGAGTGGAGACTTATGATTTGGGTATCAAATAAATGGAAGAAAGCGTATTTTATAATACAAATATCCCAACAAGCACACTTTTGAAAAAGAATTCTTTAAGAGTTAACGAATGTCCGCAAAATTTGAATATTTAAACTATTCAATAAGAGTTAAAAAAGTATTCTTTTTGAATAAATTTATCTTTTTAATAAAGGTATTCAGTTTTTTAAAAGCATTGAGTATACGTATTATAAGTAATTTAAAAGTATTTAAAAAGTATTCTTTTTATAAAATAAGTTTTTGTTTCTTATGAATAGAAGAATTAAAAAAGTATTCTTTGAAAACATTTATGTATTTTAAAGAAAATACTATTAACATTTTATGTTTATAATATCTAATTGTAAAGTATACAAAAAGTATTCTTTTGTGGAAATAATTTTTGTTTCTTAGGAATAGAAGAATTAAATCAGTATTCTTTTTAAACATTTATGTATTTTTTAAAAAAGTACTATTAACATTTTATGTTTATAATATGTAATTGTAAAGTTTACAAAAAGTATTCTTTTGTGAAAATAATTTTTGCAATTATATAGCAATACTAAAAAAAAATTTAAAGCATTCATAAGGTATTCTTTCTTTATTACATATAAAAAATATGTTATAATGAGACAATAATAAATTTTCGTATTTTTAAAAACATACGCATACATAACGGCACGTTGGCGTCGTCCAAGAGACCCCCGCGACCATAATATAAAAAGAAAAAAAAATTTTGTTTGAAAAGCTGATTGGTCGTTAATATTCTGTTCCGAGTTGGAAGCTGCATGGAATTCGGACCTCACCCCGATCACCAACTGAGTCACTGAGTGTTCATGAAATAGCCAGAGTTGCGTTGGCAAATTGACTTCTGGTCGAGCCGCGAAACGAAGATATTCCTTCGTTCCAAATCTACAAAAAAAAAGTAGCCAGACTGGAAAGTGGGAAGGAAGGGACGCCATCTTTTCTCTTTCACGTCTTTTTAACGGCCAGTGCAGGTACGTACTTGGTTAATTGGCACGGATATACCGGCGTTTATCTGGAAAGTGTTTATTCGTAGCCGTTTTAATCTTTCTCCAATAAACTTATACGGCTTCCCAACGTTCCAGACTATCAATTTTCATAGGCAACGTTTCCGAATATCCCCGTGATTCCGAGAGCGTCGGTTATCGGTTTCCCTCATCGTCACTTTTTCAAGGATCTTTGGTCAGTTTATAGATTACGTAGGAAAAACTTCGCCAGTAAGGTAATTATTTTTTTCAAATTTTTTAAATTTAGTATTTGTATCAAGGTGAATGTCGTACGTTATACATAGAAGTAATTTTGTCACAAATGCCTGAACGTAAACCACGTGTTTTACCAACCAAGTATTTTTAGTTGAGTACATTCAAATCAAATTGTTTTTATTATTAAGAGAGGATAGTAAATATTTTTTTAAATGCCTGAAATATGTGGTGCTTTGCTTGTATGCTTTTTTTAAAATTAAAATTAGAAAATAAGGTTATTTTAAGTCATTTTCTTGTTTATGTTGCATATTTTGCTTTCTATTAACATACAATATACTTAAAACAATTATTTGTTTATATTTTGTAAGTACATGCAAATTTAGAATAAAAGATACAGGGACTTAATTACAGGGATTTGCAGATAGGTATATGGGTCCTTGGTATGAGGTTCATGATGTCAGAAATAATCAGGAAGTTTTCAGAGAGCGGGAGGTCATCTTTCATCTGGTGCTGACACGCTAACGTCGCTTTTTGATAGCAAGGTAGACCTTCCGCTCTCTGAAAACTTCCCAATCTTTTCCAACATCATGAACCTCATACCAAGGGCCTATATACCTATCTGCAAATCTGAATAGAGCATCAGTACTGAGATACTGACATTTAAAGAAAATAATTTTGCATTTTGAACAAAAGTGTAAATTTTGCATTTCGAACAAAAGGGTAAATTCATGATTTTAATCTTTTCAGAAATTTTCATGAGTTTCTACTTTTTCTAGATTTTACCTATTACGACAGTAGATGATTTACAAAAGTTTAATACATTTTTAACGAATGACTCGAATTATAGGAAAAAATTCGTACGTATTTATAATGCGATTTTTTTAAAATGTTGGAAATTTTTTTTATTTTTATTAAACTTTTTAATTTTATTATGTTGACAGAAAACTATGATGCAAAAAATTGATGGTCCTAACCTTACTGCACATACTTATGAGAGCCTCAGAAGACTAATGACCGACGAACTTGCTATCCAGTATTCCTATTCAGGACAATCGAGAGGTCAAAAACAACATTACGAAACGCTGCCTTTTAAACATCTAAAGATATACAAAGTTTTAAGAGGTAATTCGAATTTGACGTCCAAACTTACAATTTCATTTATAAATATTAAATATGATTTACAGATGCAATTGTCTCAAGTAAAGTCACTTACTCCGAGAACGATTTAAAAAAAACGCGAGTCGCTGGCTCAATTGTGCGAAGAGCCAAGTTGAAAAGAAAAAAGAAAATCTCGAAGAAATTGAAGACTAGGAGTAAAATCTGTTACATAGCAATTATTCTTTGGATTATCAGCTTGCAATTTGAAATACACGATTCAAAACTAAGTTTGAACTGTTGAAATGATATTTATAAGTAGTCAATATGTATTCTTCTCTAATTTAATACTGTTAAAAAAATTTGTGAAGCTTCAAGCAAATCAGCTTTACAATATTTGAGCAAAACAATTTATGTATAGTATGGTATTATGTATTAGCTTTAAAATGATATAATATTTATAAAAAGTATTATTTTCGTGCTTCCAGCAGATTATTTTATAAGTATCTTATGTTAAGCTCTTATCGGTTCAACTGAAAGTGAGAGATTTACGTTAATCTTAAAATTACTTTTAAAATAATGATATTTTGATAAAAAAAAATAACTAAAAACATACCGCTTCCCAAGTAAAATATTATTTCAGTATTTATCTTAAGTTGAATATCAAGCGAATCTCTTTAAATTAAATGATTAATGTTGCGCCACTAGTCGTAAAACTTAGAAAAAAGATATTATCTAACACGACGATCGCCGATATAAACTATACTTTAAGTTAGTTAAATCGTTCAATATCATAATAATAATCATAATATGTTACAATCGTAGCAAATCAGCTTCAAATAGGATATTTTGAAAATGTTTCTATTTTTCATAGATGAAAGAGCAATTAAGTGATAGAGATAAGTAGTTTTAAAGCTACCATAAACTGCACTTATTGAATAAATGTATTTTTTTCAATAAAAATATGAGAAAACAAGTATTGGCATTACAATCAATTTTTTAAATATTTTATGACATTTAAAAGAATTTAAAAAGAATTCTTTGTAAGTGGCAAGAAGGCAAATCATCAAAAGCAATTGAAGTATTAAAAAAGAACTCTTTATTATTATATGATGTGTTGCGTTTTATTACAAAAG
Source organism: Gastracanthus pulcherrimus (assembly GCA_949152435.1). NCBI lineage: Eukaryota > Metazoa > Arthropoda > Insecta > Hymenoptera > Pteromalidae > Gastracanthus > Gastracanthus pulcherrimus. Next base: position 9,573,140 of record OX424572.1, read on the forward strand.
AACTCTTTTTTATTTCAAGAATTTAAAAAGAATCCTTCGTAAGTAGCAAGAATGTTTTGCAAATCATAAAAAAACAATTTAAGTATTAAAAAAAAACTCTTTATTATTATATGATGTGTTACGTTTTATTACAAAAGAACTCTTTTTCAAATCTTTTTAATTTCTTTTAAATTGCTGAATAAAGTTGCTAGAAATAATTTTTTCGTGAAAGAATTCTTTTTTAATTCTTAATAAATGACTATGTAACGGACATTCGTTAAATCTTATTGTACTTAAAAAGAACTCTTTTTGAATTCCTTTATAAAACAGAGAATTTTAAAAGAATTCTTTGAGAACTATGTGCTCAATATACAATTCCATCTTTTCGAAGCTTATTGATAATCAAACTTATCTCACTGCTGTTGCTGCAATTCCCCATCCTTTGCTCAGTTACAAGTACTCGAAGTCGATCGACTAATTTGTTAGGATCGTTACAGTCATCATCAAGTTCATTAGGAATCCATGGAGTATTTTATCTGCTAATCTTTCTTGGGATCCAATCTTCTTTAATGGTAAAAGGTCTCTTGCATCAACGTTGGAGTCCTAATTCTACAGCGGATGCCTTCATTAACGGAGCAATAAATTTACGAAACTTTTTGCTTCTCTCAATGGAAAAGGATACATCGTTGCTGTATTGCTTTCTATGGGCGCTCGATTTATCAATAATATCTTGATAAGGATCAGATTCATCGTCATCTTCTTCACTATCCGCTGCTGGAAATAAGGAGCATTGATTAAACAAGTTTTCATCATCTTGAATTGTAAAAGACTCATTCAATTCATAAGTCTTTTCTGACTCATCAGACCCATTAGAATTATCTAACTCATCAGATTCTTAAATCTTTACAAGCTTATTAGACTCATCGGCTTCAGATATCTTGTTGAACTTATCTTGGTGAACTGAACTTCTTAGACTCATCAGATTCAAATATTTCATCAATTGTATTAGACTCACCAGATTCAGATGCACTGGGCTCATTAGACTCATAAGCCTCATTTGACTTATGAGATAAGTTTTTGTACTGGATCAATAATTGGTTTAAAAATTTCCTCTAACATTCTCTTAGTGTATAAAGCATCATTTTTTTTCGACTAATAGCATTCTTTGTCTTTTCAACTTTATTAAGAACATCTTTTTCTGGCAGGAGCACCTTGTTTTGCTGATCAGTAGACTGACTCTTTACATTTCTGACTTGAAGTCCGTTTGTAGAATGTTTGTTGAGTATTGAAGCTATTAAATCATAAAACTTCTTGCTCTTCAGTTTACGAATTGATTCGGCTTCACAGTAACGGTTTTTATGGACACTTGAAGCTTCAATGATACTATAATAATTTTCTATATCATGAGAACTTATATGGTTTTTTATTCTCCTTTCTAAAAAGCAATTCTAATAAACCTTTTGTTAATGGATAACTTGCCTGATTCAATTTGACGAAAGAAGTATCAAAATGAATCAGTGAGTTACCAATCATAAGTGTATTTCCTTGCTTATAAACTCCATATATGTTATCAAGATATCTTATATAATTTTGATTTAACTTTGTCAAATATTTATTTAGATGTAAAACAATCTCTTGATCAGCATCGGTATTGTCATAATTCTGAGTGTTTAAACTCTCTGCTATAGAGCTGGTTATCATAGGCTTTATTTCTTGAGTTTGTGCAGTCATGACTGAACCATTTGAAGTTTCATCACCACTTTGCTTAAAAAATCTGCATTTAGATTTGATAGCTTCTTGAATATCATGCTATTGCTGAAAAGTTGCCATGTCAATGCTTCAATGGTTCACACTGAACTGCTGATACGGGTAAACGATAACTAATATTAATAACGAACACATTTTATCTTAAAATATTCTGCACTTCCAACATCTCAATCGATAAAGAAAATTTCTGTAATATATGATGTTAAAGATCATAATAGAGCATTGTCTGGAGTTTGAATGAACTTGACACGTCAATGTGTGATGTCATACGGTGAAATTGATGACATCTGGCTATGTTTATTTAAGTGATAAAGCTTTGCTCGCGATCTTCCTGTACACCATAACTGATGACCTTCAGATCAGCTGGGTATATGTAAAAATTCGTACGTATTGTATTGTTAACTCTGAATTACGAATAAGCCAGCATTCGAAATACCAATCGAGAATGCTATACAGATATGCTGTCTCTGTATAAAAGTAGAGGCCAAAATAAAATGAATATTTGGTAATTCATGATGTATCACTCGATCCATTTATACCAGCATACCTGCATATACACCAACTGCCTACAGGATACACGTGTCTAAAGGGACTTTCAGATACTTATAGGTATTTGTCTTGGACTACCTACATAAGTATACGTCCTCGCAGGAATTACAAAAAAGCTTGAATCGTCTATAAACATACGTTATTTGTTCGAGTCTTGCATATATATATATACACACACACATATACGTCTTATTCCATTTGACTGAGGCCCAATATAGATATACTCCCTCAATATCAGATTCCGCTGTATTGTATCTTAGTGTATGTATTATATGCGCACTTCTTGATTCTACATTCTCGCTTAAACAAAAGTTAAGGTCAACTGTAAGAATTCATATATGACATAGGAGGTAGCCTCAGTCAATCAGAGTGCTTCTCACCTGGAGCAGGTGCGATAGTAAACTTATTACTTCTATGCTTGTAAAATAACTTAAATATTTTATACCTACCCATGTATACTATAAAATACTTATTTTTAACACACCCCGCCATAAAGGACGTACTTTATCCCCGCCGAGCCGGGAATAAAGCGCTACATTAAATCCCTACCCCCACTCTAGTCCCCGCCGCGCTACGCGCAGTTTGTGCCCGAGCCGAAGGCGGGGGCACATGCGAGAGTCAGGTTAGTGAGTTAATATGTAGCACTATTTTCCCTTGTCGGCGGTGAACGAGTACGAAGTTTTTGGTAGATATGTTAAAAAATTGTATATCGCACGCGTGAATAAAGTGAGCCAGCGATGCCAACGTGTATGACGCCCTCGCTCCGCTCGGGCCCGAACCACACGCAGGCATTTACTGGCTCACTTTATTCCCTAGGTGCATAATATACTATTAAAGCTTTATATTTACTTTAATAATTTAATCAAATGAAAAGCATCTTTATTTAATTGAGCTATATAGATATACTCTCATGATATCAGATTCGATGATTTCGAGGCTGCTACTCACTTATATTATATGTACGTATACATATATGTACTGTGTTGCATATATAGTGCGCACTACTTGATTACATATTATAGCGTAAACTACAAGAGTTCGATTTACATGAGCAAAAGTTAAGGTCCACTGTCGGGGGTCATCCATGACATAGGAGTATTCATTATTAAAATTTTAAAAATTAAAGATTTTTTTATTTTTACTATTATCTCAAAATTCTTGGAATTTCTTTTCTTTATTCGATTATATTGAATATTCGTATTAAGTATATATCATAAATAGAAATGTAAATATCTTATGTAGTATTATACTTATGTTGCTAAATTTGAAAACAAATGGCTAATTATTGTTCTCCTTAATTTATTAAAGCGTTTATCAGCCCCTACAACTCGCTGCTTACCAGCCAAAGTTATAGCAGCAGATATAAGATTCTTGAGTCGTGAATATTTAGATACACACGCTTCGTGTCAACCTTCCGAAACATAATAGTATTCGTATATTGCTGCCTGGCTCATCCACAGATCCATCAAAGGTCGGTCTTCGTCGACGATGAGAAGCTTCCAGAGAGTTCCACGTACACACACGCACACACGCACACACGCACATGCCTAAATGTGCGTCTTACAGTTTGATATTCCTACGAATATCCGGCTTATTCTCACCTGCTCGACTCAACCAATCACAGCGATTCTCACCTGCACAGGTGAGTCGAAAAGTCGAATGGGGGGGGGGGCAGAACTGTCATTGCCTATTTACTATTGCATTAAAAGAATATTTAAACAATGAAAAATCTTTTTGAAACAATATTAAATGTTCTTATAAATTAAGGGGACAGGCCTGGATTAAAACAAAAAAAGCTATTATCTTTACATGTCCAGAAAACTTTTTATGTTTAAAAGCAATCATTGTGAAAATTTGTATGCTATCAGTGCACAATAATGTCTTATATTTGAACTTTGTAAACCTTCAAAATGTTGATTGTACACGTCACAATAAATCATTATTTTCAATACCATATTTATTAAAGGAACTTTGTTCCTCACACGATTCTAGGTGATATGATGAACGAAATATATATATGAGAGAGAGAGAGAGAGAGAGAGAGAGAGAGAAAAAAGAGAAAGAGAGAGAGAGAAAAAAGAGAAAGAGAGAGAGAGAGAGAGAGAAAAAGAGAAAGAGAGAGAGAGAAAAAAGAGAAAGAGAGAGAGAGAGAATTTCGTGTTATCCGAGTTTATGTTAACGAAGATTTATTGCATTATTATTACTAATAATTTCTTACATGTGCGTGCTTCTGTGAGTGCGTGCGTGCGTGTGGGTGTGTGCGTGCGTGTGTGTGTATGTGTGTGTGTGTGTGTGGTGTGTATATACAACTTTTGAAGACCACGGTTTTAAGTTTCAATTTTTATTGTCGCAATAAACTGAGCTTGGGGTAATTGAATGTAGGGTTAAGGGCTTAGGGTATATATGTTTGTAGTTTAAACTTTTGATAGCAATACGCTCGACTTTAGTTATTTGGGTTTAGGATTTAGGGCTTATGGTTTACACTTTTAACGTTTAAAACTACATTGTAGCAAAATACTTCGCTTAGGGTAGTTGGATTTATGACACTGGGCTTGGGGTTTATAGGTTTATAGTTTATATTTTTATTATGGCAAAATTCACAGTTTGTGGTAGTTGGGATTAAGGTTTAAAGCTTAGGGTGTACACTCTTACAGTTTAAAATTTAATTGTGGCAAATACTCAGCTTGGGTTAAGTGCATCTGGTGTACGTTAGTATACTTCCAATTTGTAATATCGCAATATACTCAACTTAGGGTAGTTGGAGTTTGGGTTTAGGTCTTACAGTTTCATAGTTTTAATTTATGTTATGACAAATCGAACAGCAACCCAACCATTTGGATACAGCTATCCAAAGAGTTGGGTTCAGGGTATATAGTACTTAGGCTTTACACATTTATAGTTTAAAATATCATTGTGGGAAAATACTCAACTTGGGATACTTGGGTTGAAGATTTATAGCTTTCGGTTACAGGTATACAGTTTGTAAAATTTTGAGTTTGTATATATATATATATGCATATGAGCAAAATATTAAAATAGGAATTTTATTTATATGATGCGATGGAAAGTTTTATGATCATACGAATGTTATTGGAAAAGATTTTCACATTAATAAATTGTTCGCATATTTCTTTGATCGCCTTTATTTATTTTCTTCGCGTGACTGAAAATGACAGTCTCACCTAAATACAATTAAAATTTCCGCACGCTTACTTATTATTCGAATCCATTAGATTTGAAACGCATCACAAAGTTCGCATATGCCGAATCATGCACGATATGCTCAACATAATATCTATATAAGAGTCTGCCGCATTTATGAACACTCAAATTATATTATTCTCTATAAACCTTCGCAATATCATCATCATCATGTAGTCGCGTGGCGAGAATAATTCTCTAATAAAAATCAATAAGATATATTTGAAATACGTGAAATCGCGAGTTACGCGGTCGCTACCATTACATGTGCCTAACCCACGCGGCCTTAATCTACTTGAATCAAAAACTATTTTCCCGTATTCTCGAACGTGTATTTGATATTCGCGCTATTTTGTTAAAGAAACTTATCTCGCTTTTAGGGTGATGCGTGCCGTTGGCTCATCCCACTCGGGCTGAAATATTGCTCCCTCTGCTATGACTGCCTCCGCTGCGGCAAACGCGGCGTCCTCCAAAGTACTCGCTGGATCTCGATCGTAGATTGACGAGTCCGCGGGCAAAGGCGAGATCTTAATATTGATCTGCTAGATGAAAATCGTCTTGCCCTTGAGGTAAAGACCACGTAGCTGAGGTAGGTTGGTCAGGGTGAGGATCGGCGTCCAGGGAGCAGTTGATATGTTGGCTCCTCGATGGATCCCGAGTGAGAGAGAGAACGGAGCGTGCCCGTCGTATTTACGAAGGCCGCGTCGCGTGCCAGTTTCAGCGCTCTTATCGCCGCTCGATCTCTATCGATCATGAATCGATAGTCGATTCAGCGGTGTCTTTCTTATTTCGTGAGACGCGGGTGTATTTAAAATAAATACACCCTTACAAGTTTTTAAGTTTTAATTTTTATTGTCGAAATAAACTTAGCATAGGATAGCTGGGTTTAGACTCAATGGTTTACTTGTTTATAATTAAATTTTTTTCAGTATTTAGGTTTGAGGGTTTACAGGTTCATACTATAAATTGTTATGGCTAAATGGTCAGTTTCAGGTAGATTGATTCACGGTTTATGGCTTAGGGTTGACACTTCTATATTTTAAATATTCATCGTGGCAATATATTCAGCTTGGGGCAGTGCAATTTAGGATTTCAGGTTCTTAGATTATCGTTTTTCCGTTTAAATTGTTATGATGGCAAAATGCTCTGCTTGGAATTAATGTTTTTAGTGTTTAGAGCTTAGGGTTTACATGATCATAGTTTACATTTATGTTATGGCCAAATGCTCAGCTTCGGATAGTTGGATTCACAGTTTTGCAGTTTAAAATTTCATTATGGCAATATACTTAGCGTAGGGTACTGGACTATTCTGGTAAAATTCTAAGCTTTGGCTACGTGTATTTCAGATTTAGGAATTTAAAATCAAATCAAAACTATAAATACTTGTATTTCTATATAACATTTGTAATATAGGTATAAGTATTTTATATTTAAATTTATATGTTTAAGCTTACCCAGCAGTTGCCCTCTTTTGTTATTTTATAATTTTAAAATATTTTTCAGAGAATCTGAAGAAGGAGATCTTCTTTACGATGATGTTGTGACTGCCGAAAGCGAGTCGGATTAGTATATAATTCACAGTAGAAGAAATTAAATAATTTTGTTTGAGCAGAAACTTTAATAATTTTGTATATAATATTGTATATAGTACTGTTCAACTTATGTACAGCACGAAAATGCTTTGATTTAATACTTTAAGCACTATAATATAACATTCATATTATTATATTATTATACATTATTATTGTATATCTTAAATTTATGTATAATAATTTATTTTAAAATATTGAAATTTTTAAAATAAAACAGATTTATCTTTATATGGCCAAAAAATATATTGGGCCCAAAGTGTAATAAGAAATATAATTTCTTCATATTCGTTTATTATTGTAAAGGTAACGACTTTTAAGGTTGTATACAATATTCAATAAAATAGAATAAGTTTTTTGCTGAAAAATAATTTTATTTTATAAAGTAGTATGAAAAATTCGAAATGCTCAAATAATATCTAATTTATCAATTTTACCTACATTTTTCTCCAAAACTATAAGTTGTAGCGTAATTTTTGCGGCTGATTTAGATTTGGCATGTCAAAATCTACAAAATAGTGTACTTTTCGGTAAAAGAACATGACTTTCCTTCTCAGTGTTATGTATAAAAGCAAAAGAATGCAAAAGTAACGACACTTAAACACTTTTTTTGAGGTTATACCAATTTTTAGTGGTCCGAATACGATTTTCCTATAATCTACAAGGCTTGAGCTATAAGCTTCAAAAAGATTTACCCCTCTAGGTGATTTCTATCAAAAGTTCTACGATTTTGAGACGCTTCGATCGTTTTCTTTATGCTCTCCTATCATACTATCACAGCATAATATAACCAATTTAAGTTGATTTAATAACAATTATTTAATTACTTATTTTATAGAAAAAAGTCCTAAAACTTTAATATTATGCAACAGATGTTACCTATTTAACCTATTTCACTTTGAATTACAAATTTTCACTATTACTATAACGATTACTATACAATCAACCGCCCCCACCCTCCTCTTTTCTGCTCATTTTATGTTGTTTTTATTGGTACAAGATAAAAAGAATACATTTCATTTATTTAAAATTATTTTTAAATTTCATTTTTTCTATTATGGTATTGTAAAGAAGGATGTCTTAATAATGACCATTATATATTGTAATATAAATACCTTCCATTTGTATACATGATTTTATTACATGTTGAGTGTATGATGTACTTGATATTGAATATAGCTTTATGTATATAGGCATGATAATATTTAACCTTTCGAGTAAACAAATGGAACTGTTTGTATTTTTATATATAATTTTATATTATATTTTAATTTTATTATTTCATAAATAATAGATATGGTAATTGAAAATGCAACCATAAAACTTTAATCATTTATAAGATACTTATACTCAAAATTAGTTTTTTCAACTAAAAATATTATCCGAAAATTGGCTGTCTTAAAGTCGCTGGAAAAGCCAAGAGGGGCAAAAGAACACAAACACGCGCGGAAGGGAGTGGAGGGATTTATGGTTAGTTTTTGTTGTACGGCCGCTTGCGGGCAACGAAGTTTCTCTCGTCTTCCATTTCAGTGCAGATATTCGTTGGGTCTAGTCGTTGTGTGTTATTCGGTATCTCAGCACAACGTTACAGGTATGAAAAAAGTAGTAAAATAAAATTAAAAACTAATTTTACGATGTAATATTAGTAATAGGTTTAACAGAAACCTACAGTGTATTTCCATGCCAAAGAGGTATTTTCCCGCGGCGTAGTTATTTCTGTTGTTTTATTAAATATAGTAGATTTTTAATTAAAAAGTGTATGAGACACTCTAAACAATTTCGTCTACAATTTTCTGTTAGAAGCAATCATTCAAATTTAGTATTATACATTCAAAGGTTTTTATACTATTGCATTTTAAACAACCGCTGTTAATTCATTGGCACAAAGCTTCCTCAAACTATATTAATGGCTCCAATATGAAATTCTTTGTTCTTATAAATTAATTTTAAATTTCTACATCTTTCCGAAATATAACCGTTTAAACTAAAAATTACGTTTTCGTAAATGACGTTTTCGCGTATAGCAAAAGAAGGGAATATTCTTATCCAAACTTGCAAGTCGGAAAATATATGTGTGAATTATATGCTCTCTCAAATGCCTTTTCGCTGCATCGATAATATTATGTCTAATGTGCCAAAAAACCGTAAAGTTAAAACCCAAAAATCGAAGATCCGCTTTAAAAACTATAAAACATTGATAAACAATAAAAAATATTTTTGTGCCGACTTTAAAGAAGAACAAAAAAAATGAGCCCTGAAGCATTAATTTTTACCGTGTATATACAGACTAATGCTGATCTGCTAAAATAGACTCATTGAAGTCGATAGAAAAAAGTTCAATGATCGCTATTGAATACAATTCCAAATCAAATATATTAATGTTAAATTGCAAGGTCGAATCAAAACGATTAGCGAAAAAGCATTGCAGTCGATTGGGGGTCGAATCAGTACGAATATTAAGATTCACACTCAGAATCGATTAAACTTTCTTCTATCGACTTGAATGCAGATTTTGCGATTCATTGGATTGATTTTAATCGAATCGAATCGATTTCAATAAAATGACGCTTCTAATTGGTTTTAAATGCTATAGTGAGTATTAACATAGACATTTAAAATCAATGTAACTTTTATGTATCGACTTCAATGTCATTTTTGCGATTCGTTTCATCGAATTTAATCGAATTTAATATAGTCATTTGCATATCATTATTTTGAATGAATTTTTATAGTATTCTTCAATATTGCTTGAACCAATACATTGTTATAGTAAATTATAGTACAATTCAAGTATCATATTTATTCATGTAAATGTATTTACATCATATTTATTCATATTATTTTATTTATTCATGTAAATTCATCTAAATAATCAGCATTTAAAAGCGATTGAATGACTAATTTGCTTCAATAGTAGATCAAAATCTAAAGTTACCAGATTACGAACGATTGAGCAGATTAAACTCAATTTAGATGGATTGGAATCGATCAATTATCTAATCCATCTCAATCTGTTTCAATCGGTTAAAACAATTATTTTCTGGCGATATTGGATAGAGATTATTTTATTTATGAATTGATTTGTCATAATATCAGGGTATCTCTACTCAATAATTGTAAACAAAAAAGGCTTTATTGTAACTATTATTACTTTCAGTGTCGACTGGCAATTCAATATCTAACTCAAAAAAAGAATTTCAAACAAATGATCCACTCATACGACTTCAATAGAATTGTCCATTAAAGTGAATCATTGCGGCAATCAAACACACGAAAAAATGACGGAAAACTCTCTGTTTTAAGAAACTAGTAACTATAGTAACTATTGAATTTCACGTATAAGCGATATATTGAAAGAATACTATATTGTAAATTTATAATTTTATTAAACCTACAGTGAAAAGAGCATTTTCATTCCACTGTATGATAAATTTTTAAGTTTGTAATAGTATTCTTGGGCAATATCGCTTTTGCGTGAAATCTAATAGTTACTAGTTTCTTCAAATACTAAGTTTCGTCATTTTCTACAGCTCGTGTATTTGATTATTGCCCCAAAGATGTACTTAAAGTATATTACGTGTTTATAATATTGCGTACATATGTCAAGATACTAAAGTCAGAGATCCTTCAGCGTGATTGTTAGAATTTATTTGCCTTTTTTACCGCAAATTTACCATTTTGTAACAAATGTTAAGTGACAAACACTAATTTACAAGGTTTATTTAATATTTATTGTTATTTATTGTGAAAAAATATTAAACAGCTTTGCAACCGCGTATAATATATATTATTAAGTATAGTTTCTAATTCAGTAAATGATGTGAACTGCAGACCTATAATTATATTCCTGCATATTTTATGAAATATTTATGTACCTATATTATTAGCCTGTACAATTAAATTCTTCCGAAAGGCCATATTTTTCAAAGTGTGAAAAATTGCCGCACATCATATTTCTTATACGAATACATCATGTATACTCGTATATGATGATACTGTATGCAAACGGGTTTCAGCCTATTGCTTTTAAATAATAAATAAAATATTTGTTCTAAAAATGGTTAAGACTATTACGTATAAATCCCTATTATTCTTAATAATCAATATAAAGATATACTAACAAGCGCACTATAAGTTCAGCAATTCGAACGACTATTTACTGCACAAAAGTTGGTGCATTCAAATGGATGAATATGATTGAAATCCACAAACAACAAGTTTAAATTACAGTATTCGAATTGATTAACTTTCGTTACCATGATTTAAGTTATAACTTATAAGTTTATTATGAGTCACAGCATATTTTATTTATTAAAACCAATAAACTATTACATTAATTAAAGTCAATCAAAAGATATTACTAGGTTATGCTGAGTTTACGCATTCAAAAAGATTGGTGACCGTGTTCATTGAACTCAATTCAAATAGATAAAAAATTAATGCAAAAATTATAAATTGGGATGGATTCAGTTTTCTGGCTATAGGTATTTATTAAAATTGATTGAAAAGAATCACAAAAAACACATTTAAATCTTATTCATAAAATTGCGTGATTATATTGTACTGAAGTCGATTCTAGTTTTAGGCATTCAAAAAGATTGATGATTGTGTTTATTGAATCCAATTCGAATGGATAAAACATGTATGCGAAAAATATTAATTGGGATCGATTCACTCTTGTAACTATAGATATTTATTCAAACCGATTAAAAAGAATCGCAAAAAACACATTCAAATCTTATTCATAAAATAGCGCGATTAAATTGTACTGAAGTCGATTCTATCTTTACGCATTCAACAAGATTGATGATCGTGTTTTTTCAATTACATTCAAATAGATTAAAAATTTCTGCGAAAATTTCACATTGGGATCGATTCAGCTTTGTTGTAATAGGTATTTATTGAAACCGATTAAAAAGAATCGCGTAAAACACATTTAAATCTTATTCATAAAGTTGTGCGATTCAATTGTATTGAAATCGATTAATTTTAATGTAAAAAGTGAGCATTAACAACGATTACGATTAAAATCGATCCATCTCGATTAATTTTTAATCGGCCACTTTCAGCAAGTCGATAGCATCGATTCAAAACTATTAAATTCGATTATAATTCAATCGAATTCAATTCATTTTAATTCGTCTTTTTCAGCAGGGGATTCACGTCCATACATACACATCCATAAAGACATTTTCTAAAAATAGTGTATTTTGATTCCTAATGTCTCAAAACATATTTCTAACATGTTTTTAACAAACATTTTTTTTACTATCACAACGCTTCCTCTTTGAGGAAGCAATAATATTATTTGCAATTGATGAATTAACTAGAACAAGGGTGCAGATAGGAAAGATTTGAAGTCTAATAACATTATTAATTAACACAAATTTGTAAAAAAACTTTCGTTATTTCTCAAATATAACCTATTTTCAAACATATTCAACGTCATAGTCGTGGACTTAAGCTCTTAAATATATTATTCATAAATTTTATCAACTAAATGATGCATATTCAATACTTCGTAGTCACGAATACTAAAAAGGCATTGACAAACTATAAGAGCAAAGGAAAATATTAGGTGTAAAAATTTACTATCTATTATATATAAGTTATTATTATATCAAAATATTACTTAAAATTGATTATTAACTTAAAAATGATGTTCCTATTTTCTTATACTAGTTATTCACCTGATGAATTTTATATAATCCTAGATGTTATCACATATTCTATATATTAAAATAATAAATCCACACTAGATTTCGAAATATTATTTAATTATCTCTACAGTTTATTCGCCAATATTTTTTTACACTATATATCTTGCAGCTGTGACTCTCCTGCTCTGATCCATGCTTTTTTATTTTTTTAGGCTACGTTTGCTTTCTCAAAGAGGAAGCTTTGTGATGGTAAAAAAAGAGTTTTGCTAAATACATCTTAGAAACATGTTTTGTGACATACGTGCGTGTGTGTGTGTGGGCGTGTGAGACTATGTGTGTGTGTGGATGTGGTTCAACATTACTCTAAGTATTCACGGAGAAAATGAATGTTTAGAGGCTAATTTTTTTATTTTCTTCACAAACATCGACTCAAAATTTTTTTTTGTTTTTCGAACCGTTATTGTTTTTTAGTAGATTTTTGATTTTTGAGTTTTAGTTGTTTTGGTTTTTTAATACCATAGAAATAATATCTTCGAATGAATAATAATGCATTTAAATGAGCATAAAGTTACCTATCTTTTCCCACCCGAAATTTTGAATAAGCTATTTCCCTTGCTTTGTTATTCACGAAATCGTAATTTGCTTCAAACGGTAATATCTGTGTAATATAAGAATGAAAATTTTTGAAAAAAATTGAGATGATTAGGAATATTGTTAAGAATATTCTGTAAAATTTTTGGGGCTTTATCTTTCTCGTTTGAAGGGAACAAAATCTTGTTGTTAAAAATCGATTCTCTATGTCGTGTAAATTTCTAGAAAAACAGCTTTTGACTATCTCGTGGGTTCTTTGCCCAGATCATGAGCCTTCGCTCTTTTCGGCCATGCTCCTCAAAGGCGCTGCACAAACAGCTTGCATGCTCCCTGGTTGTATCCCACCTAGATCACTGCTATGTAGTGTACCTAGAAGCCTCAGAGGAATTGCAAAATAAACTACAGCTGCAGCTGCTGCAGAACGCGTGCGTGCGAAATAGATGCTGTACAGCCATGGTGCTATTATATAAAATCGTTCGCATAAGGCAACTGCCGTATCTTGATGCTCTTCTTAAAAAAATCAGTGCAGGAGCTCCGAAAGAGGTGATATAAAAGATCTCGAAATACCAACATCGCGAACGAAGGCGGGTCTTTAATCGTTCGTCGCGCAGGGCACTCATCTATGGAACGCTCTACGGTAACTTATATTGTGTGGTGCTTATCCTCCCGTCCGTGTCTACTGTCTTATTTATGTATTTATTTATTTATTTATATATTTATTCACTATTTGCGTTTTATGTAATTGTATGAGTGTCAGCACGAATGGGGTGAATGTATGTTGTATCATATATTGTATATAGTACTGTTCCTGGAATGAGTGTGTATATTATAACATTGACGTGATAGATTAGTTTAAGTAAGAGAGGGTGCAAGATGTTTAAATGACGACAATTGCGTAATGAGTATTAGAGTGCAATGTTTATAATTCTATGACACAAATCAAAGTATTATTATTCGTTGACTAAACCTACGTGTACATAAATAATTGTATTTATTGACTATACCGTACCGCTATTTTTATATTATTATGCAAATAAACTAATATAATCTAATCTAATCTTTTTTTCTTTCTTCTCTCTTCTTTCTTTTCGGTTCTTCCTTCTATTTTATTTATTTCCTCTTCTTTCGTGTCTCTTGTTTCATTCGATCATTTGTCTACTTGCGAGTCAAATAGCACCATGAGAATTTTACTTATTTATTTTCGTTCTCTTTCTTCGTTCTTGGTCATAATTAGTCGGATGAGAGACGCTACTTTGTTCCAGTTGCTCTGCGAAGTTAACATCGAAAACTGTCCCTGGTAGGAGCTCCTCGCGTGAATCGCTCTGCAACGCACTTCAGTCCGAGTGAGACGCCGGGCAATTGAAGAAAGTGTGTTCATCTTAATAATGTTCAGCGTCGTACATTTGGTATTTCAGACTACTACTCCTCCCTCTGGCCGCCAGGTACTTTACAAAGCATCTACCATATTCGGTCAGGGTTTGGGTACTATGGTAATGTATTTCCCCATGCGTTCATAGGACCCCCATTTATCACTTATGAAATGAGAGTGCGGGTCAAATCATCCTTCTGACTTCTATTACACTCGTCACGCCTTCTTTACTTTTCCAGAGCTCTCCTTGGGCTGCGTTCCCTTCCTTTGTATTTTCTAAATCTCTTCCATCTTGTGCGCGAGTGGTCTGATCAGTGGCAACCTGGACAGGACCCCTGCGGCCTCTCTGAATATTATGCGGTATCCGTTGATAACCCTCAGTGCCATCTTGTGTTATACAGGCCCCATGTAGCGGTCCAGTTTCGTAATCCGCACCTAGTCTGCCCAAACTGGCGCCCTGTACAGGAGAACCGATTGCACTACGTTTGACAATATACTCCTCTGACTTGATATTGGCCTGTCAACATTTGGCATCAAGCTCTTTCATGTGGGCTATAAAGATTCATTTCCTGTACAATCAAAATTCGGGCTTCTACCTCAAAGCATGGCACCGTAAACTTTCTTCTATGGGTAACTGGCATCGCCTTAGATTAGTGGTGTGACAATTGGAAGCTCCTGCTCCTTAGCCACTTGCGAATGATGTCGAGTGCCTCGTTACAAGATCCATTCATGTTTCGTCGACATCGTGGTAACCATCAACGGTCACTTTATCAGCAAAACCTACTAGAAAAGCTCATTCCGGAAGAATTAGTTGTAAAAGACCAACTATATGCTGTTCCATATACAGGGGCCCTTAGTCCCTTAGGATCCTTGTGGGGCCCCGACCGAGAGCCCAACCTCCCATCTTCTGCTGTATCGACGACCACCCCTGTCATTTAACTAAGCGAATACCATCTGTGACAAATAAGGCAGAAACTAGTTTTCATGGAAAAGGTAGACGTGCTCCCAGTTTACCATATTGAAAGCGTCCTTGATGATAAGAGCTATGACGGCACAAAAGGCGCCCGGGCTTGATTGTGCCTCTAAGACCAAATACCCTTTCCATCCGAGCGAGAAGCAGCTTCTTGAATAGCTTCGCAACGGTATCCAGCAGGCCTTGGTGTCTGTACGATGAGGTATCCTTTGAATCGCTCTTCTTTCCTTTTAGGATTAGGGATATTGACTGACTGGATGCCCGACGCAATTTAGCTTCGCTTAATAGGTTCTTAACATCCCCTTCGCCATTTGGGTAGCTGCATTTTTCCTTTCTTCTATGAAAGAGTGCCCGTAGGGGAAACTGGGGTAAAGTGAACATACTAACTCTAAAAGTCGAAAAAAAATTATTTTTCAGACTAAAAAATTACTTTTTAAGTTGCACAAGGACTTCTTACATCAATAAACATATTAGCAATTAAAAAGAAAGTCATTTATTAAGTTTAAAATTATTTACCTATTTTTGAAATATACCTGTTCACTTGACCCGGGTTATTCAGAGCGGGGTAAAGTGAACTAGATGATAGAATTAAACATTTTGAAAATATTGTACTAGCTTTTTTACAAAAGTAGATAAAAACGTTAATTGAAACAATAATAAAACTAAAAAGTCATCTTGAAACCTTTAAAATACTGTAAAATACGAAAAGTTAAATATGGAGGTTACGTTAGCCGATTTTGGTATAAATACGAAATGCATTGCAACAATGGCTTGATATGCTACACTAACACTCACCTTGATTAATTTTTTGTTAAATTTTTCATCTGACCGCGTATAAATTAGTGCTATAGCATTATTTTCTGGACCACTTTACCCCGATTCAGTTTACCCCGAGACGTCGATTCTTTAAAATGGTTGTTTAGAAAAAGAAAAACCGTCTTTCAAAGCTCTGCGTTCTTGCTAATAGTAAATAGAACGTATTTGAAGTAATCAGAAAAAAAATCTGGCAATGAAATTGATTATAAATATCTTTAACCGTTATAACGAATTCGACAAACCAACTTTCTTTTAAGGTCGAAAAGTACAATTATTTTTCATTCATAAAATACTAATGCTTATGCAATGAAACGTTTTAATTATCATCCCTGCATAATTCTTTAACTAAAATTAACATTAGGCGTAAATAATAATTTGTTGAAGAAATAATAAGCATGATTCACTTTACCCCACTTTCCTCTACTATTGGAATCTGACATGGGGGCACAGCCAATATAATATAACTTGAACGATGTTTTTATACCCAGAAGTGTGCTCAGAGATGTATGCATGTACAGAAACATGCGCAGAAGACTAATAGTTGTGCAAAATCATCTTCATTCAATGAGCTTGTATTTTTCGCTACCAGAGGGCGAGCTTCCAATGTCAGATCCCAACACTCATGCAGTTTTCCTACCATGGTTTTTAAAGAGTAACCCTAAGGGTCCTCGTCGATGGACTCACAGAGGTCCTTCCAACACCTTATTTTGCTCTGGAAAATGACTTTGCAGAGAATTTTCTTGAATAATGTTATAATAAAGAATAATTCTGAATAATGTTATAATAAAGCATAATTCTGAATAAAGTTATAATAAATAATAATTCTGAATAATGTTATAATAAAGCATAATTCTGAATAATGTTATAATAAAGAATAATTTTGAATAATGTATAAAAAAATGGTGATGAAAAATATTTGACTAATAGATTAATCATTTCATAGGATGTTTAATCTGTAACAAAAGATTATCTGTTATAATTTTATTTATAATATTAAAATGTTAAAAGTTTCCGGTATCGTGTCTCCGATAACCTCAAAACGTGTACCTTTTTCTTTGAAGATTACCGTTATTTCGACCCATTTAAAGTTCACAAATACTAAACAGGAATAGGACTGGTTGTGTCGATTATGTGGATGAGTGTGTGTGGGTGGATTGGTGTGGGTGTGTAGTTGGATGAGTGTATGTATGTGGTTGGATGAATGTGGTTGTCGCTGGTTTGTATGCGTGAGTGTGTAGATTAATGTATTTATCTTCTATAATATTAAAATGTTAAAAGTCTTTGGTCTTCGATCTACGCGTTTTTTTTTAATTAACTGAAGATGTGAAGTATACGTGAGTGGATGAACTTCTGTAAAATACAATAAAAATTAGACTTTCTAATTAAAAATGTAACATTCAAAACATGCTGAATCGGGCACGAGCGAGTTGAATGCGTTGCTAGTTTTATTTAGATTAAGAAAAGACATTTGTTAAGCGATCCTAATACTTTAACCGTTTTTATCAAATTTTGAATAAGTGGATTATACTTGAATCAAAAGGATTTCTGTCTAACTAATAGAAAGAATTTTGATTTGTGACTACGTTTTCATCTTAGCAGTTTATTCAATATAATATTCTTCTTAGATCTAGTAACTGTTTTCTGAGTGTGTAACATAATAATTACAAAATTTTAGTCTTAACTATAAGAATAGGGCGCAATTTTGAATATGAAGAATCAGCCAATAGCTATAACTCAAATCTTTATCACAGCTTTAGTACCCTATATGTAACATTATATAATCCTATAAGTTGAATTTAGCTAGTATTGAAAATAGATATTTTTGTAGTTGCATTTGACTCATGCATAGAGACTTCGGTCGTGATGCATTAAAACATTAAATTTCGTTATATTATTAGTGTTAGCACGTTTATTTAGATATATACGTACGAAACGGTACGCTTAGTTTATTTTAATAACCTACGATAAGTATATATGCATACATACATACAACTAATATATCATTTAAAACTTTTATTTGGTTTTGTTATAAGAAATAATTTAAACTGTTCACTTTGTTTCTTTCAATTAGATTCTGTCCGAGTATGTATAAGAGACTTACATTTTGAAATATTTATATAGCTGAAAGCATTGGAAAATCTCAAGATACCAACATGTCGTACTCTCGATTTGTATTTGTGTTTTTGTTCCTCGTATTGTTCGCTGGTATTGAAATGATGCGTGCACAAGATTCTGAAGAACGTAGTGAGGAGGAAAACGTGAGTATTTTTCATTATTTTTTTATAATTTATAACAACTTTATGACTATTACTTTAAAACGATAGCAATATTCTCATTATATCTTTATAATTGTTAATATTCGAAATTGTGTTTGAACTGATAGAAACCATTAACGTAAATTTTCGCAATATTTTGAAAAGGTATAATTTGATTTTGTTTTAGTCTTTGAAAAATGAAGCCGGAAAAATTCGAACATATGTTTTTCATTTTATTATGGTCTTTTTGAAGGATAATTTACTTATAATTCTTCGTAATTTGACAAGAGTCTTAGACATTTTATAGTTCAGGGGGTTTTCTTATATTTCGGCCGAAAAATTAAATAATATTTAAGGATTTTTTATATGATAAATAAAAATAAAAACTTGAATTCTTTCTATATCATATATTTTCTAATAGCCCTACAAAAAATCATTTTTTTGATTTCTTATTTTTTTTTAGTATCCATAAAATGAGAGTCAATTTAATGACTTGATAAAAACAGATTATGAATCTATTGATTTCCTTATAGTCAGTACCTCAGCCTTTTTCGGTCAAAATTAAAGACAATGGCTGTCACTCAAAGCTTTGATAATATTGAAAATATCGTGCTTTTTTTAAACTTTACGTTGTTAAAGAAAGTATGGAATAATCATTTAAAACACTTCAGAGCAATTGGTTAAATAGTTTTTGTTTTCGTCATTTTTGTTAACAAGATATTTGTTATGACTCTATTGAAGAATTCTGAGAAGTGAAGAGAAGATATACCAATTTACTTGATTTTAGTTTATACGATGGTCATTCATGTGTGGAATAATATAATTCAATTTCTGACCGACTGGTCAAGTAGTTATTCTTCTATCGATCATTCCTCATAAAAAGAATGTTTCGAGAAAAACGTGTTTAAGGTTCAGGGAAAACTTGTAATTATGCTTCCGATATTCTCGAGGAACTTCTTAAACATCGTCATACGGGCAGGTGGATACGTCAAAGTACTCAAGACATCTGACGTCTTGTGTAATAAGGTAAAGAAAACGATTGTTTCGCACCAAAAAAGCAGAACGTCAGTTACAAGTAAGATGGTTCATTCGACAAAGTCAGGACATCGAGATCAAATCCTTGTTGGTAGATTTAAGTTTTTCTTTGTACTAGATAGTTACTATTTAGTTCAAAGTTAAAATGTTTTTTGATGAAGCAGATGTTATTGACTTTGCATTTTATCATTTTCTTACTAATTTATTAAAAAAAAGTGCATAAATGAAATTAAAAAGCTTTGAAATCGAGGTAGGAACCTTTAAATCTCAACGTCCAGCACCTGCCTTGCAGGAGAATCATTTTTTTACATTTGTCAACTTTTGAAAGGGTTACAAGAAGGAAAATTTAAACTCTTGGATAACTCTAATGATCATCATTCGTCTCTTTCTAATTACATTTATAAACTTTTATATCATCACTCTTATAATTTGTGGGCTGAAAAGTATCTTCTACGCTATACGTTTCTTCAATTTCTGTATGATCTTAAACTTTCTTTTTAGCAAAATAAACTTTTTTTAACTCGTCTGAAACAACTGTCTTGCACTGTTATTGTAAAGTGATGAAAGTAATTTGCTGCTCACATAGATCTTCCACTTCTTAAAGATTTTGAAAACGTTGATCCAATTTTTGCATAGTAATGTCTTCTTACCGTCAATGGTCTCTGTATTATTTCAGTACGATATAATTTTGACGCCTGACAAGGCAAAGAGTCGTCACCGTTTCGTTAACGTAAAAAGGTAAAACAGTGACTATTGATTTTTCAATTGATTATTGTTTATTGACTACTAACAGCGTAGAATTAATACTAATTTTTGCATCGAAAATGCATTATATGTAAAAAGTCAAAATTTCATGTACCGTATGTTTTATTTCGCTGATGGTATTACGCTAACAAAAGTGATGGCTTTACCTGCATGCACTGCTAAGAAATCAGTGTTTTGATGATTTTGCGCGTAAATATGACACTATCTTGTAACTATAAGGCGCTAGCAGCGGGATTACCTTACCCCTCAACATACTTTGATATAACACATACTGGAACACATACTAGAACACCCACCTAGCTCATAATTTATAGATTATGTCAGCCAAGCATATGCATAAGAAGGGGAAAATAAGAGCTGCTTACTCCTCATATTCGTCTTATTCCTTCGTTATTATTTTAGCGTGTAACGAGTCCATAATGCGTGCTAGAACAAATGAAACATAATCTTAAAGTGTCGTTTGGATTAGACACATTCCACAAGGTCAGGTCTATACAATTTAAATGAATGATTAATTTAAACAATAAATTAAATCATTCATTTTTAATGAATTGCATTACGAGATTTCAACTTGATTCATGTAAATGCATTGCGCATGCATTGCGCAAGAATAATCACGACAATTCTGATCCGCAGAACTTCGAGAATATACTGGCAGCTATGCAGGTCAAGAATCCAAATACGTCGATTCTCTGTCTCAGTCAAGCCCTGTGGGACTGCAATAGGTTAATTACGTCGGCCATCAACAGCAATGACACCACTGAGGTCGAAAGTTGCGTGGTAAGTTATTAATATGTGTTATCGGACAAAAAACGAAATACGGCTATATTCATGCAATGCCTAGATCAAGCCTGAATGCTTGAATCTCAGGCGATTCGGATTTAGCCTCAAATTGATTAGGTAGGTATACCTCAGGTTTTACCTGGGCATGTCGCAAACTATTGGATGGCGTGTTTTATCGCACTGAGAAAAGTTGGGTAGAATAGCGAAAAATGTTGAGCAGTGATAAGCCCGCGTTAAAATTGACACAGCGAAGAAAATCGTTGATTCAGATAGTTTAACTTTTCTGAACACAGTGAGACAAGTTTATACTATTGGTTACTAAAAATGTACTGGAGTTGTTTTGTCCAAGCACACTTATTTAGTATAAAAAAAATAGAAAACTTTACTAAAAAAATGGATTGCTGCAACTAGAATGAGTTTTACTAGAGCATTTAATAAACATTGCCCATATTTTTCTTCTCACTGTAGCTAAAAATGTTGGTGATTTACCTTGATGACTCTAGCGAATACAGCTTTGCTATTCCAACGATATATTTTCTTATACCTATACGGTGTGGTAAAGTACATTTGAGAGACTAAATAACTTTGAATATCGCGAACAGCTTTCGCTATATGTTAACTGAAATTACAGTAGACGTATGTACTTCCTAAAACATAACCTTTCAAAATCCCAGTTCACGCGCTAATAGGCTAATATTTATAGACCAGTAGACTATTATTTATTATTATTTTTGTAAGAATATGCCTTATAACCTAAAAAAGAAAGTTTTCATATGAAGTAACCGCAAGCGCGCGCTCCGCCGATCGTCGTATTTTCTTCAAAGTCCGCGACCTGCCAAAATTGGTCGAAAATTCGATATATTTTATTATCTCATATTTAAGAATCCGAGAGAAAATAAACGAAACCTTTGCATTTTAATTACGCGCAAGAACCTTTTAAAACAAATTTTACATTTTTAGAATTCGGAAGTTGCCAAGGACATCGGATTCTGCGATCCTAATCTGGCTGAAGATGACGAGGATGGCAAGGATTACGATGATGACGATGATGACGATGCTGACTATGATGACGATGATGACGATGATGACGATGATGATGATGATAATGATGCCGACCTTGATAAAGATCTGTAATTGAGCTAATAATTAAATAAAGAATTTAATACTATGTATGTTTTTATGGAAAGGTTTCTTTGTTAACATTAAAATGATTTATGATAATCGAATGATTTTTTTTAACTGTAAGCGAAAGCGTTTTCTTTCTTATCTATACTCTCGTTCTAGAGTCAGGCAGAATGTTGCGGGCGAATTTTTCAAATTTATGATTAAATAATAAAAGTTAAATATAAGGTAATTTTCTTATTTATCTAGAATAGAACTTATTTAAAATAAAAAACATATTTAATAATAATAATTTACTTTTCATTTATTCATCGACCTTTTGACGTAGATCATAGCAATTGTTAACTTGGCTTATATGCAGAACATGTTCAGTTAAAAACAGCTATTTGACTCTAAACTATAAGTACACATATTATTAGCGTCGTGACTCGTATCAGAATTTAGGTACATTATAGGAAAAGCCTGAATATCGGTGTATTAGGATCCCTCGCAAATAATCCGCTAGGCAACAACAGGTGCCGCGAGCGAAAAATTGGCGTCCACTCGCACGTGCACGGTGCTGGGCGTGCTGTCTATATGGGTATCTGTGTGCATCTTTATTTGTTTTAGTCTTGCTGTATAAGCAGTAGACCACTTTACTGACCCTGCACGACGTCACGGATACTCACACAGACAGCACACATAACACCGCGCACGTGTGAGTGGACGCCATTATTTCGCTCGCAGCACTTAGTTGCTGCCGCCTAGCGGATTTTTTGCAAAGGATCTGAATTCATAAGTTATAATTTTATGTGCACTTCAATCCGAATTCGATTATATTGATTTTATCCGAATTTCTGAATATCTCTTGGAATAATAATCCAATTTGCTTTTGTGCGCGCAATAATTTCACATTGTATAAATAAGAATTTTTATTTTTAAATGAATCATTCGACTTTATTAGTATGATAAGTTTGCACGACTAAATCGTAAATGTTACAGCAATACACTACTTTATACAAATTTTTTTTGCAAAAAAAAGAATCGACTTTGAAAAATGCACTAAAAAGTGTGAAATAATTCACAACAATGTTCTCGAAGTCTGCGCCGAATTACAAATTGACATAGGGTGGATGTCCCGACTACTGACACCCCCAAGGATCGATTGTTGTATTATTGCATAATTTATACTATTTGCTAAATAAAAATATATATTTTTCTATTTATTTATCATTATATTGTATGGTTAGCGGTGATTTTATATATTTGTGTAATCTTTATCCCTATACATATCAAAAATTATTTTAAAGTTGCCTGGTTATAAGGGCAAGGTGTATAGATAGTATAAGTAAAGCGATCTTTATATTAAAATCAATTTGTTTATCATAACAGTAAAGAAATAAGATTTTATAAAATATTTGAATGGGCGTGGGTCCCTAAACTAAATATACGCGTGTTAACTCATTCTATTCTTAACCTTATAACAAAATTAAATTAAATAAACTATTTTTTATTGCCTATATCGCTCTAATATATAAATAATAGTCTTCTCTATTTCGCAATATTTCCATGTTCACTCTGAACACAGACATAATTTTAAACGTTTTCGTAGCCTGGAATTTTATTATTATTTTTAAAAAGTTTCTGAAATCGAAAGGTGTCACGTTTGTTTATTCATTATACTAATAACATTTACGGATTACTTATATATTTTTTTCAGATATTATTTGATAGAGTTTATATTTTATTTATAATGAAATAGATTTGTGTGTCAGTAGTTGGGTAGGGTGTCAGTAGTACGGACCTCTACCCTATACCGTCATCTCTTTTTGTTTCATTCATCAAAAATATCTTACTCTTCTAAACACATTAAGATTATCCCGGAGATAATACATAAAAGCTCGCGCCAGCAGTTTCAATTGTAACAGTATTATTTGAATTATATGTTATAGTTTAGCCGATGATTATCATTTAAAGAAGATTGTTGCATTGGAAGTTCTTTTTAGAAGCATTTTCTCTCAAACCAGTGCTTTCGATTACGAGTTATTAACTTTAAGTGGGTACGATAGTGGGACACATATTTCGTTCCACGTTTAACGAAATTGGACCCATTTCAATATTATTTTTAAATTATATTCTTGAGCAAGATACTACAGTCACGGAAATAGAATAGGGTCTATTGTGGATCAGTGCCTCTGTTGTGATTCAGTTTATGTTAAAACTATATTGTGAAAGTTTTGCGTTACTTTTATTATTATTTTGAAAGCACTTATTCTTATGTATCAAAATAGTTAAAGAAGTAATGCAAAACTTTTATAATGTCTATTTAGAAGTAAATGATTCACAATAGAGGCACTGATCCACAATAGGGTCTGTGACGGTATATGTCAATTTATAATTCGGCGACGACTTCGAGAACATTTTTGTGAATTATTTAACACTTTTTAGTGCATTTTTCGAAGCCGGTTCTTTTTTTTTTTTTTTTTCAAAAAAATTGTTATTTCAGACTTTTTAGTTGTAAGGACTGAGTTTCATTCAATTTATATTGTAATATGGGTCCACCAACAAAGGATGCTGCACGTAAGAGAAAAGACCGTTTGCACGAAACGCAAGAGGCTAAATCTGAACGCCTTTCTCGAACAAAGAAGACAATGGCAGACATTCGTCGCAAGGAATCTCCTAGCAAATGCGTTGAAAGACTGCCCTGGATGCGAGAAAGAAGTGCAAAGATTGAGAAATCTTCCACGCAGAGATGGCATACATTTTTCCTAGTTCCTCTGCAAGAAATATAAAAACAACATTTTATATTATTGTCATATCGTCATTCCTGTTCCTACGTTTGGCTGGGTGGTTGGGTAGGAGCTGGGTGGAACTCGAATTGCAGCCACCTCCACGTGGTGAGTTCTGTTTTTTTTTATTTTCAATATAATTATATGCAATATAATTAATGATAGAGAAAATAAAATAAGCAAAGAGCTGCAAGTTTGATATAATTATTTTCAACCGAATAAGTCAAGTATTTTTTGGAATTAGCGCAGGTCAAACATAAAATAAAAACGCCAGTACTGACGTAGTACAGGCTCCATACTCGCCCAGTTATACAATGATACCACCATGGAGTAATTCTCTTTTATTCAAAAAATAGTTTATCCAAATCGGTTAAGTAGTTTCCGAATAATAGGCGGAAAAACATAATAACTTACCAGTACTGACGTAGTACTGGCTGAATACTGGCCCAGTAATACAATGGGACCAACATGAGATCATTCTCTTTCATTAAAAAAAAATATTATCCAAATCGGTTCAATAGTTTGCGAATAATCGGCCGACAAAATCGGCAGAGGCCGAAGTTTACAGAAAAAATATTTAAAAAAAACTAAATTACTGGCGAGATTCTGGATCAATAATCACTAAATTTGAATTGGACCACCGGAGGATAATTACCTTTCATATAAAATTATTTGATCCGAATCGGTCAAGTAGTTTCGGAATAATCGCTGGACAAACATAAAAAAAACCATGTCGAATTGAGAACCTCCTTCTTTTTCGAAGTCGGTTAAAAATACTGACTACTAAAATGGACGTATGATGTCCCCTATACAGTACGTCCCCTATGAGTACGTTATAAAATCATAAATAAAAGTTATAGATATTTTTATAATGAAATTGTGAATTTTATTTGCTCTTGTTATGCATAGAATAATTACTTCGTATAATATAACTGCAGTTTTTAGATGATTCTTAAGAATACTTCTAATTCCGCTTAAGGGAGTATGGGACAATTATGAATTAATGATGAGAAAATTATGATATTTGGACAACTGCAAGATATATGCATACAAAAGACCCAGTTAAATTTTTGAGAGGTGGGGTTAGTTATTAAGCTAGATATCAGCAATTATTTATTCGTACACTTAACACGGTCTCTTATGGGGAATAGCATTTTTGTGTACTTTATTTATATATATATATATATATATATATATATATATATATATATATATATATATATATATATATATATATATATATATATATATATGTATATATATATGTATATATATATATATATATATATATATATATATATATATATATATATATATATATATATATATATATATATATATATATATATATATATATATATATATATATATATATATATATATATATATATATATATATATACATATATATATATCTCTCTCAGCAATTGATGATGATATCGTAATGAAACTTTTTGTACTATAAAAAAGTATATCTGAAGCACGATTTTCGATTTTAAAAATACCAATTCATAGGTTATTAATATACGAAAACCAATAGTTCATTTTTAAAAATAATGTTATTTTATACTCAGCTGCTATTTCGTACATTTGGCAACAGCGCAATGGTGTATGTATACATCGTATATACAGTACACCGAGTACGCGTCATACGCGTGCTTACATATGATTTTGAGAAAAATGCTTGAAAATGATAGAGAAGGGGAAAAACGTAAGTCATTTTACTGGAAAGGAAGGAAAGTGTCTGAAAAAATCTATGATCAAAGATGTAAGCAGCAAGAATTGGGTAAAAACGTCAGGAGTATATACGGTACGAAAAAGTCACACCTAACCTAAAACAGGCGGTGGATCATAATGCAGATGACAAAATTAAAGAATGTTCAGTAGAAGGTCGATATATCGTACATGCACCAACTTTAGCATATCAAATGTTTTGTAAGAAATGCAAATCAAAACTGCATTTTACGGACATTGAAGAAAATTGTAATTTAATTTTACATTTTGTTAAAAAATGAAGTATTTTATTGTTTTTATAACAATATTTACTATAAAAATAAATTTTATTTCTAGAGAAACTAACAATTAGGTATTTGTACTAAAAATTAAAATGGTATACATATTATTCTTAAATTCAAATAACGCGCTTCTAAAGTATCGTACAGCGTTGCCACGTCAACTACTGTACTAGTCAAGCATGAGGGCGTTCGTGTATTGATTACATCATTTGGTCCCTAGTCCCTTAATAAAACACAGTGTAATAGGTAATGGAAATATTTAGCAGAGTTACGTACAGTCTAGCAATTATTATAAAAATACACTTTCATGCGCATGCATTCCAGTATTTCTTAAAGGTGCAGTTATCAATAATTGTTGTTTTTTTTTTTTTTTTTTAACTCGCAAAAATCATTATGGACACCATCCCCTGAGCTCCTGCACTCTGGGGTGGTAGTGTGGGACTCCACTGGCGCGCTGTCCATCCTCAACTGATGTGCGTGCTCAATGCCGGATTACAGCCGAGGCGGGCTCGCCGCCGTGTCCTACCCACTAAAAACGAGTATGCCGCGAACGCCCCCCACCCGGTACCGCTTTCGCATTACTTCGAGTGGGAGGCCGCCTGTCTTTTTCTTCTTTCGTCCTCAGTCAGTCCTGCCAAGTTTCGTTTGTCTTGTCTTTTCGTCAGCCTGGCCCGTCGGCCAAGCATCCGTCTTCCCGTTTCGCGCGGAGGACCTTTTCGATATATAATGCTACCGCGTCCCACTTGTCTTTGCTCTCCAACATCGTTGCAACAATGTTGGCTGGCACTGTCGGCCCCGTAATGGTCTCCAGTCTTCGTCGTTCTTCGGTCCAGTGCGAGCACACGAAAAACGTGTGTTCCGCGTCGTCTTTGTTGTGCCCGCAGTAAGTACACGCCGGCGTTCTAACCTTCCCCATTCTGTGTAAGTATTGTCTGAAGTATCCGTGCCCAGACAAGAACTGGGTGAGGTAAAAACTCACCTCCCCGAATTGCCTGCCCAGCCACGGAGACAGTTCCGGTATTAGTTCGTAGGTCCATCGTGCCTGTTGCTGTCGACGTGGTTGTGGTCGTTGCCTCTCACCCAGCCATTCGTCCTGCCACGCCGTCATTGTCCGTTCCCGTTCTTCTGTCGCTGCGCGGGCCCTCCCGAACTCGTGGCTCCGCTCGTATATCCGCTTTCGCTCTTGCGCAAGCATATATACGGGGATAACTCCGGCGATAACGAATATCGCTGCCCTTGAAACCGTTCTGTACGCGCTTGCTATTCGAAGTGCTCCCTTGCGCTGCACCGCCGCTATGCACTTTCTATACTTTTCCTTGCTCATGGCATCGGCCCAGACCTCCGCTCCGTAGAGGAGAATGGAGTTCGTGGTTGACATGAGCAGTCTGCGCGTTGCAGGTCGTGGCCCGCGCACGTTGGCCATGAGCCTGCTTAATTCGGCTACCCGTTTCGCCGCCCTATTCGCCGTGATTCGGAGGTGAAGAGCGAAGGTCAGCTTATTGTCTAGGGTCACCCCCAGATACTTAGCCGCCGGACGCGTCCTCACCACCGCGTCACCTACCGTTATGTCCATTGCTGTCTGGATTCGTTTCCTAGTCAGCAATACTACTTCCGTCTTATATAAAGCTAGCCGTAGTCCGTGCTCACGCATCCAGCGAAGTATGCGCCGCATGGCCACGGTCAGCTGGAACTGGGCAGTATCTACGTCGCGCGCAACTATTACCACCGCTACATCGTCCGCGCATCCTATCAGCGACACCCCGATCGGCATCTGGAGTCTCAGCATTGCGTCATATAATACTAATCAGAAATCCGAACCCAAAATCGACCCCTGCGCCACGCCGGCCGTGACAGGTCTGACTTTGGGTCCTTCGTCCGTTTCGTACAAAAGCTTTCTGTCACTCAGATAGTCCTCAATCCATCGCAAGGCATAGTCTGGCACCCCAAAGGCTTGAAGAGCCGCCAGGATGTCGACCCATCTCGCGGAATTGAAAGCGTTCTTAACATCAAGCGTTGCCAGCACGACTATCGGTCTAGCCGCATGACACGCTTCATCTGTTCTAGCGATTATTATCATTATCATTATCATTATCATTATCATTATCATTATCATTATCATTATCCTTATCCTTATCCTTATCATTATCATTATCATTATCATTATCATTATCATTATCATTATCATTATCCTTATCCTTATCCTTATCCTTATCCTTATCCTTATCATTATCATTATCATTATCATTATCATTATCATTATCATTATCATTATCATTATCATTATCATTATCATTATCATTATCATTATCATTATCATTATAATTATCATTATCATTATCATTATCATTATCATTATCATTATCATTATCATTATCATTATCATTATCATTATCATTATCATTATCATTATCATTATTATTGACCAGATAATCCTTCGTACCTGCACCCAGACTACACTGGTATCAACCCTGTCCTAGGTTCCAGTCGGTGATGCCAGAGCGGTCCTCCCACTTTGAACATGTGGTTGTATGGCGCCGCCACCCCTCCCGATGCGGTCGGAAGGGGAGGAGCACGCCATAGAGGTAAGGTACTGACATCTCGCACCTCCCCGGTCAGGAGGCTACTACTCCTCCCTTGATTAGTCTGACGGGAATATCCACCAGCCGCCGGTCGCAGCCCATTCATCCATCGTCATGTTTGTCTGTATGCGTGTATTTATTGTATATGTTTGTCTGATGGGTGTGGAGCTCCCCGATCGGTAGAGTCCACCAGAGTCAAGCTTTTCGACGCTTCGATTGACTTCTGCAGCTAATGGCCGACATCTTCCAGAGAAAAGCCCTTTAATGTGGCCCTCGGGAAGAAGTCGTCCTCTGTTCCCCCCAGTTGAAACTCGTTTATAGAGCCACTGGGCGAAAGAAATATCATTCGATTCGATTCGCTCGCGTGACTTGTCGGACGATACCCGTTTATAGGGCCTCCGACCAATCATTCCCGAATATTTCCTTATACCCGAAGATGCGTAGGGTAAATCGCATACCGTCTAGCCTGAGGTTTGGGCCAGGTGCTGGATCGGTACCGGCATCGCCCACTCGATAGGGGTGACGTTAAACCTTTTGCTTCAATATGGCGCGGGCCTATCCCGTAACCTTTTTCAATAGAGTCACTGATGGCGATAGGTCTGACCTCCCGATAAGCCGCTTCCCGGTTTCGTCATCCATAACTAGGGAATATCTCAGGCGTGGATAGTAGTTCCACTGCGGTGGGGCTCCCATAATGGGCGAACCGTCTTAATCCATTTTTTGTTACAGAATGTTTAATCCAACACCAAGAAACGCAGAGGAAGAAGAGATGAATACGGAGAAGAAGCTTCCGCATACACCATTATGCACAGCATTCTCTCAAAGAGTAAGAGGGGGGGGGGGGTGAGTCAACCTCAGATTCTGATAAGGAAACGTCAGATGTGAAAGACACAAGAGAAGCAGCTGAAGCACGAGCTAAACCGACGGAGTTCTCCATCGAGCTTCGAAAAATTTACTCCTCGGCTCGAGGGCGCACCGAAGTAATTTCTACCAGCACGATGGTCAAACTTGCAGAAGATAGCATGGGAGAGATCATAAAGAAAATGAAAGCCGTCGTCAAGTTCATGAGAGAAGCTGCTGCATCGCAGCCGAACATGAAAGCAGGTGTGAAGACTAACCTTCCAGTGCTACATGAGATGCTGGATGCATTAGATGAACACCATCGAACTCACACAGCAGCTCGACAGAAGCTGTTGGACTTGACAGAAGTCGGGCCGTCAAAGCCGGCAACCCCAAACCCGGCCTCTACAGCGGTGGAAATAAGAGACACCCCGGGGGGTAAAAAACGTGCCGCCAACAGCCCGCCCTCTCTTCCTGATAAGCAAGAGAAGAAGAAAAAGACAGGCAGAAAGGAATGGACTACCGTCAACAGAAAGGGTCGAAAGGATAAGAGTAAGGCGGGAGCAACGGGTACAAGGTACCACAGGTACAAAAAATACCGAGGAATCAGCAGCAGAAACCGCCGACCAACGTGCTACTCAGCGGCGGCATCAGCAGCCACAGCAGCAGCGGCAACAACAGCAGCAGCTACCACATCAGCAGCAACCACAGCAACAGCAGCAAGACAACCGAAGACCAAAAAATACTCCGCGGACAAGACCGGATGCGATTCTACTGAAGCTCGCCACGGGCAAGAGATACGCGGATGTCTTAAAAACGATACGCGACTCTATCAAGCCTGAAGACAGTGGCGTGGAAATAAAGTCCGTCCGGCGCACAAGGGCAGGCCAGGTTCTCCTAGAGCTGAAAAAGAGCACAGCCGATACAAGAACAGCCTTTTCCAAGGCTCTCGAAGCGGTAGTGGGAGGCAATGGCACCATCAAGGAGCTGGTCCGTAGGGCAACGCTGGAGATTACAGACCTTGATGAGTGCACCTCTCAAGATGAGGTAGAAAAGACCCTAAAAAGAGACCTGAAAGATTATGGCGGATTCCTGCAGGTTTCGGTTACCAAACCTAGCAACCGGGGTCAGCGTTTAGCTATAGTGACGCTGGAGGAATCAGCCTCCGTCACGCTCATGAAGGATGCTCGGATCAGGATTGGCTGGGTCATCTGCAGAATCCGCAGAAAGACGATGGTGCCCAGATGTTTCAAGTGCCTAGGCTACGGACATCATAGCCATACTTGCGAAGGGCCTGACCGGAGCAAGCTATGTTTCAAGTGCGGAAAAGCAGGTCATAAAAGCTAGGACTGCGCGGCAGAATATCCACAGTGCTTCCTTTGTCACGAAGATCCGGATAAGCCTGACTCCCGCAACCACGTAGCAGGATCCGGAATATGCAGCACCTTCAGAGAGGCCCTCCAGAAAATAAAACAAAAATGGCTATAGTCTTGCAAGGTAATTTACACAGAAGCAAGACGGCTCAGAACCTCCTGGAACAGATCTGCTCTCAGAAAAAGGTCGACATCGTCCTTGTCAGTGAGCAATACCGAGACAGGAAAGTCCCAGCGTGGCTCGCCGACGAACTGGGCACTGCAGCCATCTGGGCCCCAGATCCGCGGAATTTTCACGTGGAGGATCATGGGCGCGGCCAAGGATACGTATGGGTGAGACACAAAGACGTGACCTACGTCAGTGTATACCTCACACCAAACCAATCCAACAACGAATACCAGGACAAGCTACAACGCCTGGAGGACGCTGTTCGGGACATCAAAGGAGGGATGATAATCGCAGGAGATTTCAATGCCAAATCCCCAGAATGGGGGGAAATAGGGTCTAACCCAAGAGGCCAGATGGTGATGGAAACGGCCAGCCGGCCTTGGTAATCGCCGGGGTCATACCCATCGACCTGCTGGCACAGGAGAAGAAATTTGTCTATCAACAGAAGTCTGCCCTGGGCAACAGAGAAGCTCACCGCATTGCGAGAGCCAACACCATGCAGGCCTGGCAAGATAAATGGGAGGTAGAGACCAGAGGCAGATGGACAGCAAGACTCATTGGCCAGCTGGATCCCTGGCTCAATAGAGCGGAGGGCGAGGTAAACTATTACCTTACCCAATTATTGACGGGGCATGGCTTGTTTCGGGCCTACCTACACTTAATGGGCAAAGTCGCCGATCCCGGCTGTGTCCACTGCGGTCATCCCTACGACGATGCGCTCCACACTTTCTTTGCTTGCGAGAAGTGGAGCACAGAAAGGGGAGTCTTGGAGAGAGACCTTGGTAGAATCACATCAGACAACATCATCGAGCGAATGCTGCAAGGACGGAAGAGCTGGGCAAAGGCAGCTACCTTCGCCCACAGCATCCTAGAGAGAAAGAAGAGGGAGGAAGATGCGCTACCGCAAGGTGCAATCCCCCCACCTTCCTAAAATAAAAAAAAAAAGTCTAGAGCGCTATTAGCGCACAGTAAAAAGAAAACTTCGACGAGCGTTGGGATGGACTTCCTGATGTCGTTATTGAGGCCAGGCTGCCTCTTTAGCCCTTCTTTCATTTTTTTAAGGGGTTCATCTACCACCTCGACGATTCATCGATTGTTCTTATGGGGCGGCTTGGCTGTTGTGCGCCACCCGGCAGTGATTGTGGATCAAGCTGCTCCACAACCATATCCTCATCGCAGGTTTGCTGTTTACCTGCCTCCTCGTTTATCTCATGATTTTGTAGGGACATTTTCTTTCTTGTTTGTTAACCGGCGCATCGTACGTTGGGGGGCGGCCCAGCCTTCGTTTTCCCGGTCCCTGCCCAATACGCACTTCCTGATCAGGGTCCAAATCGCTGCCATAACGGACGCAGATTTACTTACATTTGATGTATTACTGTTGCTACAAGTTTTGTATATCAATTTGCTTTCAACTTGTTTTCGTTATTATTAATATATTATATTATTTTATTTTCAATATTATTCACATAATATTCAATAAAATTACGCATATATGCGATAGTGCAAGAGAGAAAGGGAAGAAATTAATAACAGCATATTGATGGAAATTTGTGTAACACAAAAATCGAGAAATGTGACAACAATATGATGTCAATGTATGCCTATGATACGCCTGCACATCATGAGCAATAGTTGCTGTAATTTTACCTTCACTTTGCCCTCATAATTTACTTCAATACTTGATACAAAATTTCCAGCATATACGGACGCAGTTTTACGTCAAACTTACGGAAATCGATAGCAAAACGTGTATGTCAAATTGCTAACAATTTGCAATACATCTGGCTAATGGGGCAGACTGACTGTAAAAGTAAGGTTTATTCATATTATTAATACACGTTTAATAGAGAGAAACGTAAAAAGACCGATTCTTTGAACAAAAATCGAAAATAACATAAAGTCTGCCCGTTTTGGGCTTGCCGATAAACATAAATAAAATTATGTTTTATTCATATAAAATACACATTTAATAGAGAGAAACGTAAAGAGGGCAATTTTTTAGCAAAAATAGAAAATAACAAAAAATCTGGTCTTTTCAAGTTTGGTAACCAAGATATCCGGATTCGGCATACCAAAAAATATGAAGATACACCAAGTTACCGAAGGAACCTAAAATTTGTTGTGTATAAGTACTTTTACCTACCACTATAATAGTTTATAGGGAAGGGTCCGCGGCCGGGCGCCTCGCTGCACCGACAATAAACAGCAGACAGACCGCACGCTATACATACTATACCTGTATATGTACAGCTACAGCTCACCGGACGCGTCATGCGCGCGGCGGTGCCTTTCGGACGCGATCATCCATTCGCCGTTTAATGCGCCTTTTCATGCGCTCACGCACTTAAGTCCGATTGAGAGAGCAAATTATTAGCTGCATCGAAAAAATATTCCCGCAATACTTAGTCGACCTGCACGCTGTCCGAATGTAATATAGAACATACTACCGAAGAGTGCATTGCATATCCTGCGTGTGTGTTTGTATGCGGCGAAATAAAAAGTGCTTCCGTACTTCCGTCTTTCTCTGTCTTTCTTCTTCGGCTCGGCACGAAGTAATATCATAGCGGCCCTTTTTGCGGTACTTCGCCTTGCTGAGTGACTAGACAGCGCCACTCGGCGGTCGTTCAAGAAGTACTCTGTTGGTGGTAAACAAGTGTATTAATTATGCGGATAAGGTGCAAAAATTAATCATTTTTAAGAAATATAGGGATTATAAAAATAAATCTAAAGGATAGTTTGTTTTCTTAGTATACATTTAAACCGAAATCTACAAATTACTCTTATTCAAATTATCCAGAATCAAAGAAATCGAGGACAATTGCACGTTGAATTCGTAAACAATAACCTCAAATCTTATTTTTAAAAAGCAGACAAACATCTTTGAGGTTTGTTTAACTAATTCTACCTGCAATAATCGTCGTTTCCGATAACTCTGAGTTCTTTAAAAAGCTGTACTTTGCGGACTTCCGCCTAAATGTATAACTGAAATACTAAATACCATCTTTCAGTTTCGCTCGGTAGGAGCGAATCTGAAAGATGGTATTTACTATTTCAGTAATACACTTAAGCGGCACGCACTTTTCCACTGGTAAGTACAAACAGGCTTGTTGACCACCGTGAGAGCGCTTCCTAAAGCGACCATTATAAGCGGCGCTGCCAGTCACCCAACCAACGCGAATTGTGCAGCTCTCTCACGACTCTCGAGCCGCGGACTGCGGTGCGACAGACCAGATATATATATATATATATATATATATATATATATATATATATATATATATATATATATATATATATATAGAGAGAGAGAGAGAGGGAGAGAGGGAAAACCTAGAGTGAGAAAGACAGAAGAGCGGCGCGATTATATCCTCGCAGTTTAGTTATATAGCCAGTGTGCCGCGCAGCTCCAGCGTAACAGTGCATCCGCAGCTCGTCCATCGCCTCACGACGAACTATCACCCAGGTAAACACCTATATCTCCCCGATCGTCGCCTCGCTCCTCGTCACCGATTTCCCTCTGCTTTTCTCTCGCGCTTCTCTTTTTCCCTCCTCGATCCGCGGCAGAATGTGTATTACACGTACGGCACGGGTTTTTTCTTTTGCACGGGGAGAGAGAGAGAGAGAGAGAGCCGCCGAGTTCGCAGTCGCGCATCGATTTTACACGCGCGCATACTCTCCTTCTCTGCAGCCAGCAGCAGACGTCCGCTGTGTGTTGTTGTCTCGCTCTCCTCTATTTTTTTTTTGTTGTTTTTTTGGTCCTGCGGTGCGGTTGTTTTCTTTTTTTTTTGCCATCGCCGTCGACGATTGAGATGTGATTATTAGCGATGACGCGGAGACGGACGAAGGAGCGATTTGGCTGGCCGTTCTCTTTTTCTTCTTCTTTCTTTTTTTTTTTGTTTGGTTTGGTGTGTGCAGCTTTCGCGATGAGATTTGCGCGCAGGAGCAGATGAGAGAGGAGAAGGATGTGCGTGATCCGTATGACTCGATGTAGGGTGCTTGCAGTTGTGGATGTGATGCGTGCAGTGGTGGAGTGTGAGTAATTGAATTTTGGATGTGACTGCGAAAGTAGTTTGCTGTGGGATTCATGGAGAAAAGGAGGCTTGGAGCTTTGTTTGGTTCGAGTGCATTTAGAATTGGAGGATAAGCCGGGGTTCAGGAGGTTCTGAGGATGTGGACTGAGGTTTGAGTTTGATTATTTGAATCTGAAGCATTTTTCTTATTTATAGTTCATGAGTATCGCACTCTTAATTAGATTAGGCAAAGCTGCACATATCTATATTTATGATCAAATGAATAAGAATTTATCCGACTTCATAAGCCATAAACCCATATTCATATTGCATTCATATTCATATTGAAGTCCATTATAATCCTTTTAATTTGATTAAAAAATAATTGATTTAATAAGCCAATGAGCGACTGATTACTTTTTAAACTATACCAATGAGTTGGATTTTTTCTGTGGTACTTTATTGTCATTTAAAAGTAAAACTTGGTTAATCAACAGAAACTCTACTTTAAAACTAGCCATCTTAGATCAATAATAAATCAAAGATTAAAAGCTATTACTGTATATATTTAATATTTGTGATTATTAAAACAATTGTTATAAATTGTGTAGCTGTAGATAGATGATAAAAAGCCTAGTCATGCACCTACAAGTTTCAAGTACTATATACAATATAAAAGATTATATACCCATTTATCAATAAATAAATAAATAAATAAATATACATATTTAAATGTGTACCTACAG
This sequence comes from Gastracanthus pulcherrimus, assembly GCA_949152435.1. Lineage (NCBI taxonomy): Eukaryota > Metazoa > Arthropoda > Insecta > Hymenoptera > Pteromalidae > Gastracanthus > Gastracanthus pulcherrimus. The sequence goes on from OX424572.1 coordinate 9,610,094, forward strand.
TTGAGTGTTACTATAAATATGACAGATTATGTTTACATCATTTCAAATTTAACTTTAACTTTATAGTTTGATTATTAGTTTGAAATATTGATATAAATATTGGGTATTTATGATATTTTGGCTAAAAATACTTATATGTATAAAAAGAGCTTAAACAGTTTAATGATTTTGTAATTATTTCGAATTTTAGTTTACATTTTTTTTATAGCTTTATAATTGTTGAATTTAATTTTGTTGAGATTTGTAGTATGAATGATTTGGAAAACATCAGGAACTAAACACATTTTAATGGCAATAATATATGTCAATTTTTCATGAACTTTAAGCTACTCTTTAGATATTAAAATTTAAATGACATTTGCCATTTAGTTATTCTTATTAGAGTAAAGATGCGGAAAGCTCCTCAAAGTGGAATTTGCAAATGTACTAATGAGATCGGTGTAGCTTTTATGACCTAAATTGGCTATTGGAAAATCTAGGCTATCATGTCGTATGCAAAGTATAAAACATTCATACTGTTAAGAATATATTAGATGATACTTAATTCATTTTAAATAGCCCTAAGATAATTTTATGTTAAATACTTATTTCTCATACTAATAGCAAATGAACAAAATTGTGCAATAATCTATGATGATTTCTCCAAATTGACTGATATTTTCAAAATATTATATTCATATATAACATATAATCATGTATTTATCTAAGAAGTATCTAGTTATATGAAATTTTAATGAATTAAAGGTTTTTAATCATTTCTACTTCTTTTTTACAGTTCAAAACATAAATTTATTTAATACTTAATATAATTTAAAATTTTGTCTTATGTATTGAACGTAAATAATTAAACTAAATCTAGGCTATCATGTCATTTTCACATGCATTGTGACATTAATTAATACCAGTGTTGGAGTTAAATTGTTTTGCTCTATATGGCTTGCTTTCTCTCCACATGCAAATCACTTCTCCTCGTGGGTGTTTGAAAGTTAGAGGCATCCTCCCACACAGGCTTATATTACGTTACAACAGACAAGTGCTATATTCAGATAATTTTTTTCAGACCTACAACGAGTGAGTGAGAAGGAGCTGGTCTTCAACTCATTGGTCTACCGAAGAGCACACAATAGACAAATTAGGAAGCAGAGATGAGAGCGACTGGTATCAAAGGAACTAATGTCTTGGGTCCCATTGAGGAATTGTGAGACCAAGTGATTGTGTGGTGATTTGTGCAACTGTTTAAAAGTGCCATGAAGTGACATTTAATATTATTGTGATAAGAAGGACCTGGATTGCAAGAGGATTTTTTCCATAATAGAAGTGAGTTGTATAAACAGAGTTTGCATCTTTGTTTCTAACTATAAAAAGATACTATAATTAAAAGTTGAATGTAAAAGAGTATAACTATTACTCTGGAATTTTAATTAATGATTACAATAATAGAACTAAATATTTACAAATATTATCTACATGATTCATAGATATATTTAAAGCGGAAATATAAATTTTTATAAAAATTTATCATTCATGCAGTTCAATTGACTTTGCTTATCGTATATCGGAGTTCCATTGAATTGCATTCTGATGACAAGAAATAAAAACAGATAAAACATTAACATGGGTAGAATAGTGACTCACCTGAGATTTTTATTGAATCATTTAGTGTAATAAATGCTTGATATTTATGCAACCTAATATTAAAAAGTTGTTAAGTCTGGTGTCTCTTTTTGTGACTTTCAAGGGTACTTCTTTTTATAGTATCTTTTTACCAAAGATAATAGCCAGCACAAAACGGAGATTCTCGGTAAATTAAAAAAAAAACTGTTTTTATGAATATCAAGAAATTAAAAGTGAACAGTTTTATTCTTGTAAAAGTCTTAAATTTATATCTATTAAAGGAAGTACAATAATTATAAACTTACAGTTATAACAATTAACTTACACGTGATAAATTTTTGCATATTAACAAGTATAATAATACAAAAATACAAAATGTGTAAATAACATAAGCATTATTACCTTTTCAGTATTCAAAAAATTGAGATTCTTGGGGTGCCTTAGCTTTGAAGATAACCACTCACTGTAGAAGATAAGTAATGTGAGGTCCTAATTAAGGTATCTTGAAAAACTTTTTGCTCTATAGGACTTAATTCAAACCTACGTACACTTTATCTTTTTATGCTTGAAACGGAAATAATTTTGATTTAAACTTTTGTAAGAGCTGAGCTAAGAATTAATTTATTTAACTTTTTCATTTAGGGTTAGAGTAAAAAATCAACTTCTTTAAAAAGCGTTCCTTGAAGTTCATTATCAGCTTCAGTTTTGGCCATAAAAATCCTCCTTGTTCAACAGCGCTTGATAAATCATTTGAAACTTTACAGAATTATTGTTTTTTTACATTATTAACACATTTTCTGTCATTTTTTACATAAATATTATATAAAAATTTTGACACGAACATGAAAAATGAATATATGTATTACTTCCTGGATTTTGTGAGTAAGAATTTTATAAACTGGTTATATTAAAAATAGCTTTGACGAATGTTTTTATAATATAAAAAAAAAAAAACAATAATCCTGTAAGGTTTCAAGTGAGTTCATCGAGCGTTAATGTACAAGGAGAATTTTTAAGGCCAATACTGAAGTTCTGTGAAAAACGATTTTAAAGATGGCTAATGTTATAAGAGCCTATGTAATTAAATATTATAACAATGTTCAAATTACTTACAGGATGCTTGAAAATGCAATTTTAAGCTTTTTAACGAATAAAATTAACTTCAAGAAACACTTTATTAGCTGAAAAAGAAGAAGACTTTTTTACCCCATTAAGTGCACTCTGGCCTTAATAAATTTTTTTCTTAACTCTTTGATTTCAAGTGTTAACTTGCATGTACATGAACGATGATAATTTATTCTACAAGTATAAGAATTGTTAATAGGTTAAAGTGATAGCGAAAAAAAAGAGTAATGCAAAAGAGGTATAATTTTATTAATTATGTGCCTTTAAACGGTATTTTCTTAAAATTCGAAATTATTTTTTACTTGCTAAATGTAGAATATGAATTTTTAAACGTTACTTTTTAAAATTATAAAAATTATAAAAAGTTTCAAACAGATTTTCATTACATTTCAATACTGATAAAAATAAATATGAAATTTTGTTATTTTTTTTCGATTTTTTTCGATAGAAATATTTATAGCAATATATAATTAAGGTGATGCTAAGCCACCTGTCATCGACAAATACGAGAAACCAATTTTTTCATTTAATTTTTAATTTTGAGCAAATATCTTTATGAAATGTTATTGTCCTAATCAAAAACAACAACTTTCCAGAGAGATATTTTCTCAAAATTGAATATTGAATGACATAAGTGGTTCCCCGTATATGACGGTTACATGGGGTTTAGCATCGCCTTAATTAATAGGTTTTTAGCTATTTGATTACAGATTAAGTGGATAAAATAATTTGTATTTATAGTTTTTAAATTTATTTAGTAAAGTTATATATGTATCCTTGCTTGCTGCTTCGCTGTGTAGACAAAGTATTTCTTGTTTTCATTTTCAATACAATAACAAGACTACGTAAGTTAATTACTAAGTAAGGTTTATTCTTAGTATTGACGGCCCCTAGTATTTTTCAAAAACTCAAAACTTTTTAATATATGTATCGACGGTTAAAGTAGACCTGGCGCCTCCCCATAGCGCCGGAAAGCACTGGAAGTTTCAAAAAGTTTGCTACAACGTTTCACGGAAAAATTGACAACATGCGTTGAAAGATTTCAGATAGCTTGCTGAGATATTGAAGAAAGCTTTAATGTTCGCATTTCAGGATCAAGAAAATTATTGTTATTAAAAAATGTTATCTTTAAAATATCTCGAACACATCAGCAAATAGGCAGCACAAACTATAACGCTTTGAATGTTAAATGTTAAATTTCCATAAGGTGGCGAAAGTTGAAGCTACAATAATATGGTATAATTATTATAAGGGTAGAAAAAATGGCAAATTTAACGATTTCCGCAATGTCTAAAGTATTTAATCCAAATATTCATTACAAAAACTCGTTTTCATAACCGGAAAATTATAATATAAATCATTATTTTAAAATTTTTTAATTAACTTAATAAAATAATTCATAATTTTATTTGTGCTGTATGGAGGAAATAAACAATGCCTAAAGAATGAAGAGACTTAATCGTAGTTCCAATACACAAAAAAGGAGATAAAACAAACTGTAACAATTCTAGAGGTATTTCTCTGATATGTTCATGCTACAAGATTATTTCTAATGTATTACTAGATAGACTCACGCCGCTCGCGGAGGAAATCCTCAGAGACTATCAGTTTGGATTTCGACGAAACAGGTCAACAAACGACCAGATGTTTACAGTTAGGCATCTCCTCGAAATGAAATTGGAATACAAAGAAACGGTACACCAACTATTCATTGATTTCAAGAAAGCATATGACTCAATAATAAGATCGCAATAAAATGTTCCACGTCTTAGTATTACTAGGGGTCCCAAAGAAGATAGTCAATTTAATCAAAACACTGACAGAAATAATCTAATAGAATTTCCCTTTTTCATCGACTAGTAGTGAGACACGGTAACCATTCTCGCAACATCTGCGAGACTACAAATTAATTTTTCCCACGTGGTTCGGAATTTATCCTATATACTTATTACCTTGCACTTTTTACTAATGTGCTTATAAGCTATTTAAAAAAAAAAATTATGACTGGGCGCGAACCCGGGTTGGTCGTCAAACGCTTTACCACATGACTACCGATCTTTTAGAAATTAATGTACGAATTTAGCTTATGAAGTACCACACTTTTAATAAAAATTTGTATTCTGATTTTTTAATTCTGCATCGAACGTTAATTTATTCGAATAAAGCATAAAAAATAGTCAAATCCCAAAAAATAAAATTTTACATTTTTATCCCCTTATAAACGAGATCTGTAAAAGAAACTTCAAGAGTTAAGATGTTTGATTTTGGTGCAAGAGGTCGTGAGTTCGCGCCCGCAGTTCCACAAATTTTTTAAAAATTACATATAGGAGAAATGACTGTGTAATATAGGAAAAAGTCCCATGTAAAGTAGAAAAGAGTCCCATAGAAATAGCAAATTTTACGTATAAACACGATTAGGAACGAAATCGGGGCGCGCCCGGTAGGGCCTGGCATGGCCCACGTGAGGTAAGACAATTGTGCCTTGCATGGCCCATGCCGGGAGTGTAACGGAGAACCTCACATGGGCCTCGCGTGGCGTACCTACAAAGTGGTAACCATGCCAAGGGCCGCAGTTGCCCATGCGTGGCAACCACACGAGACGTAAATTTTTAATTTATCATGACTGGAGATCACAAGACTCACTTCTTTCAACAACAGTAATACAATGAAATGGGATTTTTCATATTTCATACGTGCGTGAATTTACTATTAGTAAGGAAATGTTTCTCTTATTTTACTTAGCATACCTTTAAGTACTATATACAGCGAACTTATAGTTACATTTGTCTGTTTAAAAAGTTATTTTATTATATTATATAGTTATTCGGTAGATTTAATATATATTAGGTATGTAAACAATGCAATAAACTCGTTTTATTTTACACTTTTAAATACAAACTTTTTTAACTTAAAATTCTTATAAAACAAAAAGTAAAACATTATAACCTACAAAATTAAATGTTTCTACGTATATTAAATTGTGTGAAATAAATCTAAGCAACAAGAAATTGAATCCGTTATTAGACAAATGTTTGAAAAAAATGTTTGGATTCCATAGTACCTTGTAAATCATAATAAATGGTGATAATTTTTTATATCGAGCATAAAGTTTATAGTAAATTGTTAATACAAAATATCAATCTATGAATAAATAGTCAATTCAAAATGGTTCGATTAATCAACATAGACTTACAAAAAGAGTATCATACTGGGTCTTTTTTTATCTGTCTGTATTTTTACCCAAAGCATGGCTTATGACTAACGGTAAGCCTGCGAGTTGCTAAATAGCCCTTAACATCTTATGAATTTATACTTTTCTTTTATTTTTTTTTACTACATTAATGTTCTATAGCTAACTGCAAAAAGTAGTTTTTTTCTTTTAATTGGTCCGTCTGTCATGCATTGGTTTTGCTATAAGTAGCCTGGATGTACCCATTACCAACAGCCAATTAATCAGAGAGGTTATGTTATGGCAAAAAAGTAGTATATATAATTAGCGAAAATGAAAAAAAACATACACATAAAAGTGATTTAATCTTGCCTTTTGAGATTCAAAGTATAAATGATGGTACTGACTATTTAGCAACTTTCAGGCTTATATTTGAATGTATACCAAATCAGGATTATTGTACTTAAAAAATGCCAGCATAAATTGTATGAATAATTTAGATTTATGAATTGTAAATATATGTTGAATTGTTTAAAGATAAAGCTTATATTGATTAAAAAAATAACATAATACCAACATAAAGTAAAAATATTATAACACAAAATTAGAATGGCGAAAATTAGACTATTCGAACAATATTTTACTCAACGTTTATTCTGATAAATATTTTGAAAATAATTGATGCAAACGTTTTCTTAGTAATAATAACAATAATGAACACTTGCGGCACAAATATTTCTTTTAATTTTTCCAAATGAATTTTCTTTGAGTCATTTTCTTTTAATACTCTCACTTTATTGTAATATTATTCAGTTTGAAACCTAAACAGTATAACGTATAATATATCAACGTAAGCTCTCTTTTAACCTATATTTAAATTATACAAACATATTAATATTAATACAGGTATACAACTACACACGCGAAATAAGTATCTAAATACATACTTTTTGAACAATATTAAATATTCTTTTTCGTGTGATGCAAGATTTTTAGTATTAAAATGTTAGAACTCAGTTCAGAATATACACATAATCCGGGCCATGCCCTGTACAAGCCCCGCCGATGGCCGGTCCTATGGCCAAGCTAAGGCTAAATCATCCGGGCCTCGTCAGAAAAGCGTCACAGACCGCGTTCGACCTACGACAGGCTACCACGTCACGGCCGGGCCAGGACATTCGGCCACCTGACCCGGTCTTTGTCTTGGCCTTAAGTTTATTGTTACTCGGGTACTGGATGTACAAGGGAAATTTTACCATTCCCATTTTTACTATTTTTGTCGGTGAACGTGTCTAAATAACAGTCGGGGCATAGTTCGGTCGGGCGCAGAGCTTATCTCAACCATTTGAAATCCTCAATGGATTAAATCAGGGAGATGCACTCTCAACCCTCTTATTTAACTTAGTTTTAGAGTACGTGGCCAGGGCTGTACAGGAATGCAAGACGGGAATTGTAGTAAATGACTTCCTGACGCCAGAGAAACTATAATAAAAAACGTGGAAATACTAATGAAAAAAGGCTGAAGAAGTAGGTCTATAGAAATAAGCAAAGAGAAAACCCAGTACATGGCCACTAGAAGAGCAGGGTCCGTGAATACTAACAGAGATCTAAAAGTTCCAGGCAAAACTTTCAAAATAGTAGACGAGTTTAAATACCTAGGCACGATAATACACCACAAAAATGAGACTCGTAAAGAAATCAAGAAGAGACTGCACTCGGGAAATGCATATCTATTCGGTAAACAACTTACTAAAATTCCGACTACTATTGCGAAAGACTAAATTAGAAATATATAGAAAAATTATAATGCCACTACTTCTATACGGATGCGAAACGTGGGCGTTAACCAAACGGGATGAGAATAGATTTTAGAGTGTTTGAGAATAGAGTCCTTAGAAAGATATTCGGGGGTAAAATAGATGAGATTACTAAAGAATGAAGAATTTTACATAATCAGTAAATATATGAATTGTACGAAAAACCAAACGTCACAAGAGTGATTAAATCTTGAAGACTAGGATGGGTGGGACACGTAGTTAGGATGGGAAATAAAAGGACAGCACTTAGAATACTTATAGAGAAACCGACAGGCGCAAGGCCCCCAGGTAGACCGAGAAGAAGGTGGGAGGACAATGTTAAAATTGACATACGGGAAATAGGATGTTATGAGGATGGGATACAACTAGCAAATAGAGAGATATGGCGTGACTGCGGGAACAAGCCTATGGACTACACAGCTCTGGAGAGCTAGTCCCAACAATTAGTTATGGTAGCTATGGTGATGATGCAAGCATGACCACAACTGACATAGAGATCATGTGATAGCTGTGGCTACGCAAGCTCTGTTGCTGCTAACCATAACTACTTGGCCAAAAGAATAATAATAATAATAATAATAATTTGGCGTTAGTGTTATCCTTAACAAGACGAATACCACTGGAGGATTTTACAATTGTTAAATAAAAAATATGTTTGAATCAACTTCTGCGACCAAAACAGCGGAAATTAAAACTTTTTCCAACATCTCATGAATGCTGTAGTCAATCTTTTTTACAATATATGCAGATACAAGCTACTCAAGTTTTTAGATACTTTTTTAAATACTTTTTTTTATACAGAATATAGGTAGATACGTTTGTGCTTAAATACTATTGTATCTATAGATACATTCTGTATACTATATCTCTATATAAAATATTTAAAATTAAAAGTATCCAATCTAAAAATATTCAAACAAGTATTTAGAAGAATTATCTAGATATTCTTTTAAGATACTTTTGTATCTAGATTCTGTATTTAAAAATATTCTAAAAATATCCAGATAAAAATTATCTAAAAATGTATAATGTATGTATGATATCTCTGTATCTAGATACTTTTGGAAAAAAATACCCATGTATCTAGAATCTTTTTGTATCTCTTTAACCTACATAATAGCTTAGGAAGTATTTTTCCTAACTGTGAAGCTATTTTCAAACTTGCATTGTTCATTTTCAGAAAAGATACTCTTCTCATCCAGATAACTATCTAGCTTACATCTATCTGACAAGGAGAGTGTACGAAGTGCGGGTCGTGAATTTTGATGAGGCTTTGAGAGCTGTTTTCTGGTGCCTAGAAATGAACCCCAGCACCCGCCGTTTTGCCTATCGAAAAATTGAGCCCCTGTTATCGAAATATAGCCAATTAAGCCCCAAATACCCGTTTTTAGTGAAAAAATGGTACCTCTACTTCAGATCATAACTCCGCAAGTTTTTACTCAGAAAAAATAATCCAAAAGTAAGTAAAAGTAGAACGAGAGCTTTAATTTCCGCTTTGTTTCGCATAACGAAAATTAATCTCTTGCAAAACTATTAACTATCAAAAAGAGTAATAAGAAATGCATGGAAAATCAGCGATTTAAAATAAAATTAAAATCTTCAATTCTTCATGTATTTCTTATCACTTTCTTAGACAATTAATAACTTTGCAAGAGATTAATATTTTTGTACGATATAAAGTGGATATTAAAGCTATTTTGTTCCATTTCTGAGTAAAAATTTGCGTAGTTATGATCCGAAGTAGTGGTACCATTTTTTCACCAAAAAATGGGTTTCTGGGACAGAATTTTTATAGGCACCAGAAAACATCATTCAAAGCCTCATAAAAATTCGCCACTCGCACCTCGTACACTCTCCTCGTCAGACACAGCTCACATAACTCGTTGCACCACCCCTTCCGAATCCCCCCGAGCTGCCCTGCGCGCACCAAATACACCCGGACAACGTTAACACTCCGAAGCATTCAACGAGCATTTTTCCCCGAATTCCCGTAGCGCAGCTCTCGCCACAAGGAGCACAAGCCGCACATCTCGAGCCTCGAGCCGCCAACGAGAAGCGAACGAGCACATTGACCAAGCTCGGTCCCTGCGTCGAGTCGCGGCAAACTCGAGCCACGCGGTTGGTGATGCGGGGATGTGGATCGGCTGCGACCATATAGGAGGCCACCAGCGACGAGACCAGCGGCAGCGCGCCAGGGGCGATCGGCTCAGCTGCTGCGGCCTCCTGTTCGTCTGCCTCTTATGCTGCTTGCGGGATGCGGGCTTCGTCGTCGTCGTCGGCGCGGTCGCCACCGGTGGCGCCAACTCGAGCGTCACCCCGAGCGCTGCTGACCAGTCGCCGGCGGCAGTCACGCTGCCGGCACCAGACACGGCCGAGTGCAAGAACCTGACCGCCGCTGCCGCCGCCACTAGCAAAGTCGGTGGGTATTTGTGGGGGAGCGGGGTTGGACGCGATATCCGGTATGGTGGTGGTGCTAGTAGTAGTAGTTTATTTCCAAGTATGGATTTTTATTTTTTATACAATATACTTTGCTTGATGTAATACTTGATGGTCATCGCTTTTTTAATCTATCTGGTTTACGATCTATTTTCATTTTAGTTACATTCTAGTTTTATTTACATTCCTACTTCAATAAGTTGTATTTACCTTACTTCTTGTTTGTATTTTCCGCAAATTCTGCAGTTTACATATTAATCCTAGTTTCCGCAATTTTATGAACTATTTTATTCCAGACTATTTCTATTTAACTATTTTGCCCAAATCCATCTGAATTTCATGGTCAATTATATTATTAACCCTGTCTCTAAATATTTTCCCTTCTTCGATTTTTTCTTTGATCTAAAGTTTCCTACAGCCTTCCAAAAATCCCCCATATCTTTGCTTTTTTCTATGTGCATTCATTTTAACTCTCCATTTTTAACCTAAATTTATATTCCCCTTTTCTTGGTTTTTAGCCATTTTATTAGAGATCTAAAAACCGATTTTATTTGGCCTCCCATTTCATTACAAAATTGTATCAGTTTTTTACCTTCCGCAATTATCTTTTTATCTTCTGATTTTCTGATTCCCTCCGTATTCCCATTAACCTCCTCTGTTTGCGTTTCCCCAACTCTTGCATTAAAATCCACAGCTATTATAATTTTTCCCCATTTCTTATACCTGATTCTATTACTATCTTTTTTAATTTTCCTGAGACTTTTTCTATTTTCTCATTATTATAAATCGTAATAAAACCGCATAAAACCTCCATACATTGCCTATTTTTCCTATCCCTGCTATAACACGATACAATACTAAACCTATTTTCTTCTTCTGTCTCAGTCTTCTCCCTCGCTTTGCCTGCTGCCCTCATCTTCTGCTCCTTCTCCTGTTGCACATCGAAAGGAATTCTCTTCTTTTTGTCCAATCAAAACACCTTCCAATCATTCGTACCATTGTCCCTGAACCTGACCCTTAAATAACCTATTTTAACACTTAGGCTATTATCCTTTTCCTGTCTTTTCAGTTTTTTTAACCAGTACCTCACTTCTTTTCTCGTTATGTGTAGTCATCTTCTAAACTTATTCCCATTTTATTGATAACTGCCCCCTTTTCATAATTTTAATTTTGTTTCTTAATGATTTCAACTCGAGTACTAGTCCACCTCCTATCGCTCTTATTTTCCTTATATAAATATGAATATTCATTTTTTTCTTCACTAACCTATAGATCTCTTCCTTTATGACTTTCCTTACTGTTCTTACTTCTCTTACAAAGATATTTTCTTTCCTGCTCAATAGCGTTTCTTCTTTTCCTACTCACTTTCTTCCTCTCCTAGCGCATCTGGAATCTCTTTCAAGTACTCCTTCATGCATGCCTGCCTGTTTTCTTTCTGCTCCTCACTATCAGCTTCGTTATTATTTTCCCAATCTTGTTGTTCCCCTTCCGTCTCTGATTTCAGGTCTGTCTCCTGCGTATATCTTTCCTGCTCCTTCTCTACTCTGACCACATTCTCTTTTAAGCTTACTGTTTCACCTTCCCACCTTCTATTCATCTCACTTATTTTTTCTCTCGTACTTTCCACCAAAATCTTTCATGCTCTTCTCGTTCTTCTGCTTCGTTCGTTTTCCATCTCATTTCTTATGAATTCTCTTTCACTATTTTCAACTCCACTACTATCAGTCTATTTATTTCTTCCTTCGAGTATCCTAGATTCTGTTCGTCCGTTTTCGCTCCGTCTTGGTTTATTACCTTCTCTCGCTCCCATCTGTCTGTCCTGACTTTATGGTGTCACTCTCTCTTCTTCTGCCTTGTGTTGACCCACCTCTTTCTCCCTGTTGTACAGACCGAAATCCGGTATGGTCCGGAGTGGTTGCCATGGGGTACCGTTTATCTTTCTGGATTTTACCAATATACGGTTCATTCCGAACTTGTGCGAGAATTCAAGAGTGCTAGCCTGAGACAAATCCTGTAGAAAGTCATTAGACGTCGTGTCAATATTATCCTTGTGTAGACTAGTACGCTTTTTGCGTGTTCCAGGGAGAGTAACACATTTGGAACAATACTTAATTTATTCAACTCGAACTCGAAAAAAAAACAAACAAAAAAGAAAATCTACTCGACCCGACTAGAGTTTATCGTCACAATTCTAATTTATATACTCTATACGAATAGTGTTAGTCTTCCTGGAAAATTCAAACAGCGTTAGCCTTCGTGGGATTTTGAACCGTGCTAATCGATGTAAGGATAAAACTATTTGACATAATCTATGTTAATAAAAGTTTTTATATCGTCGAAATGTGATTTATGACCCGTAAGGTGCCAGTGTTATGATAAACAGAAAGCGCATAGAATATTTGGGTCGCATTTTTTTCGTAAAATTAATTTCAAACGTTATAAGCATTTACAGTTTGTATATTTTATATGTATATGTATATATATTTTTTTAAACTTTAATCATACCGAAATAAAGAGAATAAAAAAAAATAGAGTTCCTTAATCATTTTTGATTGACAACTTTATGCTTATGTAAAAAAATTTAGTCATTTTATTCTATTTGGAATTAAACAAAAATTAAAGGACATGTAGCAGTTTTAATTGCTCATGACATCACGAATATATATATATATATATATATATATATATATATATATATATATATATATATATATATATATATATATATATATATATATATATATATATATATATATATATATATATTTCGCTAGTAATAAAAGTTACACTTTGGTAATTATTTCGGTATGATTAAAGTTGAAAAAGTTTGAACCGACAGACAATACGTAACAATCGTATATTGGCGAGATATATAGAAGTGTTAGTAAACAACTTAGATTTAATTTTGAAAAATTGCATGTTCATTGTTACCTTCAAAGTACTTGACACGAAAATACTATACAATTATATAAATTCACATAATAAAAATAAAGTAGCATGTTACATAATCCATTTCTGTCGCTTTTAACTTCCTTCAAGTTTCTTAATGCAAAAATACTACAATTACATAATTTATGTAACAGAGATGAAGTACAACATTACACTGATACAAATTCTAGTGGTCCTTTTAATGCCAAATATATTAGAAAAAGTCTCACAGATGTGCATTTTAGAGTTATAATACGCATGTAATTGATTTCCAAACACTCATAAATTAAAAAAATGTGTATTAAAGTTGTATCTAAAATTGACGATACTTATTTGAATTCGCCTTCAAGCACACTCAAAACACGCCTATGAACGTATGTCTTGAAAAAGAAATTCCTCATCAAGTATACCGATGCAATGCCAAAATAAAAAAGTATCTCTAAAATGAAACCATGAAGTTGAATATGCGTGTCCATAATCTTGGAACTGTCCCATCCGCGCTTAGACTCGCGACTGTCGGTGATCGGCGGCGGCGGCGTCAGCGACAGCAGCAGCGGCCCCGCTCCCAACCAGCCAATAGTGCCTCCAGCCTTTCTGAACGGAGCTCTCACTTGCCAGCCTTACCAAGGTATCTACGTTAACCACATCTACTTCCAATTGGCGAACGCCTTCTTCCTGCTCTCGCATCTGGCCCCGGCGGGCCTGCACGGTGCGCTCTACCTGCGCTGCACCCTCCTCGTTGGCTGTGCCTTCCTCGCTCTCTGGGCCTGGACGATAGTTTGCTGGCTGGACGCCGCCCTCTGGAACGCCCTCTTCGTCGGCATCAACTTCCTGCACGTGTGCACGCTGCTCTACAGGCTCAGGCCCGTCAAGTTCACCAAGGAGATCGAGGAGGTATGCGGCCGCACGGCTGGATATACCGATGTGTGGAATGTCAACTCTGTCGTTGAAAGAAAAGTGGCGAATTTCGTGGGCTTCTTGACCTTGGCAAGACCGTAGAATGCAAATTTACTAACTGATTCAACTTGTCGATATAGCGTTACGAGAAATAATGACTTTCGAATAATTACTGGGTCGAATTTCAAAAGCATGCAGAGCGTAAGGCTATAGTCTGTAATTTCGCAAATGGTGAAGCATAACGTTTAATAGTATAAGAAATATACGCTGTCGAGTATCTACACATTGGCATAAATGTTTTTCTACAAATCTGAAAGTAATATAATTTCGTTTATAAGAAGTTCTACTTACTAAATATAAAATTCTTCTTTAAACGGTAGTTATTATCTGTTTTCGACAATATGGTTTTTCTAATTTTAAATTTCGACAATGTGTTCATTCGAGTTATTGAAATTCAAATTCAGTTTGCTTTAATGGCAGAGTTGACATACTACATATCGGTACCCACTCGAGTATTCAAAGACCAACTGAAAATTTTTTTCTTTACCTACGCAGTTCAACGAAATTAGTGTTTTTTTTTATCTTTTTTTCCTTAATCATTTGAAATATAGCGTGCTTTTAATTAAGACATTGTTAAATTTAGTAAAAAAATCATTATCCAGTTGATGCAACTTGTTTTTATATCTTAAATGCGTATGCTGTATATGATTTTGTCACTATTTTTACCCCTCTACGGGAAAATATTTTTGCAGCCTATATAATGGATAATGGTGTTTTACAGGATTTAACTCGAGCTGATGCCCTTAACAGAACATAATGTAACACTTTGAGGGCTTGACCACCATACGGGTCGTAAAAATTTTATTAATATTTTATTAATTCGAATGAAAAACGTAACTAAATTATTTTAGAGGTAATTCATCAATTCTACGCGGTTTAAAAGACACCCACAGTCCGTTCTACCTCGGTTCTGCCGTTCAAGTCCGCATAGTTATAACTATTTTACAACACAAATTTAATTATTATCAAAAAAACGGCTCAGCACTGTACACGAGTAATGTGTTTTACGTCGTTGCCCTCAAAGTGTTAAAAGATGCTGCCTAAAATAATTCATTATCTCATTTTAAAGCTCCTTATTTCTTCAAAAATGTAAAATATTTAATCATTTATCTGCCACGGGTTTTCATGGGTTTTTATAAACAATTCAATTTTTAAATTTTCAAATAGTCAAATCACATCACGGAGTAATTTTAGCCGACCTTTTTTTATAACTCTAGCGTTCATCGGAATATTAAAATTCACATTGAAATGTCCTCAGGTGTACATTGCAGTCTTTCAGCCACTACGGGTATCTCGGCACCAGTTCAAGAAAGTTCTGAGCTGTATGAAAATTATCAGACAGCTAAAATATCAAGAAGTTTACGCGCAAGAAAAAGTAACCAAAGTCGATTCACTGTCTTTGGTACTCTCAGGAAAGTGAGTAGTAATGTCGAGAAGCTCATTGATAAATTTTATTGTTCCCAACAATACTAAAAACAAATCGTTTAAACATTAATTTTGACTATTATTCTTAATAGATTGGTCGTATCACAAAACGGAAAAGCACTGCACATAGTCTTTCCACATCAGTTTTTAGATTCACCGGAATGGTTCGGTGTGTCTACCGATGAATTTTTCCAGGTAACTTTTAAATTAATTCAAAACACTAGAAGTTTCTCTCAAAACAAAAATTAATTCTCGTTTTTGTCAAGGTATCGATTACCGCCATGGAAGAGTCGAGGGTGTTGCTCTGGCACCGGGATAAATTAAAATTGAGCATAATAAGCGATCAGTTTCTCCAAGCAGTCTTCGATCACATCCTCGGCCGTGATGTCGTTAAAAAGCTGATGCAGGTAAGCTCTCGCATTTTTCTTGCGTAAAGTGTGTCTGCATATTATGAGCCGATCGACCGAAGAACAAAGTGTACGTCATTGCCGAGTTAAGACATTGCACACAAAATATGATTTAATTGAGTAAATAACTTGATAGTAAATAAATTAAGTAAATAAAAAATTGATAAGCTTATTCACTTAAGTTAAATCATATTTTTTGTGCAATGTCTTAAGTCGATTTAGGCCGTTCTTCGAGCGAACGGCTTATATATCGTCGATTTGACAAAAAAGCAAATTGTATATATATTTGTATGTACATAAGTTGAAATTCTCTTAGATGTTAGTTTTTTGCGTTTGAGGCGAAAATAAAATTGATCGTCGCCGAGCCGAATATTATCTCTTCGTTTATCTTTTCTGTCTGCGGGAGCTCATGTAAGATATGTCTTAAAAGGATTGCGTGTGTTGTGGATTCTTCTCTTACTTACACTTTTCGAAAAGCTTTGCGATAACATTTATAGCCTAACGTTTGACCACCACTAATATACTCATTTTAACCCTTTTTTCAAAATGACATCTTTTTCTACAAAATATGTATATATCACTTTAAAAAAATTAAACATCACCAAGTGCACTTCTACAAAAACAATTATCGCTTCTATTGCAGCAAAAGATGTTTTTTGATTAATTTTATCGCATCATGAAAGTGAAAAATCGCTGCTTTCAATATCCATCTATTAAATTATAATCTAATATTGTTCGCTGAAAAGAGCTTATTTGTAACTATTTTTCTAGTACAATATAATTTTTATCAATCGAATTGTCTAATACTTTTCTACACTAAAATTACAATACAAACTTCAATCACAAAGTTTAATTTTTTTCGTTGATACAATAAAACCTAATAAAAGGAATTTTCATAAAGTCAATAAAAGTCATACTTTACGTAAGTGTAATAATAAAAAAGCTATCAAATAATATTTCAAAATGTGTCCTGCTTTTATAATTCAGTATTTAAAATAAATACAAAGTATTTTTTAATTGCGAGAAATGCTAAAACTCTGATACATAATTCCATTGAAAACCTGATTTTTACTTTTCACTTATTAAATTGATCAATCTTGAAACTAAACTGGAAGGCTGTTTGTAATATTGCAAAACAAAATTGATTTTTATTTGATAACATTTCTGAACAACTCGATTAAAGTGCCCGCATGCAAAATCTAGCCGACCACGAGAAAGTCTACCCTACGACATAGTACGGTTCATGCACATAATAATTGTACACATTATTATTTTGCGCAAAAAATTATATCCTTAATTTTGTTCACGTCGCCTTTTTAGTTTTACACATTATTCACAGTGCACAATTTTTGGTGTACACTCGAAGTGGAAAATATTTGATTCGATTTGAATTTCTCTAAATACTGCAATTTCATTATATCGAATGCATATTTTAGCTAACCTCATTGGAGTATTACAAGAAAATGTAACTAGTTCGAATCAGATATTTTCCACGTCGAGTGTACAATTTAAAAGCTTGGCCATTAACTATTAATTTTAGTGCATAAAAATATTGCGTATAAAAAATCGTTAATTTTAATTTTAAATACTGTGCAAAACTTGTGCGATGTGAACAAAATTTATGATACAGTTTTTTGTGCATAATCATAAAGTATATAACTGGGATGTTGCATGAAAAAAAGGTTTCGAAACCATTAGGTCCGTCTGAAAGAATGTCGAAATGTCGTTTCATGCAATACCTCAATTTCTTATGTGCATGAATCATATAATGCCTATCCTACTAATAAAAAATCACGTAACAGTTCACTTGATGCCACGAAACAAAAAATCAAATGTGTAAATATGTGGCCAAATCTAGTTCACACTTCATAAATCCTTATCAAGCTTTTAGGTATATATTCACGTAAGATCTTGAAAATTCCCGTGAGATCTTGGAAATTGTCCAGTGGGATCTTGAAAGTTCACAGTTCACGTAAAATCTTAAAAAATCGTGAAACTTCACTCAACATCTTAAAAAACCACGTGAATTCTTAAAAATTCCCATGAAATCTTTAGAATTCACTTGATATCTTAAACATTTACTTGATATCTTAAACATTCACTTGATATCTTAAACATTGACTTGATATTTTAAACATTTACTTGATATCTTAAACATTCACTTGATATCTTAAACATTCCCGTGAACATTCACCTACTACGAAATGTGAAGAAGTTTCTATGAACTGTCGAACGGATCATCGCGTGCCTCCTAGCTTCGCAATCTCACGTAAAACGTCACATGATTGTTCACCCAATATTCCTCCTTTTCCTTTCCCACTAAAAAACCAACGATCCTCCATCTACCAACCAAAGGCAAAATCTCCCCTCGCGACTCGCCGAAAGCTCTAACTACACCAGCACCCCCCAATTTTGTCTTTCTTTCCCGCGCACTCGTCGCGCAGGTGAGCGAGACGATGGCGGCCGCGAGCACGCAGCAGCTGCTCCAGCAGCAGCACCAGCAGCAGAACGGCCAGGTGATCGGGCTGAGCGGCCTGGCCAGCCAGGAGTGCGAGCTCGACGCCAAGATGTTCGTCGTGAAGAAGACGAACGACAGCCAGGGCATCACCGCCCTCATCAGCCGTCAGCTGCAAGGTATGTAACGGGGCCCCGCGAGAGAGCGATGTATATGTACATGTGTATATATGTGTACGCCTCGCTGTATATTGAGTATTCGTCGCATGCACTGCTCGCATGTGTACATGTGTTGCGTATATATATTTCCATCGTCACCCTCCGTATACTCTGTCTTTCACTGTGTCGCACCCACCCGAAACATGAGTATAATGCCAACTCAAGATTTTTTTAACTTAATTTTCGTTCGTAAAATAGCTACAAAAATAAAAAACAATAACACACTGCAATATTTAGTTGAAAGAAGTTGAGAAACGATAATAGAATAATAGAATTAAAGTAAAAGATTTCTAGCGTGAAAAATTGATTCTACTGGCTTGGTTTTACAAAAACATCAAATTTTGAGTTGGCAGTCTTGTTGTGGGGGTGCGATATATATATATATATATATATATATATATATATATATATATATACTCTTACTTTCGAAGCTTCATGATTCTTGTTCTATCACTTGAATGGCGCATGCGAGCCCTTGCCCGCTGTGTACATATTATTTAGCTCATTGTGTGGGTGTTTACTTGTACTCTGTGGTGTGTCGTTTCGTTGTCGCGATGAGATGTGTGCGCGCGTGCAAGGACGGGGATGCTTTTTCGGTGAATATTGGTTGGAATAGTACTTAGTAAAATACTACAATGAACAGATTTTCTACAGTTTCTTATCGTTTGGTAAATTATCTCCATAACGAGCATTTTTTTACTGTTTGTTTTTGACGTAACACAAAGTTATATAAAAACATTCTTTTATTTTTAATTGGAATAATAAAGTAAGAGATATAAGTAATAGTTATTAATAAATAATAAGCTGTGACACCGTAAAAAAGTTTCCGTCCGAATATGTGCATATGAATCGCTATCTCTTTAAATTAATCAATCATAAATAAAAAGCTGTAAGGTTGAGATGATACTGAAATGATTTTTCTGAATATTTGAAATAACTTTTTTTATAATTCAGATTATAAAAATTGGTTTACTGTTATCAAAAAAGTGTTCATAGGGATACAAGTGCTAGAATCACTCTTCGGTGATTTCATCGAACACCTTAATTTAGGTCTTGGTAAAGGTCTGATAGTCAAATAAAATAGACCAATCTTTTTAAAACTAGTGTAAATTATTATAAACTCATTTAACAATATTTTTAAATGGATAACATTGCCTTTAGTATTCTATTATGTTGTACATAGGTTTAAAAGCAAAATACTTTCACTAAATATTTATCTATACCTAATGAACAAATATTACTTTATTATAAAGATTTCTTTTTATCTACATACGCATTTAACTATTAGATAAAAAAGTAGATAATGATATTCGGTATTTTAATTATAGATCATTTATCAAAGTAATGTATTATCTAGATAAATAACCTTTTTGTACTAAGTTTAAAAATCATTGACCTATTTTTGTAACTTTCTAGATATACTTTTGTAAATAAAATCTAAAGTTTAAAATTATCAATGATCGTTTATCTTTTCTCAAAGACCATGCATTTTTCTGATGACTAAATGCACAGTGTATCCCCACAGACCAGAATCGAAGTATTCGATGAACCCACTCAGCGAACAGTGATTTTTGCCATCCCGAAGACCAAAATCAAAATCTCAAGCAAAATGACAAAACAACCCATCATATATACAAATCCTCACACGCGCGCACACATCTCATCCACATATCTACATATCGCGCGTCTCCAACCCTTCAACACATCTCTACATATCTCTCTCTCTAAAAAAGAAGCAACCCCCACAATATACTCGTCATTAATATAATTTTCGCACCTGTTCTTTCGTTTGTTTTGTTTGTTTCTTGTTTGCCCGTCTCTTCTCCTCCTTCTCCGCGCGCTCGCCCACTCCGGTCTTGTGTGTGTCTCTCGGCACCGGTCCCAATTACCCGCCATACGTAACCCCGGGGCCGGCCGCCGCGCGCAGAGGAGCGCGTGCCGCTGCTGTACTCGAGCGCCGACGTCCTGAGCAACGCCCTGCACCGGCCCCACCTACAGCAGCAGCCTCGTCCGCAGCAGTCGGCCACCTCAGCTGGTCCCCGCGTACCGCTGATGCTAACTCCGTCGGAGCCGTCGACACCTACTTCGGCCCCTTGCACGCCCGTCTCCGGCTGCGCCGTGCGCTCCTCGTACCGGTAAACACACACCACGCACACGCGCGCAAGTAGAGAAAGAGAGAGAACGAAGGGAACAAAAAAAGTCAGAAAGATAGATAGAGGGGGAGAGAGAAGGAAAGAAACGTGATCCTCGCCACAAGGGAGCTGGAGCGGTGCCGATCAGGGGAAGCGAGGCAAGTGCGCTGGTGTTGTACGTACGTATTGTGTGTGCGAGCTGAGAGCGAAGAGATACGAGCTAGAGCAATATCTTGGGTATTAGTTGATTATTGAACGGACTGCACGATTTGACTATTGGTGCGTACGAGCGTACACGTGAGCCGATTCGTCGGCGAAGGTGAGTTTCAAGAATGACGTTTTATCGTTTAGTCGTAGACAGTCGTGGGCAAAATATCTTTTGTTTTTGGAAACTATGAGGATAGAAGGTAATTGATTGTCTCAAAGTATTATTCCGATACATATTATACTAGGTGCACACTTATCTAGATACATTTGTGTCTATAAATCTAAGTAAATTGATATGTAATTATCTAGATAAATTGGTATCTAATTATCTAGATAAATTGGTATATAGTTACCTAGAAACATTGGTATCTAATTATCTTGATAAATTAGAAACTAATTATATACTTAAAATAGATATTTAGTTACTTAGATCAATTGGTATGTAATTATCAAGATAAACAGTTACTTAGATTCATTGGTATCTAATTATCTAGATAAGCAGTTACCTAGTTAGCATCTAGTTAACTAGATTAAGTTACCTAAGTAACTTGTTATTTAGATACGATTATTAAGATCAAGGTATCCGAATAATTTGTTATCCAATTATTTATATAAATTATTATCCAGGTATCTAGATAAATGGTTACCTAGGTATTTGGATAAATTGTTATCAAGATACAGTGCACTATTTATCTAGATACGCGGTTATCTATATAAACTTACTTATTCAGTTATCTATTCATCAAGGTACACAATTATCTAGTTATCAAGATACAGTTTTCTGAATACATTCCAATCTAGTAATCTAAATATCTACTTTTAAGTAAATATAAAAAAAAATTTCATTACAATGTCATTTTTTAGTTAATATGTATCTAGATAACGCTTTATCTAGTTAAAAAATCTAGATCATGTGGTTCAGCTTTTTGATCAGATCATTTATTTAGATAATACAATATTGAGATAAATTTTGTATTTTTTAGCTTTAAATTGATCCAATTTCTTTATTTTAACTAGATGTGAGTATCTTTATGCTATACAGATTTTTTTAATAAAGATACTTCTTTATTTAGATTGGCATCCAAATAAATTTATCTAATATTTAAATACTTGCCCATGACTGGTTGTAGCGTGTATACGCGCTGTGTGTGTCTACGGTGAACTAATATATTTACGCGTACGATAAAGTTTCGACAATTTCCATTGCTGGCTAAAAATTCGAGATGAAGATTGAAGTTTGACCGATTTTTTATATGAAATAGGAGATTTTTCTAAGAAAAAGTATATTGTAACGTAAAGTTTTGTAGAAACGTTGTCATCGGTGCCTTTGAATTAGTATAGAGAATATTAAGACTTTCGGACACTTGATTTGATAAAAAGAAAAATGAAGTCTAGTCTATAATACCGTTTATAAGTAGTACTATGCTAAAAAAAGAAGAGTGTCTTGTTTATCGACTTTACCGGTGAGCTGATTGTGGAAAATGTTTAGATTTCAACAATTTATTTTTTGTATTTTACTAAATGTAATCGAAACTTAACTAAATGTATTGTATGTAGTCTTACGAATACTCGTTACTTGTTAACGTTTCGAGAATAAGTGAAAGAAAACGATGCAATGAATTTTAATTCTGCTAAACATCGCTGTGTATATGTATTATGTATAGGTTGTGCTGCGATGAAGATTTATTTTTTAACCATTCCGCTTGCAATATATATTAATATTTTTTGATGGATCTATCAAAGAGTAATATTGTGATATTGAATGTCTTTATGTTTTTTTGCGAGAAGACTTATTTAAACGATACCATTGCAGTCAAATATATCTAAGTAAAGCTTTTTTTTTATTATTTTATCGTTATCGTTACCACTATTGTTTATGCAAAGGTCAATGAGTAGTTTTTGAGGCTTAATGTTTGCAAGTCATAAATATTGCCTACGACATTTTATAATGTTAAAATTTATGTAAGGTAAGACACGAACACAACATGTCACATGGACACTCAAAACAACGAAAAATAGTCACCTGTGAAGGAATAATATTTTATATTAATATTTATTTATGTGTAATAAATTAGAGAAACAAGCTATTATGCTAGATTTTTATGAAAATAAAAGATGAATAAATAGATAAACTGGAAATGGCTTTTTATTGACTTTATTTCAAAACACATTCTACAAAAAGCAATTTCAACTTATTACAATGATCGGGCTGCAACTTTACTGATCTGAATTTCTTTTTTGTACTCAGGTTTACCTAGGATTAAATATTATTACTGTGGTAAGTTCTATAGAAAAATCAATAACATTAATTATCATTGACATCCTATCAGCATGAACATTAATCTAATTCATATATAATTCTAAATTCAATTTCATTTTCTTATAAAATAAACTGTGAATTATGAAAATTAAAATAGAAAGAAGCTAAAATAATCACAATCACTAAACCATACACATATTACACGTAGGCTGGTCAAAATAAAATGCAGTAGACATTTTTTATCAACTAATATGTAATACATTATTAAGTAAAAGTAGTATTTAAATATTAGAAACTTAACACAATGGCAATTTATTTTTGTAGTATTTTGCTTTGTTATTAATAAATGGACTTTTTCAATGTTTTCCATTTAAATTTGTAATCACAGAGTGGACATACCTGTATGTTTTATTCAAAGTATTTTTACAATATTGATGGTTAATCGAGGGTGTAGAGTTAGAAAGTAAAAAAATTAAGAACCAGCACCTTTTGCAATATAAATATGAATTCAGTCTTAAATTTGACTTATCTAATCATCACGCTGCATGCAAAATTATTTACTTGTGAAAGCTGCATGCTTTTGCTCTCCAATTAAAGTCCTTTGATGTTCTAGTTAACATTTTTCATTATTAAAAGTTGTTGCTATAGTTTTATACTAGGATATCCTTTTTTTAAATTTACATAATTATTCATCATTATTCTGGCAAACTTACGCATTTCTGCAAATATTAAAATTTAACTACTTATTTAAAGTATAGAGTAAAATCATTCATCTAAAAATTATATACAATCAGAACAATAAGTTAGAGAATATAAAGGGCTGTACTAATGTAACAATAAATATTTAAACTTAAGAAAATTAAAAATGCACATAAAGGGATATTGAACAAGCCTCTATAAGTTTTGGAAAACTTAAATCATTCATTTCTTCATCATCAGTCATCAAATTGAATTACTTTCATACTTGAAATTTCAGGAACAGCTAGTAAATTAATGCGAACCATTAATATTTGCAGCTTCGGGGGATCCAAATGCTTGGCGCTTGGGGAGGATTGAAGAGACTGACCACGAGACGCCTGTCTGAAGGCTCTAAAGCGAGGAAAATCATCCACACACTCATACACACAAACGCATACCAGAGAAAAAGTATATCCTTCTTGAGTCAATAACGAGAAAACAGTAAAACAAAGAAAAAACAAATATAAAGAAATTGTGTTATGCTTGAACTGTTCGTACACATTGTATAAGTCATAGTCAAGGATGAGAGCAAAACAAAAACTTATAACGTGGAAACCTAGTGCAATGTTCTGTGCGTATCAAACAATCGTTTCATGAATGTGAGGAATCAGACAAACAACATCGTTTGAATAATTCGACGAGACGAAGTTTTATTTGCGAGCCTGATTTTGTGAATAGTATTTATTTTACTATTTCGATAAGTACACAAAATATTTGCTGACTAACTCTAGAATATATTGTGTAAGGGTTTTTTTTTAACTTATTTTAACTTTTAACTATT
This sequence comes from Gastracanthus pulcherrimus, assembly GCA_949152435.1. Classification (NCBI taxonomy): domain Eukaryota; kingdom Metazoa; phylum Arthropoda; class Insecta; order Hymenoptera; family Pteromalidae; genus Gastracanthus; species Gastracanthus pulcherrimus. The sequence goes on from OX424572.1 coordinate 9,634,763, forward strand.
TTTTGTAAAGTACTTTTTTTTATTTGTACTTAAGAAAGATTACTTACTTTTTAAGCTTTAAATAATTATTGATACGTATAAAATGAATTTATCCTGTAGTTTTTAAATAATTAAAATTATAAATTTTTATTGAATGTTACTTCGAAATCGTGACATATTCGTTTTCATATTGCTAATAAAAATTTGATTATTTTTATACAAATATTAATATTAATAGTATAGAAATAATATATTTTTATAAGAAACTAAGGCATGAAAATGATTATTAAAGAACCACTTGTTTAAAAATTAATGTTTTAATTATATTATGTATACGAATATATGTTTCTGCATTTTCAATATACAAAGTCTGAGCACTTTATTGCCACTGTAGATTTTCTACATATAATAAGTATTTCAAAATAATTATTGAAAATCACAAAATGAGCATCTATTCAGTGTCTTCGAATTATTTGTACGATGCTTGTGCAGTTGGAGAAAATGTCATTCCATTGTCACCAAAGCTGGAGAAAACGCAAACCTAGTCATTTGCAAAGAGAACAAGAGACAATTAGTTTGTGAGTGGAAGCAGTCGAAGATTCTCTCGATTGATCGTATGTGATTGTTATGTGAGTTTGTCACTGTAAGACGAATTCACACGTGTATTTCACTATTATAAAACTATAACTGAGAAGAAATATTACGAGAAAAAAGAGACATTAACCTCGCAGGTACACTTGCAAGAATTGATTAAGTGGAGTTAAGTGTCTTTAACTAGTTTGTGAAAGATAATTTCTGTTTTTGTTAAATTTTTCTGAATTATATATAACTGAATGCTTAAACTTATATTACCTGACTAGCTTTCTAAGTTATTTGAAAAACTTAAACATTCCCAAAGCGTTTATTATTGATACTAGTCACTTGTGGAATATTATTTCGTTTTCTTTTATTAATTATTGTTGTAATTAATTAGAAGTTTAAGCATTGAGTTATATGTATCTTTAGTGAACTTTATAAAATAAAACTCACAAAAATTCAATACGAGGGAAAGATGTCTTTATTAAAGATGCTCAGCAATGTGCTGTAGTTCGTTATAAAATTCGAATTTAACTTTGGTTCTGCGTTTAAAGTCGACATACATTTATTGTTTGTTAAATGCTAATTATCTTAAGTCATTTAAGTTATATTATTCATTACAAAACTCGAGGCTTGCTCCATTGAAACTTACCGCAACATACTCAGCTGTTGACTGAATCTCACCTGAAGAGTTACTTTCGACCCTTGTTCAGTGACTGTTGTGCACAAGAAACCATTTAAATTTTGATATATTATTGTATATATATATATATTTTATTGTAAATATCGTGAGCGTCGTAAGTAGTGAATAAAACGCAGATTTCTCATTCGTCGAAAAAGTAATAATAATCAATGTCAGTGAGCGTTGAGGGCAGGTTTCATTGGAACAAGCCTTTCCTTGATTTTCGCAGCGGCTTGGCATGACTGGAAACTCGAAATGCTAAACAAAGTTTATAGGAGGTCTATGGAACCAGTGCCTTTTATTTATCATGCTTTCAACTGTTTTTTCTAGTCAGCGTGCCTCAAGAAATTTCAAATGAGATTTCTGTGGTGACAAAAAAAAATTGACTCCAGGCAGGCATCTTTAAGTATAAATTATGCATGTACATATGTATTTATATATATTTCCCTTGTACTTTGTTTCAAAAGTATATGAAGTGATTCTGTACATTCCATCTCGCAATACGATTCTTTTTGTATTACGTTTATGTATAGAAAATCTTATGTAAAAATATTTTACATAGCTGTTGTAGGTAGAATACAATGAGTCGAAATTTTTTTATCACCACAGACTTTTGTGTGCTCGTTTTCTGCTTCTTAAGGGGGTCTTTAGTAAAATTAATAAAAAATCAAGAAACAATAGGACAAAAATAACACTTTTTTTATTTTCTTCTGAGGATCAAAAGTTTGAATTAAAGAAAAAAAATATAAATTGAATAAAAAATGTTTGTATCACAAATTGATAAAAATGATTATAAAAAGACTGATTCTTGACTATAGATCTCCTTTACAGATTGTGTAAAACCAATTCTTACTGGCTTTGTTTTAATCTTATGAGTGCTTTGTAAAACACTTCGGCCTGCAAAGACATGAGATTGTTCGGCTTTCGACAGACATGCCATGATACTTTGCACGTGCTTCTTTTATGTGAAAAATTTTCTCTTTATCATAACAATAAAACTTTGTTTCAACTGCTTTGTTCATCATGGCCATTTTATTATTTATTTTCTTTGAGTCAAGACCTCTCACCATACTTAATGCTCTTATGCAGCATGACTGTGCTAAATGTTGTTATGCTCTAGCCTCTCATAAAGTCATTATTTTATTTCACATTCTTTCTTAACAATCCTAAGATTACAAAAACATTTGTTTGTCCTTTTCAAATGCAAAGAACATGCACTTATCGTTAATCAGTTTTTTTACTAACAAAATAGTTGTTATAACGTTCAAAAAATGAAATTAATAAGTTTCTATTATTAAAATGCATCTTTTTTTTAAATCATCTTTATTGCAAAGTCTTCATTTTCCAATAAGTAATATTTTCTAAAATATTACAAATTTGTGTTTACATACGTATTTTAGGATAAAATAAAAATACTTCTAAATTCATATTGGTATATTTAAAAAAAAAAAAGATGTTTTATAAAAGTAATTACTTGAAAAATTAAAATAATAAATTATAATTTGAAATAATACGCACTGCCAAGTTACATTTAAAAAAATCATGCTGACCAAGATTTTAATATTTAAAAAAGACAAATGAATATTTTTGTACTTTTCTTACGAAATATTTTAAAACAGAAAGGTTGATAAAAAAGTGCTATTTATATTTTTACAATATTTTGTTGCACAAAATTGTAGCTTTCTCAAAAGTATATTTAACTCTATCATTGGTATATATGATTATGTATCATTATTAAAAGTAATGATCATAAGATCTTTTACAATTCTAATATTATCAACTATCCTATTTTAATTAGGTTTTAATTTAATTAATGTCATACAGGACTGATTAACTAATAATGAAAATGGATAATTCATTTTGTTTTTAATATCTTTGTTTGTAACATATTATAATGTATCTTTGATTTAAGGTGATTTTAAACCCTGTGGTACTGGTAAATATGAAGAACCACTTTTTTCATTCATTTTTCAATCTTAAGAAAATATCTTTATGGAAAGTTGTTCTTTTTGATTGGAACAACAACTTTCCATAGAGTTATTTACTTAAAATTGAAAACGAAATGAGAAAAGTGGCTCCTCGTATTTGTCGGTAACAGGTGTCTTTAGCATCACATTAAGTAAAATGGAAAAATGGTGGTATTAGAAAAAAAACGTATTTAAAACGAAAATCGTGTGTGATCGAACTGTGGCTCAAAATTCTGGGTATGGGATCAGTTAAATCATAAACTACAAATTTTTAAAAAAACATTGTTTCTCATTTTATTTCTCATGAATGTAGTTAAAATGATTACATTCACATGTGACCATTGATGAACAATTCGACCAGAAGAAGAAATCCGACCAATATAACAAATATTTGCATCATGAGATTATAATAGTCGGTAGAAAAAGGTTGAGTACACCATAAAATTTTTCGTACAAAAAATCATCCAATTTATCAAATCAGAAGCATTTTGAAATTTAGATTTTTTACATTACCTTTTTATTACTTTCATACACTTAAAACAATAAAAGAATATCTTATAAATTAGAATAGATGATTGTAATTTTCAGTTATAGTTCTTTTTATTTTAAACATGTACATGTACATGCATTCCTTTATCATAGCTATCCTATGTTCGAAACGAAAAAATAATAGAAAAGCAGTAAAGTTAAAGTTACGTATGAAACATAAACTTATAAGTCAAATATGACTTTAAAACTTTAAGAATGCTTTCCAAAAAATTTTTAAGTACACTCAAAATATTTATTGGTACTGTATATATTGGAGTGTCCAAGCTTCTGAGGACTTTGTTATGAAAATCGTAAAAACTACACTTAAGCGTTCAATGTTTTATAAAAAAAAAAGAAAAAAAAATATATAATAAAACTATGGGTATTGCATATAGTTGGAATTCGAAGTCTATATATAATACAATAAACAAAAATCGTTATTTTTGTAAAAAAAAAAAAGAACCTAAAAAATTCAGTTACGGCCACGAAATCTTCTGGCGCTTTTTGACTTCTGTCTGTGCTGAATCCTGAAATCAACATATTTGTCCTTAATGTATACACTTCAACAATTGACGTGCAAGTTTAACTGATTAAAGAAGCAAAAAAAATTTACTCACCTCGTTGTCATTAACTTTACGTTTTAAACCATTCTCTGGTAAACCGTTTGTTTCGTCTGAGGAATTTGATAGACGTATTTTCTTTGGCAATGCATTTGTATCTTCGCAGGATGGTTTTAATCTTCCACTATTAGTTTTGGTGGATGAATTTCTTTGACTAGAAATTGCCGACCTATAAATTTAAGATTTTAAATCTTAATAATCGTCATTAAACTTCAATTCGTACAAAAACTAAATATTTTTATAGTATTATATATGATTTAGTTTGTCGAGTTATAATTTAAAATGAAACCTTCGGATATATGTTTATCTTATCATTAATTCTTATATAAGAGTTTGAAAAGTAATAATAATAATTCTTTATTTCCTGTATAGATTTTACATCTGTTTACAATTTCCAATCTTAGTCTTTTCTTCTTTCCTTGCAGTCCATTATATAATATTACCATTATCACTATTCATTTCACTTTTTACCAAATACCCTAATTCTTTTTCATAATTCTCATTCCTTTCTGAGATTCAATTCTTGCCCTAGCAACTTTATCAAATTCGCGAGTATATTGGCATAGGCCCCCATAGGCTCTCCGTTCAATAGTATATTACGATACATGTGACCTAAGTGGCCCATAATTGCACGGCGCGTAGTTAGCGCCCGAGCGTAGCGAGGGCGATACCGTCGCGCCGTGCAATTATGGACACTTAGGTCACGAGTATCGTATACTATTTTGTAGCACGAGTGACATAAACCCGCCACCGACATCGGGGAGGGTGTATGGTGCGGGGGTGGGCCGGGCGGGGGAAGAGGGGGGGTTTCGGGGGGGCGAAGCCCCCCCGCATAAAAAAAAATAAAAATATAATCCAAAAAACATAAAAAATAAATTAAAGAAATTAGAAATCGTATAAACAAATTATTATTTAACCAAAATTCATTAGTTAATTAATAATCAATGTCAACTATTATACATTGTTTGAATAGAACCTTATATAAATAAGATATTTTGTTTTTTGAAAAGATAATAAATGTTTATTATTACCAGTTAATTAGAATATATTTATTTACCCTAATTGAAATTTTTTAAATTAAATTTTAATAAATTTCTAATATTAATCATGAAAAAAATTAGTACTGAATTTTAAATTGAATTTCAGATTGAATATTCAAAATACGCGCCAAATTGTCATATACAATCAGTTGAACTAACCTCTAAATTTGAAGCATTATTTTAAGGATTTATAATTATTCTCTGATTCTTGACATGCGTATTTACCAGCTTTACTACTTCTTTTTTCTATTATTATGAACGAAAACGTTTATTTTGAGTGTTTTTAGTTTTTATTATAGGATAGTAGGGATCTGTGGCCTATGTGAATTCATTATTACACTGTGTAATAAAGCGCCACTTAGGTCACGGATAAGCGTGACCTAAGTGCGGGTTTAGGTCACACAGTGCTATAAAATAGTATATTATGACACTGTTGTGGGAGATGGTTTTCTACCTTGCTCGAGGGTTTTCGCACGAGCGAAGCGAGTGAGAAAATCGAGCAAGGTAGAAAAACACCTCCCACAACAGTCTCATACGATATTTTATAGCACAACAACCTCAAAATCGACAATAAAGTTGGCATTTTGAGGTTAGTGTGCTATAAAAAATTTTATAGCACTGTGTGACCTAAACCCGCACTTAGGTCACGCTTATCCGTGACCTAAGTGGCGCTTTATTACACAGTGTAATAATGAATTCACATAGGCCACAGATCCCTACTATCCTATAATAAAAACTAAAAACACTCAAAATAAACGTTTTCGTTCATAATAATAGAAAAAAGAAGTAGTAAAGCTGGTAAATACGCATGTCAAGAATCAGAGAATAATTATAAATCCTTAAAATAATGCTTCAAATTTAGAGGTTAGTTCAACTGATTGTATATGACAATTTGGCGCGTATTTTGAATATTCAATCTGAAATTCAATTTAAAATTCAGTACTAATTTTTTTCATGATTAATATTAGAAATTTATTAAAATTTAATTTAAAAAATTTCAATTAGGGTAAATAAATATATTCTAATTAACTGGTAATAATAAACATTTATTATCTTTTCAAAAAACAAAATATCTTATTTATATAAGGTTCTATTCAAACAATGTATAATAGTTGACATTGATTATTAATTAACTAATGAATTTTGGTTAAATAATAATTTGTTTATACGATTTCTAATTTCTTTAATTTATTTTTTATGTTTTTTGGATTATATTTTTATTTTTTTTTATGCGGGGGGGCTTCGCCCCCCCGAAACCCCCCCTCTTCCCCCGCCCGGCCCACCCCCGCACCATACACCCTCCCCGATGTCGGTGGCGGGTTTATGTCACTCGTGCTACAAAATAGTATACGATACTCGTGACCTAAGTGTCCATAATTGCACGGCGCGACGGTATCGCCCTCGCTACGCTCGGGCGCTAACTACGCGCCGTGCAATTATGGGCCACTTAGGTCACATGTATCGTAATATACTATTTCATCTTTCTAATACTTCCATTTCCTCGCCGTGTAGTTTTCTATCATCAACTTCCTTAACCCATTCTTTTTTTATTACCCTTCTAGCCTCCTCACATACCCATATGTGCTCTAAGCTCTCCCTTTCCCTGCATATTCTACATTCAGTTTCCCTAAAACCCTTATTCCTTCCTCTTCCAATGTCTCCGCATCTTATTCTTGCCTATTGTTCTTTACTTAGCCCACTTACCTCTCAATTTTCGCAATATTTCTCTTTTCCTATATCTATTTTCCAATTCCTATAATTTGTACAGTAATTAGATTTATCTATTTTAGCCCAATCCCTTTGTATTTCCTGTTCTACCTTAACTTTAACCCCTCTTTCTAGCTTGTTTCTTATTTCACTTAGTCCACTCTTACTCTTACATTCGTATATCATTCTTATTATCTCCCCATCTCCTATACTTCATCGCTTTCTTCAGTTCTCTACCCCACTTTGATGGGTTCAATATCCCTCTTATCTCCTCTCTTAAACATATAATTCTCCACCTTCCTTTCCCCATTTCTAGTATATTTATTATATATTTGCTTGCTCTATTCCTACTCGTTATCTCTATACTATGTTTCCCTGCCACCATCCTCCATACATAACTTGGTGTGTTCCGATTCAATCCCATCGCCATCTTAATATATCTATTTTGTATTTTCTCTATTGATTCTTGCCAACTCCATCCCCATATAAACAACTCGATCTCGCTATTGTCTAAAAAATATATTCTCCTATTTAGATTTCCAATTCTTGCCCTTTTCCATAAATCCCATACCATATTGATTGCCTTATGCACCTTTGTAGCTAACTTATTTGTATTTAACCCATATGAATTTGCTTGCGTTAACCAGTCCCCAAGTATTTGTACAAATTCACCATCTCCAGTTTCTCTCCCTTATAAAGCCATTTATCTTTATTCCCATTTCTCCCTCTATTTTTAAACACTATGATTTTCGTTTTTTTGTGCTAGTACGAATAAAGTTTGAAAAATGTCTCTATAACACTTCGTTCAAACTTTATTCGTCGAGCTATTGAAATTTTAACTAGAAAATTCGCAAGAGGATAAATTATAACACAGCGGAGAGCAAGTATCTCGTCATTTTGCTTAATTCACTTTCTATCTTTATTTACAGCTAAAATAGTTGATTCTCAGTCGGTAATTTTATGGCGTGAAATTTGAATTTTAAATTGACTTAAGTACCCCCGTCTTCTCTGTCCTTGCTTCCTTACCTCTTCCGATATGTCGCCATCTCTGTTTTCAGTTCCCCAGCTATGTCGTCCCAATAGTACCACGTCCTCGCTACCTGGATCTTCAAGTATCCTGCCTTTGCTCTTAACCCATTTCTTCTTTCACCTTTTTCTATTTTTTCCAACCATCTTTGAATTTCCATTTCCCTCTGTGTGTAGTCATCTTCCAACCTTATCTTTGTTCCTCTCAGCACTGATTTTTTCTTCATTAACTGTACTTTGTTCTTGAAGGATTCCAGTTCGACCATCAGTCCCCCTCCTATTGCCTTGATGTTACTTATATAGACATCCATTTCTAAGTACTTCTTAATTATTTCTTTTACTTCCTTTTCCAGGACATATCCTACTGTCCTTATTCCTCTAATTAGTATATTTTTCTTCCTGTCTCTTCGTTCCTTTAATTCCCACTCCAGCTCTTGTTCGCTTAATACTTCTGGTATATCTCTCAAATATTCTCTGTTCATCCAATCTATGTGGCTATTATTAATCCTCTCCTCGCAGCTCTCTTCTTCACTCGCCGTGCCCTCTTCCTCATCCGTGTATTGGTCTTGTGTACTTATCCGACTGTTTGAATCCACTGATTCAGCCCGCTCCTTCTCTATTTTCATTCCTGTACCATCTTCTCTTCTTAGCATCAGTATCTGGACACTTTCCTTTAACTCCTTTATTTCTTCATGACGATCCCTTATTTCCTTGACCCATTTATCCTTTAGTTCTCGCAGTTTAGCTTCTCTATTTACCTTTTCTAATCTTAGTTCCTGTATATCGCCTTCCAATCTTTCCACTTTGCTTTCTATTCTGTTCCATCTCTCCTCTGCCAATGCTCCACAAGTATCACAATTGACTTCTCTTATCTCTGTTTGTGTCGAGCTTTCCAACTGTGATTCTTTTGCCTCTACCTTACCATCTGTTCCTTTCAGATGTGCGCGCACAGTTGTCATCTGTGGCTCTACTTTGCCCGCTATTGATGCTCGTCTCGGTGAGACCGATGTCGCGCTTTCCTTTTCCTCGATCTCCTTCTCTCTCTCCCTTAGATTTTCTCTGCCCTCGCAGTCTTTTTCCTCTTTCACTTGATTTTCCTGGTTTCCCTGGCTGTCATCTCTCCTTTTTTCCTCTTCCTTTCTTTTTGGGGTTCTTCGCAATTGACCTCTTTTTCCGAACCTCACTTCCAAGTCCCTCCCACCTCCCTTCGACAAATTCTTTCTCATATTTACTGTCTCCACTGTTTCTTCTTGCACTTTCCTTGGCCTGCCTCTACCTCTCTTTCTTTCTCCCTTATGCTCATTTGCTCCTGCTTCCTCGTTTAGACTTTCAGAGCCTTCTCGTTCTTCTTCGGCCCCATATTTCCTAACCTCTCCTTCTTTCTATTACTTTCTTTTTCTTATTTCACCTATCTCCGATGTTTCTTCCTTGAGATAACAAAACCTGTTGCTTTTTGCGCCTATCTTTTCACCTTCTCCTACTTTATATTGATGTTTTTACCCTTATTTCCCTTTTCATTGCTATTTATTATCGGAGCTCTAACGCGCGCGCGATGCCGGCGCAGCGGCCTAACCGATATTTGTACACTATTACTACTATTAAGTTTTCGTTTAAAGAAAATAAATTATTCCTAACTAACTTAAAAATAATTTCAATAAACTTTTTAATCAAAAATGATTTATACAAACAGTTTCGCTTCTGGCTTACCACAGTGAAATTACAATGCTTAGAATTCATTTAGCTTCGTGATTTTACATGAAAAGGTGTTTTTGCAGCACTGAAGACTGGAAATAATGGTACCTGTATTGAGAATAGTAAATTTATTTCAGAGTTGACTTTTACTTACGTCTAATTTGACCAGACGAAAAATTGGATTTGGCAAGTCAACAATTATATTACTAAACTGCGACATAGGTACCATTATTCCCAGTTCTGGAATAAATACTTCGATAGAAATTTCTTTTACAGTGATTCAACACTTATCAACCAGTTGTTTACTTGGTATTGGTTATAACTTTTGATTTTCTCATTTTTCTATTTACACTTTTAAAGAATCTTTGTCCTTCCGATTTACATTTGAGTGACAGAAAAATATTTTTATTTGGCGTATTGATACTTCTATAATATGTAACTAACCAGGACTTATTCTAAGGGGTAGTTACACCGAAAACGATACTTACAAATTTAAAACCGGTAGTTACCGATCTCGATAGTAAGTATGGTAGTAAGTAAATTAACTATCACTTTGGCCACAGTGCAGTTTTCTACATAAACGGAAACCCTAAATCTAAATAACTCATAGACAGACAAATTTAAATTAAAATAAATTTAAATAACATAACTAAAACCATTAAAATCCGATTAATTAATTAATTAAGGGCAGTAATTATTAATACAAAAATGAGTAAACAATAAACCAAAAACGCTTAAAACATAAAGAATTACATAAAGTTTAGATAATAAAATCATTAAGGGGGTGTCAACCCATTCAAATTTCCCGCCAAAATTCCTAACCTCAAATTCTTTAACAATTGATTAACAATTAATAAATAAAATAAATTATGAAAAACCAAGACATCATTGCCCTCCATAATACAATTATCTCAAAATGTGCGAAGTTAGACTCGAACCTTCAAATTTCGTTCGAAAGCCATTCGTAGAGGTTTTGAAGTTTTTGTTTGAAACTTCGCACATTGATAGATAATTGTATTACGGAGGTCAATGACCTCTTAGTTTTTCATAATTATACTTATTCTTTTAATTAAAGCCAATATTTCATAATTCTCGGGTCGGTAAGGTAGGAAGGATAAAAATTGACTTTGACACCCCCTTAAGGGGAGGTCGGAGCCGATTACAGATTTCTGCATTGAATTTTACATTATTCTAATTTAATTGTTCATAAAAGTTAAAAACTTTAGTTGTCGGGTGTTCTCAATCTATTAAGAAACACCGGACAATTGAGATAATTGAACAAAATTAAAAATTAAATGAGAATACTGAAAAATACGAAATTGTCGGTAAACTACGTAACTGCATGTAAGCTTCGACCTCCCCTTAACCCTTGACTGAACTAACACAAGTTGAGAAATTTGGAAATAGAAAAAGTTTAAATTATAAAACCGTAAATCCTATAAACCCAGTTAAAATAATCGAATTAGATAAAAATTGAAATACAATAAAATCATGAAACATAAAGAAGTAAAGAGTAACACAAATTGAGCAAATTGAAATTACACAAAGTTTAAATAATAAAACCATAAACCCTAAACTGAAGTAACCTAAATTGAGCAATTGAAAATTAGACAAAGTTCAAATTATATAACTGTAAACCCTATAAACTTAACTATCCTAAGCTGGGTGTGGATAAATGTGCCGACGGAAATATTGCAAACGGATAATAAAGCCGAATTTATTTTACCGAAGGGTAAATTTGCCGAAAGGTGAAATGTGCCAATGTGTAAAGTAATCCATTAACAAAAGTGCCGAAAAACAAAGTTCCGACGGGCACAAATGCCGATGGATAAAAATGACGAAAGTTAATAATGCCGAAATGTTGAACGGCAACGGGTAAAAACTAAAAATATCGAATATTGCAAAGAAACAACCTTGCAACAATTTACACATTATTATAATACAGGCGCATATTCTAATAAAAGTACTTTTTAGTTCAAATTTTCGTTTACGGCATTTTCTTTTTCGGAATTCTTGTTTGCGGCATTTTTAATTTTCGACATATTTATCTATAGCTATTTATTTTTTCGGCAATTTCAACCGTTCGGTAAATATATCCTTCTGTAAATTTATTTTTCGATATATTTATCCCCACCCACCTAAGCTGAATACTTTGCAAATAATAAAGTTTAAAATAATGAAATCATAAACTCTGTAGCCTAAGCACACAACCCAGCTATAATTCAAGCTCAGGGATTTGTAATTAATAAAAGGTTTAATAATATAAGATTAAAAGCAGAACCTAAAACCCAACTAATCCAAATTGAGTGACTGTCAATTAAAAATAAAAGTTTTAAATAATAATACCGTAAAACATACACCCTAAACTCAAAACCTAAATATCCCAAGTTGAGCTGTTTGAAATTATAAAAAGTTAAAATTATAAAACTGTAAACTCTAAACCCAACTATCCCAAGCTGAGCACTTTGTAAATAATAAAGTTTAAAATAATAAAATCGTAAATCCTAATCCCTAAATACAAAACCCAAATAGTCAAAGCTTAGCAATTTGCAATTAAAACCATAACCATAATCCAAAATCCAACTAACCTAAATTGAGTGATTATCAATTAAAAAAATAATAGTTACAAATGATAAAACCGTAAGACCTACACCCTAAAATTAAAGTCCAAATAACCCAAGTTCAACAATTTGCAATTGAAATAGTTTAAATAATAAAACAATTGAAACCGTATATATCTGAAAACCTAATTATAACTCAAGCTAAGCAATTTACAATTAAAATAAGTTTAAATAATAGGACCGTTGAACCAAAGCCTAAACCCTAGTTGAGAAATTTGGAATTAAATAAGTTTAAATATTAGAACTATAAACCCTTAAACTTAAACCCAATCCTTACTGACTCAAGCTGAGCAATTCGCAATTAAAAAACCGTTTAAAATATTAAATCCATAAACCATGAATCCTAAATCCAACTGCCCCAAACTAAGCAATTTGCAATTAAAAACTTGAAATAATAAAATCTTAAACCTGAAAATCAAAACCCAACTAACACAAGTTGAAGGAATCAATAAACCTTAAATCCTAAACTCAATTTAATCAAGCTGAACAACTGTCAATTAGAAATAAAGGTTTAAATAATAAAACTATAAACCATAATCGTAAATCCAAATGATAACCCCAGTTTAATAATTTATGATAAAGAATCTGAAATTGTTCAGTCTGAGTTATAATTGGGTTTAGGGTTTACAGTTTTATTCTTTTAACTTTTTTTAATTAAAAATTGCTTAGCTTGGGCGAGTTGGGTTTAGGGTTTAGGGTTTAGGATATAGGATTTAGAGTTTACAGTTTTAATATTTAATGTTTTTTAATTGCAAATTACTCAGCCTGGATTAATTAGGTTTAGGGAGAAGTGTTCAGAAGTTATGTTTTTATTTTAAAATTTTATTTTAAATAGAAGATGTTGCATTTGATATTGACATTGTTGATGTTTGAAATTGTGGAGTGCTTAGTGCGTCTTTTTTTAAATATGTTATCCAAAGTTGCATAAACTGACGTCTCTTACGAAGAAGCTGGGTTAGTAAGGTTTCAAGGGTTTATTGTTTTATTATTGAAGTATTTTTTTAAATTGCAACCAATGGGTTAATAGAGTTTTAACTTTCTTGGTTTAATTACTTAAACATTCTTTCAATTAAATTTTTTATCCTTGGGTTAATGAAGTTTTATAGTTTCTGGTTTTATGACAATCTTTGCATTAAAAATTTCTATTCCTTCCTCCCTCTGTTTTTCTTCTGCTTAGGGTAGATACAGATTTATCCTTAGAATAAGCCGTGAATTGTAACTTTCTTCAAGTCACTGTGCTCATAAACAACTCATCAACAACATGGAAACATCCTACCCCCCACAAAAAACCAACAACCACAAACGAAAAAATCTCACTCACTCGTACAAATCCCGCTCCTCGTCCGTGGCAATGGAAATCTTCCTGTTCAGCCTGAGATCGGTGAGCTTCTTCCCCAGGTGTTTGGCCTCGTTGTACCGTCTCTGGGGCATGGGCAGTGCCACTCGCCTGAACATCTCCACCAGATCCGATTTCTTCAGACTCTTAGCATTCGGTATCTCGATGCACCTCTGTCAACCGGAAACAAGCCACAAATCACACACGATCCATGGTAAACAAACAATATTATATCATTCTAAGTGCCGGAGTCATAACCTCGACCTGAGCACACTTACGCTCTTCAGGATCTCCAGGAGCACAGACTCGGACAGCAGTTCCGGCCGCGTCAGCTGTCGAAAGTCCGTCGACATTATGCGACAGTTCGCCGAGAAGCAATTGCAGAAGTTGTCGATTGTTGCGGTGAAGTGCGGTGGTGGTGCTTTTGGCACTCTCTCTCGAGAGAGATATGGACTCTTAGAGAGTGGATGGGATGTTCGAGAGTCTCTCTTGAAGATCGGTTGTAGGTGAGAGGAAAGGGGAAGCTTTCTTCCGGTTGATGAGCAGCGAAATGGAGATGTTTGCTTTTGGAAGGAGGAGGTGGCTTGTTGCACTTGGGAAATTGTTGTGTTTTTGTTGATTATTTGGATGATGGAAGAACACCGATCGCGCGTGTATGTATATATACGATGGGGACCTAACTTTCCTTACCGCCGCGGCGCCCGGCGGAGGACCTAATCTTCAAACTCAGAAATCGTTTTTTAAAAAACGGAGCAGTAGACAAAGTTTGTACTCTTTACGTGTTACTTGTGAATTAAAAACTTGTTGATTAACAAAGTAATAGTTTAAATTGTTATAATTATATATTTTTCTTGTGCTTTAAGGAATAAACGTATTCCTTTTTGTTATTTTGTTTATCAAGCACAGTAAAATTCGAATACCTATGTAAATTAAGAAACATTTGAAAATTCAACAATTAATACAACTTTATTAGATTGATTTACCTAAAACTATACAAACTGCAACAATTAAACTGATAGCGATAGCTGATAATGATTTTTAGCAGCTATAGAAAAAACATATACAAACTATTTGACCTAACTTTTCCTTCAAACTCAGGCGAGAACCTAACCTCGAAGCTGACACAATATTTATATTTCTCCTCTTAAAGAAGAGAAAAAACGATGGAGCACCGCGACGATATGCTCCCGTCGACAAGTGGATTTTAAAAATTTCGGCGACGTCTCAGGTGCAGGTGCAGAGCGAGAGCGAAAATGGCTGGATTGTGGAGTTACTTTGAAAATACGTGACCCACGCGCGCACCTGCAGGTCGAAATTTCGTTTCCCCCCTCCCAGCAGCTGGGGGTGTTTGTAGAACTTATAGTTGCCAAATTAGGAGGTAAATCACTATTACGTCCTTGATCTCAATTTAATTTTAATCCGCAATGATAAATTCTCGGTATATTAATTGTTCTGGTACACATATTTGAATATTTTTCATTGTAAGCTTGTTCGATATAATAGAAAATGAAGGTTTTTGTTTAGTTATGTCATATTTTTATTAACAATATATCTCACAAGTATCCGTTACTTTAAAATTATGCTTTCATTGAATTATTGATTATGTATCAAAGGCAGAAAGATTGCTACAATAGAATTGACAAGTAAAACAAATGAATGAATAATATGTACTTGCCTGTTGCTTCATTTATTTTATTTTATTTTATTTTATTTTATTGATACATGAGATGCGACCCTTGTGCAAATTATACAATTTGTGATCACAGAACGGAGCAGTAATAACTAAAAGTATGTTATTTTTCTAATAAACCAAAATAATTGAATATTTGATATTGAACTTTAATTAATACAAATAGCTTAAATTAAATTTTTTTTACACATTTCTTTTTATAAATGATAAAATAAGACATAATTTAACTACAAGTTTTCAATTGTAATTATTCCATATTTATTTTTTTCTTCTTTAATTTTATTACCATTTTTAACAAATGTATAAATTCTTTTTCACAGGTAGAGAACTTCTTAGCAATAGTCATGTCAACTGTAGTTAGTTTAGACTCGGTGCACGAGTACATCACCGAAGTGGTAAAGGACATCATTTTTTGGTGGTGGTGGTACATAACGGAGATATCATGGCAACTGTTAATAGCGATAACCGCTTATATCTGCGTTTGCATTTTCCTCTACACTGTATTAAAAAGAGTGGACCAGAAAGCCTGGCAGTTGCCCGGTCCACCTGCTAGGTTACTTCTAGTCACAGCACATCCTGACGACGAAGTCATGTTCTTTGGACCAATGATTTACTGGCTTACTCGTGCTGGTGCTAGTCAAATTTATCTTCTCTGCCTGACGATGGGTGAGCGAATAGAATCATATTGCTTATGTTGCAACAAATCTCGATATAGTACCACATTAATTTAAGTCATGTTTTTGATTCTAGGTGGAGATAGACAAAGAAAAGAAGAACTTTGGGCATGTGCAAAGAGACTGGGTATTCCTGAAGCCAATATTACTATTGTAATGTAAGTTGACAACTAAAAATTAACAACTATGTTAACACTTTTTTAACTGGACCTATTCCTTGAAAATCAGTAAAAAAAGGTTCAAGACCTGTAATGTAATAATAAAATTCAAACAGAAGCATATTAGTTCATGAAAAAAGTTTATTTCTCAGTCAGTTTTCAAAAGACCTAGAATTTTGAGTTGTCAGTCTTGTTTCGGGGATCAATATCAAATTAACTACTTTCATTTCTCGATTTATAGATTTAACTGAATTGTAAAACAAACTGTAATAATAGTATGCAATAACTTTATTATAACAATTTAACTTTGAATAGCAGATGTACTAAAATAAATAAGTGTATGCACCATGGTTCAATTTATTTATTTATTTATTCAACACACAATACAGGCTGAAAAGCTTAAATATAAAATCATGTAACAAAAATAAAATATAAATTCATTAGGTACTAGTATAATAATTTTCAATTACTGTCATATTACCCTTTGGTACCACAATCAAATTGAATTTTCAGGTGTACAGAGTTACCTGATGATCCAGCGGTGCAATGGCCAGAAGAAGTGGTTGCCGACAGTGTCCTGAATCACATAGAGAGCTATAAAATCAATGCCGTGGTCACCTTTGACAAGCACGGCGTCAGCAGGCACAGAAACCACATCTCTCTTTTCTATGCGATAGCTTCATTGTGTATAGAAAAAAAAGTACCTCCTTGCAAGTATTCCATTAACATAATTTTAAATTACTTCAACCAAATTTTTACACATCAATTACAATTTAGTAACTTTTGAATTCTCTTTTTGGCACTGAATTACAAAATTGATTTTATTGCTAAACAATTTTTATAAATTTATTTGCAAATGGTTAGCAAAACTATTTTTAATATTGTAACATACTTTATTATTGAATAGAAGTACAAATGGCATGAAATAGTTGATAGATATTGTCAATAACGAAAATTTGGCTGAAGCTTCTCTTTTACAGGAGTCCAAGATTTATTTCAAGTACATGCTTAAAATTGGTTTCAGATTGTAAATTGTATACACTCGAATCTGTAAATATTTTTCGAAAGTACACGCAAATGCTGGATTTGCCAATAAGTCTGCTGTCTGCGTCGTACTGGTATGTGATTTCGTATCAACAGCGACCCTACATTCGAGTAAGTTTTTAAAAGTTTTTTAATCATTGATCATTAATCGTGAAGATCAACAAGTTCACGTTAAATGTTATATATTATTACAAATTTCTAAACCTTGCTACTAACTATAAGTAAATTTTCAATTGCAAATCATATGTGCATAAAGTTTATTCAAAATTTATACATAAACATTTTTCTCAATTTTTTAAAGAAACTGCAAATCTTAAAGTAATCATACTTTTAATAATTATCGAAGTAATAACAAATTTAATGTATTTTATACAGAAAGAAAGTTTTTTTTTAATATTTTTATGATTTTCAGGATGCTATGAAAGCGCATGTCTCACAGTATGTGTGGTTCCGCAAATTGTATATGATGTTTTCTCGATATACTTTAATCAATACCCTCCAGGAAGTCAATATGCTTGATCTAGAGTTGGATCTTCAATTCGATGATGACGACGACTGAAACTGTACAGATATGTTAAACAACTCAGATTGTAAATACAGAAAAAAACTATTTGTTTACCAAAGCAATAAAAAAAAAATAAAGAAACTTTCAATTCTAATAAGTGTGTTGAAAATTAACGAAGAGCTACCAAATAATCTTAAATAATGTATAAAAATTATTATTCATTTTCTAAAGGATAGGTATTCATTTTTACTAAAAATGTAAACTATTTTGTATATATTTTTAATATTAACACGTTTTTGAAATGATAATATTTCTACAAAAAGTACTTTTAAAAGTATGTTTGCATTTTTGCAAATTCAACAAAATATTTGCACTTTCAACAAAAATAGAGTATTTATAAAAAAAATAAAGATTAAATTAATTTAACAAAAGAACAAATTAGTAAAACAGTAATAACAAATAAATTTGAGATAAATTTTCTTTTATTATTTTTCCATCAACGCTAATTTACATTTGCTATAATACTTGCAACCCAAGTAACAGATTTATTTTGACACACGGTCCATTGAAACCGATAAAACCTCATGGCTCTCTAACAAAGCAATAGAGAGAATTCTTCAAGTTAATATATAATATATTCATATATTATTAATAATTTCATAATATTTCTAAAATTCAAGTCGATATGTCGCGCTTTACTTATAATGATAATTTTGATTTATAATACTTTTTATTAATTAGCTTGCCTCAGATTAGACCGTTACGTTCCAACTTTTTTATTTTGAGCGAGTCACATCTTTTGTTTTATTACTCTTCTCTTTAGGCGTTGACATTTTTTAAAATTTGGCACGTTTTCAGATTTTTGTGCGAATGAAATACGTCGATATTGTCAAAAGCTAAAATACCTTAAATTATTGAAAAATAATTCCAAAACTATGGAATTTCATATTTGAGATTCGTTAAAGCAACTTTTCAAAGATAATTAAAGTATTACATTACCTTTGAATGTTAAGTTACTGAATTAAAGAAAAAAACAAAAGAAAACAAGAAAATAAATTCTTTATAAACAAGCATTTTAATTTTATCTTTACAAATGCAAACAGAAATACGCTTGAAAAACATTTTTTTTTCTTTTTGTTGAACAATTAATGCTCAGAAAAATTCAGTCGAGTTTCTCTTGGAGAGATACAATATACAGAACAGTACAAAGTTTTGTATAGACTTAACAAATTACCCAGTACAAAGTATAGATACAAAATATTCGAAAAAATCTCGTTATACCATCGAAATAGACCATAAATTTTTTTGTTATAATTGTAAATTATAGCCTATATGAGTCGCCGCATCGACAATCGTACAAATCTCAAACTCGTAGAAAAATAAAAATCGAACTGATGCTTGGAATGTTTCGTCGCAAGATCCATCGGCGCCACTGGATTTTACACGCTTACAATTAATACTGAACACAGAAATCACGTTTTTGTGCAGTCAACGCTTATATTCTTTTCTCTTTGCTCTTTGTGCACTCTACCTCTCTCTTTATTTTTTTGTGGTTGTGCATAGTAATAGTGCAGCGATACGTAAAAAAAAAAATTATATTCGAAAACAGCGAAAATTCGTTGGACGACGAAGAAAACAGCCTTTCATCGAACAACAAGAATAATCTTGAATCTGTGCAACATTCGCCTTACAATCTAAATAAACGCCATTGTATTTATTACTTCTTACGCATTACAATGAACTTTGAGTGAATTCAATATATGCAATTACAATAGACACGAGAACTTCAAAGACTCGGAAATCTTGAAAAATCCATCTCACTTTTGTTTATCTTATGCAACAGTCGATATCGATGAGAATGTTGTTTGTAATCTTTGTATCAAAACGACTGATTTGTTATACTTTTTTTAATGATTCTAATTGATGCTTCAATGGTAAGTCTTTTGAGTTTCATTCTTTTTAATTTTGTTTTATAGTCGACTTTTCAAAATTTCAAAGTACAACAGCCTCCTGGAGGCGATCAGAAAACCAAGTGACACCAACCAAGTCAAATGCTATAAAAAATAACTTTCTGTTGCAGCATCTCTCTTTTATTTACAAATAATTATATTATTATACTATTTTGATTTGTCATTCAACTTTCAGATATAAATTATAGAAACATTTTAAAAAAGCATTTGAAAAAGTGTTAGTACGGTATACCAACATTTATAGACAAAAATTTATTTTATATAGTATTTACGTAGTTGGCAAACAATTGACTTTCGTTTTCTGTCTCAGGAGACAAAAAAAAGCCCTTTGTTATCGTTTGAGTAATACAAACAAAAACTATATGTTACTTTAACAATTTACTTTCATTCATACATTATTTAATTTTTCAATCTATTTTGAACAAAGCACAATGGACGATTCTATTTTTTGAAAATAATAAACAGTCTTTCGAATAGTTTACTTAACTTATAAGAAAAAAAAATCGTAACTTCGGTAAAGCTATTTACTCAATCGACGCGAAAGGGCCCTTTTTCTTCATAATCGTCTTAAACGCTAATGTAAATAGACGCCCGAAACACAATCATAGTGCTATAGACATCTAAAAAGAGTCGCGGATTAATGGACGGCATAGAGTGTTCCCGCAAGATCCTCCGGTCGGTTAACAAGCACTGCGACATTTAGTGACCGTCGATGGGGAGGAGGAGAAGGAGAAGAAGGAGCAGACACTGCAGCTTCGCTCCCACTGGACAAATACAATAATAATAGTGCCATAATTAGGATCGATCGATCGCCAAGTGGCCAGTTAACTCTCCCCGTGAGCGGACGTGGGCATGCCTGAGCATTTCATTTCTTTTTCTTCATCGCGACGAATAATACTTTTTTGCTTCGTTTTGTACACGTGGTGGCATCGAACTTTAAATGGGTAAGAACGAAAAATAAGATCTCGACTTGTGAATTGACAGTTTTGCAAAAGAACTTCTTTTGTTATTTCGTCTGTTTCTCGTTATATTTCAATAAATATAGATATTGAAATTCGCATAGTTTTTGATTCAGTACAAGTTTTGATTATGGAATTCGTAAAACCCACATATGCTCTGTTTTACCGACAATGCATGTATATATAATTAAAAACAAACCTTTGACACTTATATTACAATTAATACTCACTAATTAAAATTTTATCTAATTACATTAATATATGTAACATGAAACATATTTCATATCAAGAGAATCGTTGAAATCACATAAACCTTTAAATAGTGAATATTAGTTACCGAAATAATAAATTAATATAAGTATACATTAAAGTCCATAAGATGGAAAACGTAGATACCTTCAATTATCTACACAACGCAATAAGTTACTGTATACGTATCAAAGGATTGCAATAAGTGTACAAGGAAAATTTGTGCTTGTATCGCGTTCAGTCGGTAACTCATTACAAATCGAAACTCGGCAGTGTAAGCGAACAAAAAACGAAGAGAAATCAAACGAGCCGAGAAAACTGAGCAACAAGCTCAGTAGCAAAAGGCAAATCAGAGTCGAGATCTTGGAAGAAAAGCTTGTATACATACTAAGGGGGTGTGAAAGTCAATTCCCGAGAATTATCGACCGAACCATAAACTGACTTAATAAACAAAAATACTTTGATTTACGCTAAACCTAAATTCACTTGCACTTTACTAAATAACAATGAAACTTTAGACGTAAAAACTAACGACACGCTAGAAAGTTACTGAAATAAAATATTGAAAAAATTTAATTCCAATAACTTTGTTGGATAGCGTTGGTTCTGATGTCTGAATCTTTGTGTGTAGGTCCATTATCACTCAACAAATCCCAGAGAACACATGAATGATATCCACAGGAAGATAACTTAACACTGTCTAAACGATAACACATTTAAATGATATCGTTAATGGTATCTTAAGGATAACTTAGTCATCTGAATGACCATTTCAGGTACATGGTCTGTACATTGTACATAAGATATCAAATAACATCAATGTGTTCATTACACAACTGCAAGAGAATTCAGATTCAGACCAAATACAAGTACCTTCCCAATCACAGTCGATCACTCACCGCTCGGTCGGTAATAATTCAAGTCGGTAACCTATATATCACCTCACACACACGCCCCCAAACCTAAAACCGCTCAGACTTGCTCAGGTCCGCAGATCGTCGACTCATCGGCTCTTGGAGAACGCGAGCGTCGAGAATTTTGAGACGATGACGATGACAATGGATGCTTGTTGTTTGTTTGTTTTTCTCGCAATTACTTATCCGATCTTACAGGGGATTCATGGCGAAGATCTCGCGGGCCGTGTCCTAGAACCTGTCCTTGCCGCGGTGATGGGAGCCGAGCGTGCCCATGCCCGGCTGAGGGGAGTCCGTGTCGCCGGGCTCCTGCAGGTACTGCAGCTCCTGGAGCTCCTGGAACTTCTCGTGGTCGCGGATGTGCGCGTAGTTGGCCGAGAGACACATGAGGTAGTGCACGAGGCTGAGGATCACGAGGATCGTGGCGATCGTCGCCAGGACGAACATCACCTCGGCCTTCTCCACGTAGTCCTTGCAGAAGAGTTTGACTTCCTGGGAGCCGCAGACCTGCATGTCGTCGACCCTCGTGTTGTTCGGGAACATGAAGCCTGTTTTTTTTAGGGGGGAGAAGAGGTAGTGGTTTTAGTTAGTAGTACATACGTTTCAATGCTGAAGTTTTGAGTTCATTAGTTTTTCAAAGATGGTTTAAAAATAGTGTTAGTTTCAAGAACATTAGTTTCTGATATATTGACTATGAAATTAAATGTATCTGGTCAATACCGATTTAGTGTAATGCCAACTGAAAGAAAAGCAAGTGACGAATCAGGTGAAAAATTTAGCTGATGAATCATATGATATTTTGGCATCTGATAATCACTTGTCAGCATATTCAATCAACCGATTTATTATCTAAACAAGACATTTATTATACTGTCTATACAACAACCCGATTTATCACCTGCTTATGTCACCCGATCAGATATTGTACTGCATTGCTTAATGGAATTACCCAATTCTTAAACATCGAAATAGGTAAATTTGAAGTCCCATATAAGTATTAGCATTTAGACGATAATTCCAATATACCGGTTCAGATTTACAATGTCTTGAGGTTTGTAAGAGTTACTGGAATTTTTTTAATAAGTATCTTTAGATGATATATCTGGCGATTATTTGTAGGTTAAAATATTTGGCAATTTATCAGTTGGTTTTTAACCTGATTAATCCCTTGATTTTTTGTATAAAGGATAATAGCGTCACGCTTTAAGGTGATGCTAAAGCCACCTGTCACCGACAAATACGAGGAACTACTTTTCTCATTTAATTTTCAATTTTTAGCAAATATCTTTATGAAACGTTATTGGCCTAATAAAAAACAACAACATTCCAGAGAGATATTCTCCCAAAATTGAAAATCGAATGAAATAAGTGATTCCCCGTATTTGACGGTGACAGGGGGTTTAGCATCACCTTAAGTTTAATGTTAAATATAATTCATATAATTATATTACAGTAAAATATAGAGTAAACATATTTCTTCATTATTCTAACATTAATTAAGTTTTGTCTGTACAAATAGGACATTATTCGATGAAAATCAAAATTCAAAGCGAGAGACTATTAAATTGTATACAGAGACTGGGTCATCGGCTGAATATTGCGATTTTGACGCATGCATAGAAGTTTATTAAGTTTATTAGAAGGAGAATTATGACTGATTCTTTTTCTTTTTACGAAATATTGGCTTACTGAATTGGGTCAAATCGATGCATTGATCAAGAGACTGGACCCGAGGATTGCTGCACAGGAACCAGAACATGGTAAATATCATTGTTGTGATCACAAGGAATGCAAATATCAAGAGCCAGCATAGTTGCAAGATGTACGTGATGGTCATAAACTGAAAATAGAAATAACAATTTATTTAAATGGGCACTTATTAAATGTCGATATCTTAATACTATCAAACAAATTGTTATCCATTACTATGATGCAGTGTTTAAGCCTATTAGGACTTTTTTTTTAATTTCGAAACTTATTTATATTGTTAAAATGCTTGAAATAAACGTTTTTAGCTAATTTTTTGGCTATATAAGATCAATTAACTTTATTAAACGCTTAAGGTGGTTCGTGCGTCAATATGCGACTAAAATATAAAAATTTATATGATAATGTGTTTTCATATTACAATATGAGAAACGATATAATATAAAAAATGGTCACTTCAAGCGACGAAAAAGAAATGTAATTAACTTTCCATATTGCAAAAGTATAAATATCGTCGACTAGAGAAAGATACGACAAAACACGGGAGACTTTTTATTTTCTATGCAATTTTAATTCTGAACCTGCAAAATTACAGTCAATTGCTTATAAGTCAATACCTACTCTTGTTTTTGTAAATTCGTAGGTGTACAAGTATAAACTATTGGCTGTAACTTTACAGGTTCATCATTTTTTTTTTGCAATTTTTATATCGCTAAGTCCCCCTGAAATCTTTTAAGGAACAAAATGAGATATTCAGAATTAAAATCGGATAGAAAGTAAAAATGTCCCCAGTGTTTTATCGAATCTTTCTCTAGTCGATGATGTTTTTACTTTTACAATATGAACAATTTGTTGAAAATATTTTTCCGGTGTTCAAATTGTTCGTCTTTTATGTCGTTTCTCACATTGTAATATGAAAACAGTTTATCGTATAAATTTTTTTAAAGCGAATTAAAATTTAATATGGTCATTGAAGTAGGTATACATATAGTTTTTTTGTAAAATTCTCTTGGGCATACAGAAATATTTTTTAGTACTCAAATTTATAATATAAAATATCACGCTGCCATAAGGCTGCGTACTAGGCTTTTTAGAAAACTCGATTTTCAAAGTTAAGTATTTGTAATCTATGTAATTTACAAATCTTGCAGAGATGTGAACAAAATTATTTATATCCAATTTTTGATCCATTTCAATCTAATATATCAATAGAGTCTCCATATAAATCTTTGATCTATTCCTTCACTAAATGATTAAACAATTAATTTTAAAAGACTATGGTTCTAAATAGTACTTACTACAATTACATTATATACTTCCCCCTAAATTCGAAACAAAGTCAAATCTTCATCGTCACTTTACCTTACACTCCCTACCACGCTGCATCGCATTAAACCCCTGCCGTTCCATTATCATTTACTCTCAGAATGAACTCCCCCGAGAACCCTCATAAAATACAATACACCGTTCAACCAACATCAAACCAACAATCTAAATGAAAAAACCAGCCCAATATAAAACTACTTCCACCCACATCCTTGCAGCACTCACCGTCACATGTCGGTTTTGCTATCGCGGACATCTATATTGCTAATGATATTGATCTATATAATGTAGATAGTCCTTAGCACGTTTTACTTTAATGTCTTAAGGTGTACTTTCATATGCTTAACCCAATCTATTCAAATTCCTACTCCCTAGTTCCCATCTGTCTGTGATACTCTGGAACGCATGCTGCGTACGAATCAACGTCTTATATGTCTATGCATATGCTTATACGTCAATCTTCAGCTATACCCACGCGTGGACTCATCCAGAAAGTAGCTGAACATCGACCCAACCTCTACTGGAGAATCCAAGTGAGGGCTGCTCTTCGGTTCCAGATTGACACAAGAGGCTACATCGAGACTACATTCTGCTCTCAAGTTCAGACTATCCACATTTCACACCTGATCTCCGATTCACACAATAAGGGAGATCAGGATGATATTAGGGACATATTAGGTTCGCCTAGATACCTGCCGGAGAAAACGGAAAACAAAAAAGCACTCACCACAGCGCAGGATATGCGTCCGCCAACTCGGGTCCTCCAGGCCCTGTAGACCTTGGTACGGGTGGCACCGGTCGCCAGGCAACCGACGCAGAGGATCATGAAGCCCAGGGCCGCCATGCTGGCGCCTATGGTCGCGAATATCAGCTGGACCGCCTCTAGCCAGGCGAGTCGCAGGTGGAAGACCTGGTCCATCATGAGGACGCTGAGGGTCGCGCCCCGGTACATCGTGCCGCAGAAGACGCCCACCCCGAGGCAGCACATGATCGTGGCGATCAGGGTGGCGTAGGGGACGCGCGCCATGCAGTCGTTGCACATGTTACCTGCGGAGGGAGAGGAGAGCGTGCGTTGGTTAGTTGGCTGGTTTAGAGGAATTTTATTGGAAGAATATTTCAAAACCTGGTACTTGTAGGATAACAAAGTATCGGAATGAACAAGGGGGTAAACTGGATTGAAAGAAAGTAATAATCATATTGGTTCTATGTAGAATTACTGCTGATTATTTAATACAGCGTTTTTGTTGAGACTTATGTTTCGAAAGTAAAGTGGCTTGAACATTAGGAGTCGTTGAATCTAATTGTAACTCGTAGCGAATAATGATATTATAAGAATTATTTAAACAAGTTAGTAGTTTTCTCAAGGTGTGTTTACATATAAATTACATCTTTGCCCATTAAATGTGCATACCAAAACATGGTACATTTTGTTATATTAATACCAATCTACATAGTTCTCATCTAGATGAACTCGAAATTTCTTAGTATTTTTGTAAAACAAATATAAAATTGCACATCTAATGTTATTAATTTAAATTATTAGATTCAAAGTTATTTACGAGAATGCACAAAAATCACTTTTATACTATAATTGTACCCAAAAAGGGTAAAATTATGGTATGAAAGTGATTTTTGTGCATACTTAATTCATGCAATTTGATGAAAATTTGTGAAAGCATTAATATTAATAATATTATGTAATAATTATTGTAAAGAGAACCTCATGAAAGAATTCACAAAGTCTGAATACAAACTTTTTGTAAGTAAACTCTTTCACGAATATTTTCTCAAAATTGCATCGAGTTCCATGATTTTGGTATGCACAAAAATCATTTTATACATAAATTCTGCAATAAAACTTTATGTATAATCAGTTGTAATTAATTATATAGATCGAATCGTGCCTAACCAAATTATTATGGTTTTTTGCTATGACTTATTGTACCATTGTACAAAGTTTCAAGCAAATATTTTAGTATTTCTATGAATGTCATTCGAACCAATTCTTGACTCTCGTAGCCTAGATATTTTATTCTAATGGCTTTGTATAGTATAATGGAATAACGATGCATTATTATCTAAGGAAGAGCAATGCTGCCTTGGTTTCACATAATTTGGTCTACATAGTTTAATTACAACCAATTACTCATTTCTTGGTCGGTAAATTTTAAGGCCAAAAATTAGAATTTTTAATTGACTTTGACACAGTCTGAAGAGACAAACAAAGCAAGAGAAAGAGATAGATAGAAAGAGAAACAGAGAAAGAGAGAGAAAAAGAGAGAGCGAGAGAGAAAGAGAGAGAGAGAGAGAGAGCTTGGAGATGGAAACAACCTGTGAAATAATGTTTCATTCATGCAAATTTTCATTTCTGATTTACGCTCAATATTTATATTATATAAACACAACATTTAGGAAAAGGAGTGTAATTAATAAATGCAGTTAAATGAATACAGTTATAAATTATAACTACCTGCATGTAAATACCTAGATTGGATTACGCTTGTAAGTCTTTGATTATTGTTTTATTTTTTATATAGTTTAATACAATTAATGTCCTTGCCATACAACTTCATATTAATAGAATATCTACATCTAAAAATTGCTCCTATTTGCAAAATGTTTAAAACCTGCGTATATGTTCTTATTACCAAAAATGAAAGTCTTTTGAAAAATTTCTGCCTATTTCAAAATGAGGCAGATTGCCAACGTTCCTGGTGCACACAGAATTTTATATAATCTAAAAAAATTCCTACTTACTTTTTAAATCATTTTGAAAATATTTGTACATTATCATAAAAATTGAATACAAGTAACCATAATTAAAAATGAGATCGTTTTATTTAAATAAAAAAAGTGTTTTTGCGTGATTTATTGCCTTTTCTTATAAATAATCTTTTTTCATATGATCTAGATCATCATACAGCACCTTGGCGATGCACTGATACTAAGAAGAATACGTCCAATTAATTTCAAAAAGTTTTGACTAAAGCTAATGCACCTGGAATGTTTTGTATAAAGAAAAACATAAACTGCAGAAAAAGCTGTTTTTGTTAATAAAAGCATCTGAATGAATAATCATACTTTAAAATATCATTTTCAAACTGAAAATTTGATAAATATCAATAATGCGATGCGTTTCTGTGTTAAGAATGGTTTGAAGAATCGAAAAATGCAATGAAAATATGGACCCCCTTAATAAAATATAATATAGAGAATAGAGTATAAATTAACAAATAATTAATGAATGTCTTCAAATTTGATTTTGTTATAAATATAATGTATTGAAAAAACAAATCAACTGTTATAGAAACATTTTAAAACTCAACGTATAAAAATTTATTTTACAATAGGTGCAGTGGTCAAGTTTAGTTCTTATAATGATGCATAATGAAGACTAGTGATGTAGCACAGTATTTTAGCAAATGGGAAGAAAATAACTTGTAAAAAGAAACAACAGTTAAATTAAGTGTAAATTATCAAACTCATGTACATGGAATGTAATTGCATAATGACTTTCTTGAACGTAATAATGGAGATACATAAAGATAATCAATTTACGTAATAAATAATTTACATTTCTTTTCAAGTAAATATGTATGTTTTTATCATTAAAATTAAGAATATGCATTCCTTCAAAATGTTTAATAAAGCTTTTAAAATTATCGACAGTCATTTTGTAATTTATTTTAAACTTTCATACATATGATTATATAATTTTCTCATGCAGTACTTGTTTGAACAGGAAACTTACACAATAATACATTCAAATTAACTAAATTGTTACTAAGCCTTTACGTGCAGTCACAAGCGCGAACATTGAAAAGTCAATTTGACGTCAACGGCAAAGACCTCTTCTTTTATACGTGAAAAGACTCATAAACCTATTTGTTACTTAACTCAATATGTATTAGAAACAAGTTCACTTGAAATATGATATAAGTGTATATATGATTTAAAAATAATATATTAAAATTTTCTAATATCACATAGAAATATTTTTAAACAATTGAGTACTAACAAATTATTATATAATCATAAAAAGTCCTCATCATACATATCACTTGCACTATGCTCCAAAAATTTCTCAATATTGGGAATGCTTTCTCATACAAGCTACAATAGCACTTCGCTGATAACACTATTTACACAGTGAGGTGTGTGATTAAGTACTTTCATGGAGTACAAATGTGAAATGAAATATAATTTTAAAACTATAAATAAAAGGAACCACATTTTAGCATCTAAATTGAACAAACTAATTGTGTATTTATTAATTCTTTGAATCATTAAATTTTGTACTATTTACTTTTTATCAAAAGAAACACTTTATCTTTTACCTATACATAACCTCAATAAAATGATTAAAGACACAGATTGTATTATAATGACATTTCAGAGTTTTATTATTATCCCAGACGGAAATCGTTTTAGCACATACAAAATAGAAAGTATTTATAACTGTTTAAAAAAATTTATAAAGGTCGGAATTGAGACTATGTATAATATCTATAAACTGTTATAAATAATTATAAACAGTTATAAATTTTTTTTTGAACTTTTCCAATTCATTGCAAACAAGGAAATATTACATCGTGCAAAAAAATTTATAACTATTTATAACTGTTTTGAATTATAATTTACTTCGTATAACTATTTATAATTTTAATATCTTCTTTCAAATTCTGAGCTATATATAAAATTTTGCATGTGCCCAAATTCCACGTATTGAAAAAATGATAATAACAGTTATAAATTTTTTTTCTGTTTACTATACTTCACGCATTGAAAAAATTGAAAAAAATTTATAACTGTTAAAAACTTTTATCGACTAACAATTGCAGTTCATATTCTATAATAACTATTATAAAAGTCTCAATTCCGACCTTTATAAACTATTATAAATAGTTTTAAATAGTTTATATCTATTATTTTCTTTCATAACTAGTTATATACAGTTATTCATACAAGAATATTTCCGTCTGGGATGAAATTAATTGAACACAATTACTAATACTGATTACTAAAATTATTCAATAAAGATATGATACTTAGATTTTCTTGAGACACAATATCAGTTATTAACTAATACAAAAAAAGACTCACTAGATCGGTAGTCATCCATGAAATCAGCATGCAAACTATGTTCAGAAAACCTATCAACACTGACAGCACTCTCGTATTTACGCCTCAAAGGCATCTCACTGACACTAGTGCGAGTACGCCGCTTGCCCATTATTATAGTAAAAACACTTCCACTTCGATAATTAACTCATTCATTCACAGCAACTAAAATGAAAGAATGTGGCGCTATGCCGAGGTCTGCACGAGTCACTGGACTGTCGATAACTGAGGAGAGCTGTGCTTGTGCTGACTAATACTACACACTTTCCAGGAAACTCTGATAAGATTACATTTTATCTTTTTCAATGGATAATCTGCTCAGACACTTGTCGTTTTCATACTCCTCTTTGATGCTGCTCTCCTGGTAGCATTTAGTACTCTTCACTCACAAATTAATTTATTCTAATTTTACTTATTGCCAATTTGAACAATTAACATTCATGTCACTTGTTACTCAATAGAAATCTTTGACATTGCATTGAAAGGTGTGACATCAACTATCAAGAATTGAAGATGAATTATTCAAGATTACAAGCTTGTTAAGGTTGGTTTACAATTGAATGAAAATTTTACTGAGATAACATTTACATATCTGATTATACACATTCAATAAATTCTTTAGATATAACATTTTTATGAATGAGATATATTTAATAGGGTTAAGAGTAAAAAAATAAGTAATTTCTACTTTTTGCAATATGTATCAAAGTGTACTCAACCCTTAACTAACTACTTCCTGAATGGCTATGTGATCATGACTAGTCAGACAAATATGTCAGTGTGACAGATCATAAGTCTAGAAGAGGAACTTGTTGAATTCCCCCACAAGTGGGAGGCAATAATTATCTTATGTGAAATAGATGAAGTGGATTGATTCGATAATCCTCATCGTAAATTAATATGATTATGTTTCATTTTCCTTTCTAATCTAAAATTAGACCAACTGTATCTCCACATAGCATCAGTTTTCAAGGTTTAATGTAAATTTTTTTTGCAATGTAAACAAACAAATGTTTAGAGGCAATGTTTACATGTGCATCATTTTAAAGTGTAGGTAGTTCTACTACTACCTACACTTTAAAAAGATGCGCATAGAGATACTGTAATACAAATCATAGGCCAAAGACAATGTAAACATCAGTGAAATAGGTGAAGTTAAAAGTTACATAAAATCTTAATAGCGAATCATTATCAAACGTAATTTATGTAATACTTAAATTGAGCAATTAAGTAATTTATGTTAATTAATCCTTGTATGAAATGGTAAAGTAATTATTGACCTACTTTTCAAGGTAGCTCAAATCACCTCAAATGAACTGCTAGGAATTTATTTTATCAAATTTAATTAAATTATTATAAATTACTGTAAACAAAAATTCAGAAATATTGAGATAAACATTAAACCAAAGGTATTTTCTAATGAACTTACATTATTAAACTAGTTTAATAACATACGTAAAAATTAATTCAAGTTCTCAAAATCAGACTTTTCATGTTTTATTTACTAGATAGAAAATACAATCATACCTTATTTTAAAAAGTTATAACATAGTTCTTAAAAAACGAAAAGATTGAATTAATACCAAATATTTTGTTTTCATTTAGAAATTTGTAAGGATCAATAAATTAAATTATGTTATTATGGTGTAATAAATAATTAATTATAAATTATAGGTTCTTAAATTAAGTTTATTAAATTTTAAATTTAATTTGTTAAATAAATTAATATTTTTTGTTCTTTTAACATTTCCTAGATCAACCACAAATTATAAAGTAGTCTATAAATTTATGTGCACGAAAATAAATTATAATAAATATTCCCGATTGATTTTTATTGAATTCATGTTATTTAATATTTAATGAAGCATTTAAAGTGTCTCCTTTTCCTTTTGCCAGTCACTAATTCAAGAAGAGAGCAATAGTACTGTTCTATCGTGCCACTTCTCATTCATTCATTCACCCATCAATTAAATAATCCCAAGAAAAATGCGGATGACACATCATGGACAATATCTTTCACGACCCCACCAGTGCAAATTTTGTTTTTAAT
Source organism: Gastracanthus pulcherrimus (assembly GCA_949152435.1). NCBI lineage: Eukaryota > Metazoa > Arthropoda > Insecta > Hymenoptera > Pteromalidae > Gastracanthus > Gastracanthus pulcherrimus. The sequence continues at coordinate 9,666,904 of OX424572.1, forward strand.
ATTTAATGAAGCATTCGGCATGTTGCCATAGTGATCCTTCCCTTATAGGCTAAACCATGGGACCCCATAAAAAACTCCCACCTAACAACAACCTTCAATTTTTCTTATAAAAATAATGTTCTTTATTTACAAAAACAAAATTTAATTTCTACTAAAAAAAATAAAGAAAAATAATCCATACATTTTTAGTATAACGATAAAAACTATTTTTTATTACATAAACACATTCAATAATATAATTAAATTAACACTTTCAGATGGTCATAATGGTTGTCATACTCAAATATTGTGGATTTACACATAAGAATTGCAAATCAGCCATTGACTCATAATTGACAAACTTTGGACTATCAAAATTAAACTATTTTCAACGAATACCATTCATATACTCTATCTATTCTACACACTCAATGTAATTTTATTCATACCACACGAGTGTAATTCAGCATTCAATCTTAAAGTGAGCCTTTATTGTACTGTAGGTAAAAACTCACAGACGAAGTGCTGTGACCGAATACCCAAATACAGAACATTTTGTTACTTTAAACATTCATACGAAAAACTTGCATTATTTACTTTTCAAAGTAAAGAGGTGCCTCAAACGACACTTAAAGACACTTAAAATTAGGTCTATACGCCAGTAAATCAATCTTTCTCAAAGTACAAGCTTCAACCTAAATCCTCCAACTACAATCCAAACCCCATCGCTTACAGACTTCCCTCTCTGCGTACATAATTATTAACTCGAGTCGCAATTGATCATCCATCGCATCCACTCCTCACAAATGACAAATCCACCACGCTGTTCAAGTACTCGGAGCCCCGCGGCGTCGTCCTGCACACTGAAAATCATAAAAAGCCAAGCCAAAAAACCCATCCTCCATTCAGCTACATTCAACAAGCACGAGAGAGAGCAGCCCAACGCCCGTAAACATATGCTGCTGGCGCTTCCCCCCTCGCGCGACAGCCCGAGAAAGATATAAGAGCAAGCAATGTAGGTAACGTGACGTGCAAGGCGAAGCCCTTCCAAGGACAAAATACGTAACAAAGCAAGGGACTCGGACTTGCCGTCGCTCATTCCCCTCGTGCCCGCGAGAGTGTATGTATACAGAGTAGAAGCCATAGAGAAACAGGTGTCGCGGCTGCACGAGCGTAACACCATTGGCTTGGCATCCAAAAGCAGTGACCCAAAACAAAAGGAGCGAGACACGCATACACGCGAGAATGAGGCGGCGCTCGGAGCTCGGAGAGGAGGAGAGTATTATATATAAATATATATATACATATATATATATATATATACATATACATGTACACACAGACACAGAGGACTGCCACATGGACTCACCCATGGCTCCTCGGCGACGTCGTTCCTCCAACGGTACGTTACGAGTCTCGCGCACTATCTCTCTCTATTTCTCTTTCTCTCCTCGGAGCAGCTCCTGCTCTCCTCTCTTCCTTCCCTCTCTCTCTCTCTCTCTCTCTGAGATGTCTACTTGTATGCCTCTTCACCTGGTGTATACCCTGCGCACACCTTGCCCTGGCTCTTCTCTTCTATCACAACAGGTATACGAGTATGCACACTTTTGTCACGAGTGCGAGTAAGCGTGCTGGTGCGGGAGCCCAGTGACGACCACGGCGACGCGCGGCTGTGCGTTAACTGGAGCGGGCGACTGGTGTGTGCACCGTGTGTACCGTCGTATATGGGAATGGGAAATTGTATGGAGAGGTGGTGGCCAGTGCCGCGTGCTGGAGGAGAGCGGAACTGAACTGGTGTAGACGTAAGGCGCGCCTGTTTGAGCGCCTTGACGTGGGACTTGAGGGTTCGATCATAGTGTGGTGAAGAAATTGTACACAAAAGTAGCGCGATCTTGCGGTCGAGTGACGCGATCAGGGTAGTGCAAAGTACGCAGGCTCTAGTTATGGTCATTCAATGAAAATAATTTTCTATAAGAAAAATAAAAATAAAAAAATTTGAAATTTGAAAATTTGAAGTTTTTATTAAGCTTCTGACAATCTGCGTGATCTCAATTTTTTTTCTTCAATTGACATATATGTATTGTTAAAATAAATTGTAAGGATATTTTATGATTCATTAGTAATTACAAAAATATTATTTTCATTGAATGTCCATAAGAGCCTTTGTATTTTGTACTACCCCGATCTCGTCGCTCGGCTGCAAGATGGCACTATTCTTGAAAATAAGATAGCAGATACTATTTTATACCACATGCTCGGGAATGGGAAATTGTATGGAGAGGTTGGCAGCGCCGCGTGCTGGAGGAGAGCGGAACTGAACTGGTGTAGATGTAAGGCGCGCCTGTTTGAGCGCCTTGACGTGGGACTTGAGGGTTCGTTCATAGTGTGGTGTGTGATGTGCGAGGGAGGGACAGTCAAATGGGACACGTGAGGCAAACATGCAGCTGAATGGTAATGGGTGTGTTGTAAACCACTGATTTGTTTACTGGAGCATGTGGAAAATGAAAGAGGTTGGAGGAACCGGTTTTTAACAACTAACAGGGTTTAAGTAATAGAATTGTAAAACGTAATAAATTACAGTTATAGGTGTACAAAACCTATAAAATGTATACCTATAAAATGACCGCTGTAAAGTTAAAAATGGTGAATTTGTTAATTAATAAAAAGTCAAAAACTGTCAAAGACACCTTTTTTTCAATTGTTAATTTACTCGTGCAGATTAGAAGCTTAGGGTCCGAAACTATGATAGAATATAGCCAACAAACGTCCAAAAAATGTTGGTATAAACAAATGCAATAACTTCTGCAATAATAATGTAATTCAATTGGCTCTTGGATATTTGAAAATGTAGTATTTTTGTGGTAATTGTCAAATGAAAATTGTTCAGTTAAATAGCTGTGGGTCGAAAATAATCTTTCTTTTTTGAAAAACTATCGTAGCATCCATTTGCAATATTGAGGATTGAAAAAAAATTGCATCATATACGTAGACAGTTAGTGTATATTAAAAAAAAAATTAAATTATATGAAGTTTTGTATAATGCTGTGTAAGAAGTGAATGAAGTAGAGTAGTTTTTTGCAATGCACGTTTAATGGGTTACCTTTTACTTTTAATGGGACATTGTCCATTTGAAAAAATAGTCAAACCCATTCAACATATATTGTAAAAATGTTATTAATTATTAAAAATAAGTTAAAAATATGAAGAAAGTGGTTCATATAAGAACAATTAACGAATAATATCTGGTGAGCACATAAACTTTTGCAAAAATTACCATTTTAGCAAGAATATATCTTGTCGCAATAAATATTTAATATAAAATTAATCGGATTTGTTTGGGAAAAGTTTTAATTTGGTATGCTATCCAATGTTAATTGTTTCACTCAACTGGCTATAACTTTGGTATAACAAAGAGTTTTGACATCCAGCAGGTCTCAAAATGTTCATAAAACTATAAACATAAAAAATATTTATTAAAAAAATTTCGATTTTTTAGTAAAAAATCACTGGAGTTCCCCCTTAAGGGGGGGGGGGGGTTCGACTTGATACTTATGAATTGTACATATGAAAAAAAGGTGAAATGTAACAAAACATTAAATGCAACTTTCTTTCTTAAGAATACCATATTTTCAATGTTACATTTATTTACTACATTATATATTTTAATTTGTTTTAGTATTACTAAAATATATTATAGTTTATTAAATAAAAATATAATAGCTTTTTGTGCATTATACATATTAAACCGAGATAATCAGTGTACCGAGTACATGAGATTTTAAAACGAACGCGCGCCGCCGCCGCTGTCGCCCGCTGCGCTGGCGGCCGCTGACGCGATTCTTTTAGACGACAATTTTATGTTTATTTTATTTACACTTCCTTATGCACGTACTTAAAGTATCTCTCTAAATGACGCTATTTTTCGGATCTTAATATTGCATATAAAACTCGAGTTAATAAAAAAAAATTTCTTGGTTTGGAGATATCGTAGACTAACTTTTCGGGGCTTAAAATTTACAGAAAAAAAGTAACTTTTATAAGCTATTATTATTATTTGTAATACGGTCCCATTTTACATTGCGAAGAAACGACATTTTTTTACGCCATTTTTAAATAGTATCAACTTATTAAATCGCTTAGATTCAAGTTGGATATTATAATACAAGTCTTAAAGAAGAGAATGAGACTTCAAACAGTTACCAGTACCACCCCAAAGTTGAAGAAATTAATTTTTGCCATGACGGCTCATTTGATAGGTATTTCTGATGCCTACAAGTACCTATTATTTCTTTTAGTAGCAACACATTTCTCTCTAGAGACAAAAAATGGGTTTTCGTGCATTCTTTCATTGTTTAAACATTGTTACACAACTTTTTGCTAGTCTCAAATATTTTTCCTGTGTTTATATGGCACCTTTTTATACAACTTTTATGCAAAATGTCCTCTTTACATTCTTTCTCAAAACACTGTTTTTCAAGTCTAATATGACTGGACGAATAGGACTCAGGCCTACGGGCAAGATTTTATTTTAATCTTTTGATTAATAAATGTAGTTAATACATTGTTGTCTTAGAAAAATGTAAAATAAATTGTCAAATAATTCAGAAGAATTTTTAATTTTTAGAAAATTAACTAAATGTAATATTAAGAAATATTAGTTAAAACATTTACATTTTACATTTCCTTTAAAGAAAAAAACGCGCTGAGATATCTACTGCTACGTGGTGTGGAAACGATATAACAAAAAAAAAATAATTTATTTGTAAAAATTGTATGCATTATATACGTACATTAAAAACAATTTTAATGAACAATTATAGTATTACAAACTTTATTATCGTCAAATAAAAATTTTAATTGATGTGCAAAAAATATTTAATTTTTTATACAATTTAAATATTTTTTTCATAATCTATGCTATACTTTTGCATTAGTTTATAATACAAATTTTAAATATATGTATTTCGATGACATATTAAATAGAATTAAATAGAATTAATATCTCGTAGGATTAAATAGAATAAATAATTTCATATTGGAACAATTTGTAACGTTTGAGGAAGCTAAGTGCTAATGAAATGGCAGGGGTATTTTTGACGATATAGACGAGAAAGATGTAACTAAAAAACATCTCATTTCCAGCGCAGGAACATAAAGCGCGCACAAGTCGAGCGCTATAAATAGTATGACAAGCTGTAGCATTCTAACGAGTTTCAACAACGCATCTGAGAAAGCATTTTACAGTAATTTAGCCATACCTACAAAAATAATAATTTTATTTATTTTATTATCGGGTTATTGGGCTATTGATAGTGACAATATTACAGAATAAAACGCAAAACGCTAACAAGTTTTGAATGAGTTTGTGCTCGAACCGATAGACGCGTTGGCATTTGCTTGAGTTATGAAGTCGTGTTGCTTCAGTCGAGCGGAAGGCGGCCACGTGGCTGGACGGTTTTAAGCCTAAAATTAGTTGCTGCGCGATCGCGATGTGTATCTTCACAACCACGATTCGACTTTTCTCTTTTGGAATCTTTTACGAACTACGTAGCGAATAATAATGCGAGCTTGCCACACTTGTAACATGATTTATTGAAAACAACAGGTACGCATATAATACGATTACGATTACGATCACGAGAAGATCATTGTATTATAATTAATTTTAAAATAATAATTCTGCGTTTCAACTTTCAGAAAGTGACTAACAAAAAGTGGCTAAGATGTATAAATATACTTTCCTAGTCTTTCTTGTGGCAAAAGTTTTGAGTGACAATTGCAAAATCAGTTGGATGGAAAATGCATATGAAGTAGCCGAATCTCAGTATATTCTTGAACTGTCAGTGATTAATACTGTAGACAACTTACATTCCTATTTTCCAAATACGTATTATGACAGTAAGTATAAAAGAAATTTTTGTAAATATCTCAAACTCGTGGAAAAAAGCTTAACGATACTTAATACTTTCAATTTCAGTTACCATAAAATCAAAATTTAAGAATCACACCTTTACGCAATTTTATTTTACAATATGGAATATAAATAAAAGTATGACTTACGGAACATTAGAGTTGCGCGAAAAAGAATTATCAATGTTTCATAACGGTCCGTACTGCATCAACAGAATCATTGATGGGCCAGTTTCTCTTGCGAAATTATATTTAAAAATCGGTTGGCAAAGCCCACCTAGAAATAGTGGCTGTATCGAGCTTAAGGCAGCCGTCAAAGAAACAGAATTAAGATATCACATCGCAAATATAACTGTTTGTGAAGACCCAAGAGTTGTTTTGGACGATCCAGGGGAAATTTTTAAAAACTGCTGCGCCTGCGACGAGGGCAAGTACGAATTGGCCTTTGAGGGGCTATGGTCGAGGTACACACATCCGAGAGTAAATATATTAAATTTTATTTTACTTTGTTTTTATTTTATTCCATTATATATTATTTTACTTTATTTTGCGATTATTGCTGCAGAAAATCTATCGCCCTTTCTCGTTTATTTTGCAGAACTTTCCACGAAGAGAGTGGTTAGCCGTTTTTCCAACAATTATTGGAGCATCCCACGCGCATGATTATCAATTCTGGGAGCGTTATACTAAAGCAAGTAATGGCTTATTGAAATTTGCAGAAACTGGCTACTCAGTAGATTTGGAACTGGAACTAAAATCTAATGTAAGTTTTTGTTGCGCCAATTCGATTATTCTTAAAATATAAAACTTGGATAGGGAAGAAGCAGGTTTTACAACCTTACGAAATATTTATGTGTAGGTACACTCGACGTGAATATATTCTGATCGAACGTTTTTAAAATGCTCCAATGAGATTGTCCGATTCACAGGAATTGACCAATAAGGTGGCACGATTTCAAAACATTCAATCAGAAAGTATCCACATCGAGTGTACAGCTGAAATACGCTGTATCTACTGTATAAAGACCCGTTGCATAAATCTACGGGTATTGGTATTTTTAGGTATGTACAAGAAAAAGATCCAAAGTCCGTGGGTGCTCCTTTTTAGTCATACGCATCAGGTGTCATGCTTTGAAGAAAATAGCAATGGCTTTTATCTCAAAACATGTTTCTAACATGGTTTTAGTAGAACTTCTTTTTTCCATCACAAAGCTTCCTCTATGAGGAAGCAAAAATTGTTTAAAGACTTGGATTTGAACAGTTCGAAGCCATTCAAAAATGTATTTAGAGAGAAAAGAAAGTTTTCTAGTTAGTACACTCGGCGCAACAAGCATCTGATCAAGATTGTATGCATTTGTCTAAATACTTCAACTTTATTGGATCAAATGCTCGTTTTTGCTATAATAATATCATTGATGGATTTCAAAAACATTCAAACAAATTCAATCAGATGTTTGTTCCGTAGAGGGTACATAGTTACAGATACCTTTTAAAATCTCTCATGGATTGTTCATACGAAGACTAACGCATTTCATTTTTCCGATAAAAGACACTATTTCATTTTACGTTTATAAAAAAAATATGTTTCAAAATTTAAAAAAAAATACAAATACATAGTTTGTATTATGTATATTAAACATAAAATGTGTGTTTTAATTCGTGAAACACCACGCCATTTTAGCTGCTTCTCTTCTATTTACTATAAAAATGTAAGCTGACTCTTTTTTTATACAGATGGACAGAATAAGAACGTTAATAAAATTTCGTGGAGTAAACTTTCAAAATAAAACTCGAAAGTCATTTGCCGGCATAAGAGTCAATCGCAAAAATCACGTTGTATCGCTGGTGGCTAGAATAGGTAAGGATAAAAGAAAACTTTTTGCAACACATGTACGATTTTCGCGGGTTTTCGGACCTAAAAAGCGAGCCTAAAGTGCTTGTGTTTTTCACCGGCGAGTAAAAGAAACAGCGGACAAAAGAGTATTTTTTTGTCCGCTGTTGATTTATCCACTTTAAGTTTCTATTCTAACAAGTGTATATAGTTGCCGTGTCACAAAACAATTAATTCAATCTCGCTTTCTAGGCACAAAAACCGTAAAAATCCATACATGTGTCACAAAAAATATGGTGTGCACCAAGGGCTAGGCTTCTTGATCTCGTGTATTTGCAGTACTCGTCTTCGGCTCGTAAAATGCTCGATCGCCTTCGACTCGTACTGCAAACTTCACACTCGGTCTAAAAAAGCCCACTTTACGCCCTTGGTACACAATATACTATTTTGTTCTTCTATAATAGGTATAAAATAGGATAACTGATGTCACATCTGAGTTTATACTTTAATAAAAAAACAGCAACTAATTCTAGAGCCATCGCCTGATTGGTTTATTGGTGTTTCCTCGTTAGAATTGTGTCAAACTGATTGTACATGGATTGACAGTAAAACGTTGAACCTGTATGCTTATGATGCGGGAATTCGAAATGGTATGTTATATGAAGTAAGTACTTTACATGTATAAAAATTAAAACTGCAATTGTCCAGCTCTAACTTCTCTGTAAAATAGATCTGACATGTAGTATATATTTTTGAAAATATTCGCATAATAAACATATGCAATAGGATCTTGATGGAGTTACGGACCCTCCTGATGTAATTCAAAGTATGAACATGACCTGGCCACCACCACAGGGCAGTATACAGTCGCCTTTTTACGATAAAACCAATAATACCCACGATATTAGACCTCTGGCAAGAATTCACTTTACGCGTTTGAGAGGTTCCGAAAAGAGTTGTCAGCAATCTACGGTGATTATTGACGGTACGTTTAATTTTCACTATTACGTTATTACAATACTCTATATATACCCTTTACTATTGTACAGTCCGTTCGTAATACATGCCCTTTAATGTATGTTATTGTGAATTTGGTTGTTTCATAATTTTGCTTTCTCAAAGAGAAAGTAACGATGATGATTTGTAACGATGACTGTATCGAAAACCAAGATTTTGATGAATTTTGATGGTTTTGAGGTCGCTGCATCAGCATGTGTGCATGTGTGTGTATGCGTGTGCGTGTGCATACATGACGAGAGAACCCAGAAACATTAATTTTTACGGTGGATTACTCGAGATATAGATGGATATAAGCATACACACACAAACACACTCACACGCACACATACACACACGCACATATATACATACATATACACATACACACATACACATACACCCATCCATACGGAAATTTTCATAAATTAGTGTACTTTGGTTCCAAATGTCTCAAAACATGTTACAAACAAGATAACTTTGAAGATAACTTTTTTACTATTACAAAGCTTCATATAGGAGGAAGCAGTAGTATATTGTGTACTATGGGGGAAAAGTAGGCTTTTCTCGCCCGCTGTAAGTTTTGCAATACCAGTCGCAGGGGAGGAAGTACGAGCCCAAGGCGAGTAAGTAATGCTAGCTAAAGTCGAGTATTGCAAACACACAAGGGCAAAAAGGCCTCTCCCCCATGGTGCACACCCCATTTTTCGTCACACATGTCTGGATAACGTGCTTTCTTATGCTTATAAAGTGAAACTAAATTTTGCCGTTCTTTGACACGGTGCAAACACACGCTGGTTAGACTGCAAAATCAAACTATAGTAATACTATAGTTATATATAAACTATACCCTGCCCCCCCAACACTCTAGTAGGCTGATTTTTCAAATTAATCACCAAAAGGGTTTAGGTAGGCCTTGTGCATTAAATCTCTTTGAAAAAGCATTGTGCTAAGGCAGTTATAGAAGCGATTTTTTATTTCATATTCTAATATAGCTTATGCTAAAATAATTAGGTCGTATTTTTCATTTTTTCATTTTATCGAAAATTGAAATAGATATACAGCTATATGAAATTCTTGTGACGCCACGTTTGTATACTTTCATCATGTGACGTAGCATTGGAGTATATATATATATATATATATATATATATATATCGAAAATTTGGAAACTTTAAACGTCTGTATCTTATAAGTTTTTCATTTTTATGACGTAAGAAGTAGGACCTAATTATTTTTTGTTATTCTACCAATTTCACATAATCAATCACCTTCTTATACAACATCCTAATTTTTATTTAGAGACGTGCGTTACTAACTGGAGTGAATGGGGCGAGTGTTCAGTCACTTGTGGAACTGGTATCACAAAAAGAAGTAGATCCATAAAACCATTGTACACTGAGAGCAATTGTCCCCTGACGTTAGAGGAGTCAAAGACTTGTCAGGCAAAGACATCTAAGTGGTAAATAGATTTTTTCAAGTTTATCAAATCATAATTTTTTGTACAAGAATATTTTGTAATAGATAATATTTTTCAGTGAGAAGGAAGTCACGAAGGATGATTGTGTTCTGACCGAATGGAGTGACTGGACAAAATGCGAAAAAATCTGTGGTCAAGAACCAATACAGCGCACTCGTGCGTACAAATCGCGTGAGAACGAAGAAAAGTGTAAAACTCTTGCAAATGATGAATTGGAAGAAATAATGGATTGTAGCAACCCACCGTGTCCAGACGATGAATTTGTTAGTAGCCAACTTCATTATTACTATTTTTATTCTTATAAAATATTAACTTTATAATAAAAAAAATATTTGTAAACTTTTATATTAGCTTTGTGTAGAAACACGATACAACATGTGGTCGGATTGGTCTGCATGTTCTGTGACACAAGGCAATGGAGTTATATTTCGTTACCGGACAATTATGGTACTTTTTTAAGAGATACAAAATTTTGAAATAACTCATATTTTTTGGAAACTATTCTTTTTATCTGTGAACACCTTACTTTGCTGTTTTAGGAGCACAAAAGAAAAGCTCATATTTCTGAACCGGATGGTCACACTGATTATGGCTATAGCTCTTGCCTCTATGAAAAAAAATGGTGTGATGGGGGCTCGGATACTTTTACCATCGAGGCAACACCAACCTCGATAATTACAAATTTAGAATACGTGCCGAGAAAAATAGAAGAAATAGAAACAACTACTCGTAATATTATAAAAACAGACACAGTACCAGGTAAATATTTTCATTTACTTTTCAGTAGTTCGTGACATTGCGTTTTCCATATATCTAAATATGTCTTAATCGAATCGCACTTAGTAAAGCAGCTAATAATACATTGCTGTACAAATAGTTTTAAACAAATACATAGTTCAACAGCATTTCATGCTCTCTCGCGTGAATCCATTTTTCATGCAACATTTTCATTATGCTATCGAAACATGAACTTGCAACTTCCCACAACAATATATATATATATATATATATATCTCTAGATTTCTTAGTTTTGAAACAGGCTAACGGGTTTTCCCAGTTATTGCTGGTATTAGGCGAGCGCTGCACAATAAACTGCGATAGATCGCAAGCTCTGAAACTGACAAAGTTAGAATAGCTCGTCGTTCTAACTGAAAGTGATTGCGCAGAAGTAGCACGTGGCGGCTACATTAGAACTATATTAGACCTATATTAGAAGTGTTGAAAGCTTCGCCTAGATGGCGCAGTGATGGTTATGTAGGTTTATAAGTGTTTTCCAACTATATTTGTGAGATACGTCTTTTCCAACTTTTTCTGCGAGATACGTCTTTTACAATTGGAGCCGTCGAAATGCAGGTATAAATATACAGGTCTACATGCATGCATACATGCATATTAACATATGCACGTGCGCATACAGGTTGTTTTCGTAAGGAAAATGAAAGTGTCTTCGCACGAGTGGACGTGGAGTCAACGCTATATAATAGGTTCATTGGGGACTGTTTACGTGGCATCGTCACCTGAAAGCAACTGTAAGTAATGTTCGCCGAAACAGCTAGAGAACGAAAGAGCGGTTCATGAACTGCTTGCGAAAAAACCCAAGCAGAAAAGTGACGATGACGATTAGGATACCTAAGTGTGAAGGTGGTCCTTAGTTATATCGTCATACGCAATACCTGACATCCCGACTCTCTCCGAGTAATAAGATGGTCTTGTACGGGAGCAGTATCCAGGAGCCGAAGTTCATGAATCGTCACGAGCAGACTAATAAGGGGAGACCACGGAGTTCGGGTTTTGGATTTTGATGAAACTTTGTTGATCGACTTTTAGAACCTAAAAATGAAGCACAGTATCCGTAGTTATAACCAATGGGTCTTTAAATCTGAGATAGAGCCAAAAAACATTAGCATTGCTCATATGGGCAATGCTAAAAGCCAGATATATATAGATATATACTATCAACGATAATGAAATACGCCGTATCCACCGTACAAAATCACGGATTGGATAAAATTGGATAAAACCACGAGTATTGGGCTTCATTTTTAGATATCAGAAACCGATTCCTAAAGTCTCATCAAACTCTGTGACTCAAATTTCGAGGTGCCCCCTTAAAAAGAGGCGTCAATGAGATGCAGACAACTCATTCAGGCCGAGCCACACGGCGACAAAGGACAGCGAATGTCCGAAAAAGCTGGACAAATGCTACAAGCGTTTAAGCTGCAGCGAATTTGGTCACTCCATTGCTTCACAATGTCTAGAATTCAATGCGGTAGAACCGAACCGGAAGAGAAGAGAAGCTATATGCGAGGGTTTACAGAATTTCGGGTGAAACAGAAAAGATCAGTAAAAATTCAATGCAAATTGAATGATATGCAATAGGTAAATTAATCCATAATATATCTCCTTATGACTCCATGAAGCGAGCTGGAGAACGTTATCATATAACTTTTTAAATTGAAAATTACTTGGTTGATTTCCAATCAGCTTGGATTAGGGATCATTCGCATTTTTACAACGCTTTTTTTGTTGTAACGCATTTTCACTGATTTTCCTATGTATCTAACACATACCTTAATGCTAATTGCTTTAACGCATTCCAAAATGATGCAAGTAAAAGACATACTTTGCAGCCGCCATATTGGTTCCGCTGTTTTAAATTTCTAAGTATTATTGACAGCAGATTCACAATCAGCGACCCAATAAATCTCTGAGAAATGACATCCTAGCTTACTCAAGTAAAACGGTTATAATTCTATGAACAAATCGTGTTTGCTGCCATCATATTGATTTCGCCATTTTGAACTACCAAATTATGATTACAGATTTGTAATTAGCGACCCCAACAACCCTAAAAATGATATTATATTTATTACGAGTTCATGTACCATTAAAATCTGTGCATTCGGGGACGTTTTAGTAGGGAAAACAGTTAAAACTAACTTAAAAGATCCAATGAGGCCTATTCCACCACCAGAAGCGCTGCTAAGTACATGGCGGTAACGCGTGTATTTTTGTATATAGTAGGGTGGATCGTGATTTCCATTATATTTATACTTTTCGATAATGCATGTTGACTTTGTTGTTCAATATGATGAAAAAATTGAGTATGAGTTTTCAGCATATTGAACAAGAAAGTCAACATGCGTTGTTAAGAAGTAAATAAATTGGAAATCAGGATCCACCCTACTCATACAGAGCAAACCTCCTACGTGAAATTTCAGTGTGGCTGCTGACGGTTATAACGACACTCAATCGTTTGACACTAGCGTCGCTCGCCTTGCATAAAACAACTGAGATATAATCCTTAGCCGAATTCAAATCAGAACCACAACATGCGCTATACTGCATAGCTAGAATTTTTCTTGCCCACTTATTGTTAGTGGATATTTCAAAATGTGAAAAACTTTGATAAACGTGTGAAAAAGTGTGTAAAACCATGAGAATTTCGTGTGAAAAACTTTGACAAACGTGTGAAAAAATGTGTAAAACCATGAGAATTTCGTGTGAAAAACTGTAAAATCGGGCTTACATTTGGAACAGGATTTTAAAACATATTATAGAAAATTTCATAAATTTTGTTACAGTTCTCGTAATTTTTCACAGATTTTCATAGTTTCTCACATTTTATCAGAATTTCTTACAGTTGTTATTTTCTTTTATATAAGGGAATGCAACGAAATAAAATGTGAGAATGTGTGAAAATCTATGAAAAACTGTGAATAAATGTGAAAGAATGTGAAACTTTTAATACATAAAATACATGTTTTTTTATAAGTATGAGAAACTGTGAAAAACTATGAAAAAACTGTGAAAAAATGTACATAAATGTGCATATTTGTTTGTAACAGATGTTCTAAAAGTATGTGTATTTTCACATTTTCTCACACATTCACACATTTTTTGACAGTTTTTCACAGTTGTCATTTCCACTAGGGTTGAATTGAAGTATTTACAGTAAATTACTGCCAATAATGTAAAATTAGTCTATAATATAAAAATAGTCTCAACTATCTAGTACAATAATTTTTAATTATTAATTGTTTATGTTAGGAATGTCTCTAACAGCATATTTGAAGACGAATTATATATTTTTTCCCCCTTTAATATATTACATTTAGAATGTCTCATACACTCTTCAATCAAAATAGTACATTATGTAACAAGGGCAAAAAGTCGAATATTTTTCCCGCAGATGAGTGTACTGTACATTATCACCCAGGGAAAAATGGACTTTTTCACCACACTGCGCGTAAAGTGCTGACTGTACGCCCTCTCAGCAGGCCGTACAGTACCGCATGGACTGCCTAGGGAATAAAGTGACTTGCGCATGCGCGATGCGCCTTTTTCCGCTCTCGACTGCGTCTCGAGCGGTAAAACAGCGCGTCGCGCGTACACAAGTCACTTTACTTCTAGGCAGAGCATGGGGTACTGTACGGCCTGCTGAGATGCGTACAGTCATTTCTTTACGGGGGTGTGGTGAAAAGTAGTATACGCACCTCTGGAGTACAGTAGGCAAGCATGCACTGTGTGAAATGCCGACCTCGCTTCGCTCGGTCGGCAACGTCACACAGTGCGTACATTGCCCACTTTACTCCCTTGATGCATAATGTACTATTTACTCGAGTTACATATAGTACTTTATTCCTATCTCAACTGTTGCCACTTTTTGACTTGGAAAGCGGGACTAATGGACTGTTAAAAGACAATCGAAAATCAGGGTTATTAGTAGAACTTGATGAAATAAAGGAATTTTGACTATTTTCTAGTAAAGTAACGTTTTTCCCGCTAATCATTTTTGTGGGCTAAAAGTGTAATTTTGGTCTTGTTTTTTAGGGCAAAATGTGGCCATTTTCGTTGAGATGGGCATAAAACCTTATATATTTTCCCCTCCTTTTTTTAATTTTCGCGATATATTAGTTAGCTAGCCATTTGTTCTGAATATTTTTTGAATATTCATTCATATTAATTGTTTGTGTTTAATTGTTTTAGATCACTGTTTCTTACCTCAAGATATAGGAAACTGCTTGGATGGACATAATGATAACTTAAACAGATTTTACTATGATTCAACAGAGAAAAAGTGTAAAATATTCCAGTATTCTGGATGCGGGGGCAATAGTAATAAATTTAACGATGAGAAAGCGTGCAAAGAGACTTGTATAATACTCGGTAAATATTAATGCTGAATAATTTTTTTAAATATTATTAAATGATCGATGTAAAAATGTAAATATCACATGCTAGGTCCGAAAATTGATTGTGAGATGGCGAATTGGAGCACGTGGTCAAAGTGTCAAAGTGATTGTTACATATCAAGAGAAAGAAGAGTTAAGGTGATTACTCACTCATTTTTTGTAAAGATTATTTAAGAAATATTCTGTTAATTTACCATATATGCAATCAACTTTATTTTCATATAGGTATATCCCGAAAATGGAGGAAAGCCTTGCCCTTATCAGAAAACACAGAGAAGTCGGTGTTGCCAAATATAACAAAATTGTATATCGACGAAAAAAGGAGTTACTTTTTTAATTTAAATGTACGCATGTATGCATGTATATATATGTTTATTTGTAGATAACAAAATTACAGATGAAATTGAAGATTAAATTAACTAAAGATGCAACTGATGTACCCTGGTTAAAAAAACTTATGATATCGGATAAGACCTGATAAAACCAGGTTCAAATTCCGGACAAGACAGGATTGACTTATTGATCTCATCCTGTTTTATCCGCACGCATCCGGAAATAACCAAGTTTGTATTGATTGGGATATGACCATATGAAATAGGTTTCAAAATCCGGATAAAATCGGATGAGATCATATAGGTTTAATTTACAATCCGGTCTTATAAGTTTTTTTAATCAGGGTATATTAATGTAAAAATAAGTTATATTACTTAATTTGCATAGATTAATTTGAACACACAGAAAAGGATTGTCCATGTAATACCTAATGCAGATTTTACCCATTTACAACCCCTTATACCTACCCCCTTGTAACTGAAATCGTAACAGTTTCTATGACCGCCTCTCCCCACCCCCTAATGTTACATAATTTTCTGTTTACAAAAAGAAATATCAAAAAATGAACACGATTTTTCAATACAATCAATACTGCAAGTAACAGTTTCTTTATTCTAATTATCCTTAAATAAAATGAAGAGACACAAGAATATCACAAATCGACGTAAAATATACTTAACGTACACCCAACGATAAAACCATTTTTCCGAATGTGCCCTTAAAGAACCACTTTTTCATAAGCGTACAAACAAATCTGAAGTCATCTTTTTGTTAACTTTTCGTTGACTTGATATTCTTACGCCTATGAAAACGTTGTTATTCAGGGGCACATTCGGAAAAATGGTTTTACCGTTGGGTGTACGTGGACACGTTTGATTCAACCCTGTAGTCCCTATCGTACACTAGACGTGGGAAATTTCTGGTCGAATGCGTTTGTATTTTTTTGGGTTTCAATTTCAATTTCATTGGATCTCATTGGATCGAACGCACGTACTCGTTAAGCTCATTGGAGGATTTCAAACGCATTCAACCAGAAATTTCCAACGTCGAATGTTATACGTGGAGTAATTTGTTTATCAATAACAAACAAAATGTTAAGGGGGCCTAACCACCTTAAAATTACAAATAAATTGGTTGTATGTTTTCCGGTGAGGATAAATTATTCATGATGATATTAGGATCGGCTTTATTAAACATTTCTTTTATTTTCTAAACACTATGTTATTGATCGTTGAGGAAAGAAATACTTATTTCTATAGTTGCCAAAGTAAATGCAGGAAATCGAAGTTCATTACCGAATCAGAGAATAGTCATGTAAACGATCAGCGGATTGTTCCCTCTCTTTCTCTGTATTTCAGTTACTGTCTCGATTTTCCTCATACCTATCGTATAAAAGAGCTAGGGGAAGGCACCGCAAATTGCTTAGTCTGTACTCTACTTTTTTAAGGGAAACCGCTACCGGTTTTCCCCGTGAATAGAACACCGAGCCTCATATTTAGTCAGACCTTCGCGCACTCCATATAACGTGTTTAAAAAGATCGAAATTCATTTTCTGTAAGACTCTGGTTGGAGGTATCCGCGACAGTCCGCACATAGTTTATCACGCGCAACAATTTATTCTTTTTTTTCTGCGGCAGAGCAAGAAATATACAATTTGATGTTGTATATTATAGCCTAACAAAGAGACCTGACGACCATAAAAAGAATTAAAAAACGGTTGCCAATTCATTGGCATTTACCTTCCTCCAACCTTATTAAATGTCGATCATTCTTCGAAAACTTACCGCGTAATACCCAAGAAATAAGCGATCAAAAATTAGTTAAATGAAAAATCGTAAAAATGATAGATCGATATAAAACCAAAACGTATCGGTAAATCTTAAAAATTCTTTTTGATTGCCAACCTTGATAAAAAATATGCTTTCATTGTTCAAAAATGACCGTATAACACCCAAGAAATACCTAAGCGATCCAAAAAATTTTTAAAGAAATCATAAAATTAAAAAATTGTTATCAAACACAAAAGAATCGATGAATCTCAATTCTTTTTAATTTAATATCTTCATCTAGATACGAAGAAAATAAATGTTCATTGGTCACAAATTACCGTGTTATACTTAAGAAAGAAGCATTCAAAAATTTTTTGAAAAAAAATACAACCTCAATTTTAAAAATAAAAGTTCTCATGATCTGGACAAATAACTCAACCAAAAGATAGTTAAAAGCTACCTTTCTGGAATTTTTCAAAATAAAGATCTACTCGCGTTATCGTACGATGTAGAAAATCGACTTTTTTTACAAAATGATTTTTTTTCGGAAGTATAAAAAAGACTCAAAATTTTACTGAATATTCCTCTTAAAGTTACTAATTGCCAGTCACCTTAAATATTTACCAAAGAGAAACTGCTCTTCTTTCATCGACCACATGATTTTAAGAGTTCTAAGCATCGAATTCAACTTTTCCGATGGTTATTTTGTTCAAAATACAAGTATAATTCTGATATGAGTGAAGGAATTTGTATTAAAAATTCACAGAAATAAGTTATAGTCTCTCAAAGTCACATTTTTTTGATATTTAAGTTTTTATCATAAATTTTGGATTTGAAAGGCTATAACTTATATCTGTGAATTATTAATACAAATTCCTTAGCTCATGTCAGAATTACTTGTATTTTGAACAAGACAACCGTTATATACATATTTACATTTACCGAAAAAGAAAATGTAATATATGATGAATAATTCATTCTAACCTAAACATATAAAACCAATTTAATTAAAATTTTAAGGTGGTCAGGTCCCTTCAGAGGAAATCGGAGTCGATTACAGATTTGTGCATTGAATTTTGCATTATTCTAATTTAATTGTTCATAAAAGTAAAAACTTTAGTTTTCCCTTGTTCTCAATCTACTAAGGAAGTGGACAACTGAGATAATTGAAAAAAATAAAAAATTGAATGAGAATACTGAAAAATAGGAAATTTTCGGTAACTACTTAACTGCATGTAAGCTTCGACCTCCCCTTAATATAACAGCTAATTCTCCGACTCGTGCAGGAAAAATTTTAAGTAGCATGAAACAGTTTCTGTCAAATAATAATACAAAGCAGACGCTGTCCCAAGCAGGAATTAGCTTTATTAAACTACATCAACATATCAAAAATACAGTACATTAAAATAGCGCAAGTATAAAAAAAAGAATATTAATCTTAACCTTGTTATGATAAGTTATTACAACGAAAATAAGCCGCTTATCTATAATCCATTAAAATAACTGACAAACTATGTGAAATATCTTAACAGTCTCTCCTTCATCACATATTTGTAGTAGATTATTGCAAGTTTTAAACTTACCAACTAGTAGTGACAAAAACGACAATACTTTTTTTATTGATTTGTAAGTACGGATTTGATGACTCAGCTTATAAACAAAGGTGGGATCTAGAAGTGGTCGATGATCAACACGTATCTGTAACATCAATAGTTTCACTGAGACTGCAAAAAATTTCATGTAGTAAAGTTACCTGGGAAAACTCAAGGCCATCCTCAACTCGATTTTTCAGACTGATAAAAATTCAGTAGCTTCACGAAAAAAATAGTACATATATCAAAAGCAGAGAAAGAATACATTTAACAACAAATCGATACGTTCTAGTCATACAACAGCGAACCTTCGGAAATAAATTTTAGCTTCATCCATGCATGATTAACGGCAAAATAATGTAGATAATATAGTTTTTGTCACATATTCAGTCAAATCAGTTTTTGTCACACATCGGTCAAATATCCTATTCTGTCAAACATTCTTTCGAACTTTGGTTCTACAAATCATGATGCGAAATCCACGCGAGAAGTTGTTTAAAGTTATCTAAGAAACATGCCAAAAAAGTTTCAACAAGAAATATGAAAAACTGTGAGATAAGTTAGATTTTTAAAATTGTTTTAAATACAAGTAAATCATACGCTAAAAATGTATCTTCTATAGTATTCGATGTTTTTAATTGAAACTTTTTTTACACGTTTCTTAGGCGATTCTAAAAAACTTTTCGCGTAAGTTTGATGTTTTGTAAATTAAATATAAAAATTAAAACCTGCTAAAACACAAATTTTCAGTAGTACCTCCCCTTAATATCAATATTGATTGTAAAGCCTCAAAAATTGTTGTATTGATAAAGGTTTATTCTTGGGGTCCCCGAGTTTCCTCCCCACGTTACAAAAATAGGCCTGGTAAAGCGAAGATTAATAAAACAAGTACAACTATGGTATTATTACCTATTATATATTACCTATGTAAGCAAACATCTGAAAAAGGTACTTGTCCACTGGTTTTCGACACAAAAATACGTGGGTTGTAAAAGATCACAATTTTTTGTAAATTTATCCATTAAAATCACGATTAAAATTGTTTTATTGCAATTGATATTGTGAAAATATATATAGGAGATGATTGCTGCCGTGTGCGAAAATGTACCGCTATTCTTCGAATTGCAGGAAAGCCACACCCTTACGAGAAAAACACTCAATTGAGACACCCACTCAACTAAAATCAACTTTTCTTTATCCTGTACAATACAGAAAGTGCCAAATTACGCTCAACTTGAATGTGAACACTCGATAATTGAGTTTTTTTTTGCACTGGCGGTGACGCGTGTTATGGTGCATTTATTGGTTTTGTTTTTTCGCGTTACCGTTGAAATTCTGCTGATAATGGGCAGTTTAAGTAATCGTTGCATTAGATTATAATGCGCAGTTACTTCCATGCAGAAGACAACGAGAGAAAGAATGAACCCCGAAATTAAAATAGTAACAATATTCATAATAAATAAACGGCCAATAAGTTGTTTTCGTTTCTGAATGTCTGAAAGTTCGATGGGCTTAATTTTTTTAGTCAAAAAGGAAAATATTCCAGACTCATATAGCCTATGAAATATTCTTTCAAATTGCATTATATAAGGAGACGCATTCTCAAATTTATAAGCTAATCTGATGTTTGCGAATGCCGGTTTGGCAATTTTAATCATCGGCATATTGGACGAATGATATCTTTCAAATTCTTTTGCGGCTCTGTAAAGTGGATAAACACAAATTGTCCTTTTATGTTCTTGTATGAAATTTGAACAATTTACGTCATCCAATACAGTAGTCTTTCTTCTTATGTTTTCATAGAGTTCCTCCTCATTATTATCAAAAATAGCACTATAAACTATTTTATTCATGATTATTTTAAACTCTGAATGATCGATTTCTTCAATTGAATCAAATGATAATTCATCGTATACCACTGTAACATTCATGAAGGCAGCCATTAAATCAGTAGAATATTTCATTGACAATAAAACTAAACACAATAACATTATTCTTTTCGGTGATTCCTTTGTTTGTGATTTTATAGGAGCACCAAGTAGTATTTGAAATACATTTAATACCTTCAATAAGGTTTCTAGTTGTAATAAGTGCATGATGTAATTAGTTAGAGTTAAAATCACTGTAATTGCGATTAAATATATAAAATTTTCCCAAGTTACATTGAATTTCACAATCGGTTGGATTTCCATCAATCCAACATACACAAAACTATCTTCATCTATAATTAAAGAAAGTTCATCTTTGAATAATGTCGTTGGTGCTGCGATCGTCATTATATTTAAATCTCCTCTTGCAATCTTGTTATTAACATCAACAAAAAGTTCATAAAACGATACATTCGTTTCCATAATTTCAATAAAATCCAGAGAAAAATTGATTCTTTTTATTCCTACCAATAATTGAGAATAATAAAAATCACTATTTACTTTCTTGCCTGTTTCATCTTTTGTTACAGTCATGTAAGGAGGATAGTTGTACGAGGGTAACTTTAATGGATATCCATTTACATCGTTTAACTTATTTGGAAAAAGTTGTGAGTCATAGGAGTACATCGCTTTGCTTATTATTTTGTAAAATGGATTGAAATAATAAAAAAAAGATTGTTTTCTTCCATTTAATACCTCTAATATTGTAAAGTCCAAAAATTTATTTGACCATACGTACTCTAGTATATGCATAAATGATTCTTCAGATGTAGAGCTATCGTTAAAATAAATAACAAGAGACTTCGGTCGTGGAAACTTTGGGGATTTCCTTTTAACAAAATCTACAAACTGCCTTACTTGAATATCAATCATTCCATTAACTTTATGATGCAAAAATATTACTGATTCAGCATCTGGTGAATTGTGCAGTATTGGATACAGATTATCATCCCTACTGTATTTAATTGCCGATAAATCAAAAATTATAGTTGGAAAGATCGGTGTTATTTTTTGAAGAAAAAAATTTGACTCAGTTGAAATGATTGTTTCATTATTCGTGAAAATTTTCAATTGATAAGGTTGTACGTTCTCTATTAGTTGCTTTGAATAGATATTTAACCAATTAGTTTGATCAGCACAGACGAAAATACTTTGATGAACATGATAAAACAGTGCCCAGTAAATAATCAACATATTTTTGACAAAATAGATCTTTCTACTTTTTAAATATTAAAAACAACCTATATTACAAGAAGCTCCAAAACTTACTAGTTGCTAACTGAAAAGCCAATGGAATTTTATTTACTCAACCTTGCTCTACCTACCTTTTAGCGTTGTCAATTATTAAAGGCTATAATTTTTAGAGTCTTAACTTCATAAATTACAGTATTATGAAATAGCTTTTTGTTAGTCTTTCTTCAACTTTTGTTCATAATATTTTAAGACGTACTGGGCTTTTGCTGTTTCTTAAATCGATTTTTATTAGAAAGAATGTACTTTTTCAAGGTTTGATACTTTCTCAATCGGTATCCAGGACTTTTTAACATGCAATATTGATCTTAAGTAACCTTGTTATATGCCGTAACAGAAATAACGCTTTAAACCTTTTAGAAAAAATTAAGAAACTAAATTATTAAAATTAATCCTATTTCTGTATTTTATTTTACTGAATAATCTTTAAATGAACTTTGTATAATTTTAATCAGGCAAAAAATATTTTACATGTACTTTACAATAATTATATCAGGCGTATTTTAATATTCTTAAAACTTTATATAATTTAAACAATTAAAAATTCGTGAATATTCAACCAAATTCAAAAGAATATGTGCATTGTTCAATAAATACATTATAGTAATTCAAAAGTAAAATATAATTCTTCGATTGCACATGAAATACATAAACAAATGATATAACATCCTAAAAACCAAATCGATTTAGTAATTTGTTTAAAGAAAAATAATGCTTCTAATCATTTTTATGCGAAATGCAGCCCAATTTCTTCATTTATAAACAAACTTTTTGGTATAATAAATCATTTTACTTCTTATAACTTTGTCCTTTGCCAATTTTTATTCAACTACGTTTATATATCGATGCATGCATATTACAAATGTCTAATCGTTACAAAATATTTACGAAATCTATATAAGCTTTATCTTTTTATTAACCCATTTCCATCATACAATCGGCCCTAAATGGACACTCGCGTCTCCTTGATGACGCTATATTGACTTTCTAGGAGTCGTAGGTAAAAACTAGAATCGAAAATGGCAAGACCAACCTGTTTTACTTCTAGAAACGAATTTTTCAGATAAAAAGCTTGCGATGTGTAGACACAGGATGCGAGCGTCCGTGTTTAGTACGTTAGGGTAGAAATGGGCTAACACGTGTTTCAGTTTTTAAAATGTAGTTTTATGGATTAAACTTTAATAAAAAAAATCACATGGTATCTTATATCCAGTTTCTACATGAAATTATGAAACTAAAACATCCTGCGTAGAAATTTTCGTTCCTGTTTCGAAAGTTGCCATCATCCGTTTCGTTCATTCAATCATTTCTAGAATTTGCGTAAAAAGTGACTATTAGGATCTCACTTCATGTTTTAAATAACGCCTATAGAAATAAAATTAAGATTAATCGTCATAATAAATCAAATCAATAATTATTATGGAAATGTAAAAGTTCTAATAAACTAGCGATTAATTTGTGTCTTTATCTGCTTCCACGTTATCTGAAGGGTGTACACGGACGTACGAATAAATTTACGGTCGCACGACATAACTGCTCTGATGTAATTACAATATTATTTGAAAATATATAATTTTATATTTTAATTCTAATAAATGATCCTCGTTACCAAATTATTGATGACTCATACGAATTGCCGTATAATATAATGTGTGTACAATGTTTATTTTTCATTTTATTGACAGTAACTTGAGATCGGATGTGAATTATTAATTCACATGTAAGTGATTATACGAAGAGAAAGCTTTCTCGAATATTATCTTTTCCAATTAATTCTAACTCTAATCTACGAAAATTTTTATTCGAATTATACCGAAACCTCAAAAAAGTCTAAGTCTAAGATTAGTTAGTCTATAATATAAATAAATAAATAACAAAGTTTCAAATTTCAGTGTTCTTTGCTCGTAAATGTTTAAATTAAAAGCAATCTGGTTTATGATATAGCGAAGACCGACTGAGTTAACACAGAATCTTTTGAGTGAAAATTTAATTTTAATTTATTAACAATATAAAATTATGATATTGATAAATAATAAAGAAACAAATAAATTGGAATTTTATAAATTTAATTATATAAAACGAATGATATATATTTTTTTATGAGTATAAAGTGGTAGATGACATGATGACATGATTTTTGGTAGCGTTAAAAAAACCGATAAATAAATCGCACAACGAATCATCTCTGCATTTTTATTTAACCATTTATTAGGTTTTCATAGGTAACATAATTATAATATATTGGTTTATAACTGGTCATCTAAATAACTTCGAATCTTGTTCAAGATAATATTTGTACATAATAAGTTATGTACATTCATTATTTTTGTGTAAGTCAACCGAGTGATAGAATCAACATAATTACAATTCATTATTTTTATCTTATTCAGAGGAACGGTCTTTTAAATTATAAATAATATTTACAAAAATCATTCTTGTGAATAAAATTGTTTCAATTTAAATGAAATCTATCTGAATTGAATCTTGTTAAATCTTATAAAATAATTATTTGACGTAAATTTAAGATTTTATTTCACAAGAGATCAGTTCTTGGAATGAAATAGAAACGCATACAAATGAGGCATTGTTCTATTTATTGTACATATAAGATCCACTCGGAATATATTTATTACTTAATTAAAATTATTTTCATAAGTTTTAATGTACTTGAGGGGAGTGTATTTAGACTGCAACGTACAATTTATTGCGATCTTAATATTTTTATTCAATAACTTCATAATAACTATTCGTTTATGCAGATATCTCTATGGTGGTATAAAACTTAATAAAAGTATAAATATTCAAGTATAAAAATCTTATCTTCTTTTGTAATTTTATACTGATTAACTGTGTATTGGTCATCTTATATCTTCTTTAAAGATAAGGAAAAATAGGTTTTTTTGCTCATAGCGCTGTATAACTAGATATAATTATATGGTTATACCCACTACTATCGCATATTATTTTTGGTCGTTAAACAGTAAAAAGAAGAGGCACTTTTAAGAAAGCTATGGTGCTTTTTACTTCCTAATATGTCGATTTGTATAAGTACGAGGAATTTTGGTTTTTTAATACTATAAATTAGTAACAACCTTTATAAAGATTCTTCTATCATATGCAGACACGCACTGGAAACTTTAATGAAATTAAATACTACAGATTATTACTTGTTTAAAAAAAAAAAAAAAATCTCTCAAGAGTATTTGATATGCGCAACGCCAGGAAATTCATTTTTTACGCGTATTATAAGTAGAATAACCAAAAAGTCGTCATACTGTGCATAAAAAAAAACTTTCAAAATAATATATCTTTGTCTAGTGTACTTATATCTGAAGCTTCCTAGTTCACACTAATTTTTGCACGTTCGAAGAAAGAAAAAGCACGAAAAAAGGCAGTTCGTGCCACCGTCAAGGATCCAGTTTTTGATTAAGACTACATTTTCGGTAATTCATTAAATAAATGTATAAAAGTTACTATGAGTTAAACATCATTCTGACGCATCACTCGTCGAATATTTGCATACATTTGTTTAAAATTGTTTAGCAATTGTCATGACAAATATATCCCGACCAAAAATTGTGCCTTCTTCGATTTCTGGCTTTGAAAATTAATTTCCCGTTTAGTTCCATCCTTCTTAAATCTAAATTTACAGAAAAAAATATTAAAGTATTATCACGAAAAAAAGAAAATGCGAGGCTCCTCGTAATTGACTGAAAGCTGGGCCGTGACGGTAAATAAATTTAAGAATCAAAAAAGCGTATTATCTAAATCTTCTTATTCGTCAGCATCGCTTCCCGCTGCTGGCATTGCTCCATAGCTGCCGCCGTCAGCAACTCCGCGATCTTCGTGCGCGAATGCTTCTCCGCGTGCTGCAGCACGCTGCAGCCCTTGTTATCGGTCACCAAGGCACTAGCCCCTCGCTCCAGCAGCCACTTCACCTCCTCGACCTTACCCTTCCTCGCCACCTCCTGGAGCAGCGTGTGGCCACCGATAGCCCGGCAATTGATCGCCACCCTCGGGTCCAGCTCGCTCCTGCTCCAGGAGTCGACGCTCGGCTCGGCGAACAGCCGCTCGACGGCCTCGAGTAGCTTCTCGCATTCGCTGCTGCTGCCGCTGCTGCTGGTGGTTCGGCCCTTGGCGAGCTCGAGGGGCGTCTGGCGGTCCTTGTTGCGCGCGTTGTGCACGGCGCCCTGGCGCAACAGGGCCTCAGCCAGGCGCGGGTACTCGTAGCGCGCCGCGTGGTGCAGCAGGCTGTTCCTCAGGCGGCCGTCGCCTCGCACGTTCACGACGACGTCGCGAGCGATGCCGTAGATTTGCTCGAGACCGTCCAGGTGCTCTTCAAGAGCCTCCGGCCGCTCCTCCAGGAAGATATACGGGGCGTCGCTGTGTACGTCCTCGAACAACCTGTGATGATACGAAATAAGGTAAGTATAATATTTTCAATTTTCTTTTGTAATACAAAATATAGCGGGATTAGAACAGGATGGTTTTTCAAAAGATGTACATTTTTTAATTGAAATATCGTAACAAAATGAAAGTTTTCGTAGCTTACTTCTATAGTAGATTAGACAAATATCGTTTATTTATATTTTATTTGGTTACAATCCTAAAAATAATCTTCTATAATATTAAAATGTTAGATTACGGTCTTTGATCTCCCGTAACATTTCACGACTCTCATTTGTTTATTGATGGTCTTCCACCCATGTGTATGTGTATTTACGAGAGAAAGTTTGTGTGTGAAAAACATGTAAATACGTGAAAAAATTTTACTCACATTTTCTTTTGCTTTTTTGACATTTTCGCACATTTATTCACACTTTCTCATATATATTCACATTTTCTCACATTTATGAACCTTTTCTCAAATTTATTCACATTTTAACACATTTAATCATATTTTCGCACAAAATCTATTTATGTGAAAGAGATATTTTCATATATTTTCTTCTATTGTGAACGCGAGAAAATGTGCATAAATGTGCTACCGTTCGGAATTAGTCACTAATGCACACGTTCTCATATTTTTTTAATCACATATTATACGATCATTACTGTCCTTAATCAGGTAACGGGTGGCAGGCCCGATCTCCGTCACTGAAAAATCCGGAAAAACATTTTGTTTAAATGTCCCGGAAAAAATCGGAATGACGGAGATTCAAACCACGCCGCTTGATGAACATTAGTTCATAATTTTTTCAAACTTATGCAAATTTATTAATTATTTCCAGCAGGGTAAGTATGTGTGTTTGTTTAAGAATGTATATTATTATCTGTGAGTGTGTGTATGTATGTATGTGTGCGCGTGCGTGCGTGCCTGCCTACGTGTGTACGTATATTTGAGTATGTATTTGCATATGTGCGTACGTGTGTGTGTATTTCAGAGTGTTTTTGTTTATGTATGATTGTTTATATTTATGTGTTTATGTTCTATGTGTGTTTATGTGTAGACGTGCGTGTATATGTGAGAGCTTTAATATGTGTATTATGTGTACGCGTGCGTATATGTGCATCAGTCTGTACATGTATGTGCTGGCATATGTGCGTGTATTATGTGTGCGTGCGTGTATATGTTATGTGAATGTGCATTATGTGCGTGTGCGCATATATCATATGTGCGTGTGCGTGTGCGTGTGACTGTGTGCGTGCGTGTGTGTATGTGAGTTATGTCAATGTGCATTATGTACGTTTACGTATGTCATGTTTGTGTGTGTGCGCATATGTCATGTATGTGCGTGTTCTCATGTACCATGTATGTGCGTGAGTGAGTGAATTTTGGCGTGCTTGAGTGTGCGAGAGTTATGTGTATGAAAGTATCCGTGTATTTTATGTATGCGTTTGTCTGTGCCGGTTTATATTTTATAGCGGTTGCATTATATGAGCGTACATTATGTGTATGTGTGTCGTCCGTAATTACGTGTGTGCGTGTGCGTGTGCACTTGCCTTCGCGTGCGCGTTATGTGTGTGAAAGAGGCAGAGCCCCGTTGGAGCAATAGCAAATTAGCAACCGATTATTACACGGTTAATCCCCGAAGAGTTCTAAAAAATGCAAC
Source organism: Gastracanthus pulcherrimus (assembly GCA_949152435.1). Taxonomy (NCBI): domain Eukaryota; kingdom Metazoa; phylum Arthropoda; class Insecta; order Hymenoptera; family Pteromalidae; genus Gastracanthus; species Gastracanthus pulcherrimus. The sequence continues at coordinate 9,695,221 of OX424572.1, forward strand.
TTATTAAATATGTGTACGAAAACAGCGTTACGGAGTAAAATAACCAAGTAACAAAAAAGGTATACCAACACTACCTGTGAATCGCTCGGAGCATCTCCGTGCACCCGTTCTCCACCCCTTCGAATGGCCGTCTACCCTGTGTGTCCTCGGCGTGGAGTCCCGCTCGAGCCTTCAACAACAGCCCAACGCACTCCCGATCGTCGGCCTCCACCGCCCAATGCAGCGCCGTCCTCTCGGTCGAGTCCACGAGCAAGCAGTCCGCATCCCAGTCGCGCACCAGAGCCTCGAGCAGTGGGGCATTGCGCCCGCGGGCGGCCCAGTGCGTGGCGCTCATGCCGGCGCTATCCCTCGCGCTGACGACGCACCGGTGCTTGCCGAGACAGTCCTGGGCGGACTTCAGATCCCCGGCTCTGCAGGCCTCGAACAGTTCGGCGGCGGTCTCGAGCGGGGACTCGGAGGCGGGGGATTCACCCCCGGTCTCGAAGCAGGCGCCCCTCTTGAGCAGCTCGGCGATGGATTGGTGGAAGCGCCGGCGCTCAGCTAGGTGCAGTGGTTGCTGGTCCTCGTGGTCGCAAGCGTTTACGTCTAAGCGGTGATGTTGGTGGTTGGGATGGCGATGGTTGATTAAGTCGCTGAATTTGAGGAGGTGGCGAATGACGTCGTGGCTGTTGGTGTCCGCTGCGGCGTGGAGTAGCGTGCGTCCGCGATGGTCGCGGGAGGTTATCAGGTGGCGCAGGGGACTGGATTCGAGTTGATCCTTGGGGACTGGGAGGATGTTTCTTAGAAGCGTAGATAGGTTCTTGCCGGAGAAGTAGTCCGTTGCCTTTTTTAGTAGATCGCGGAGTTCTCGGTGGTCCGCATCTGGTGATGAATGAGTTAGTTCGGCTGGTTAGAGGATTTGAGATACATTTGAGACCTAAAAGTAAGCTAATCTCTAGCTTAGTTCTAGCCGCTTTGTAGTTAAGAACCGCTCAGAGTAATTAAAGTGTGTCATGTAACCGAAACAAGCATACAAGTTAATTTTTTTCTATAAACTTGTATAGTAGTATTGATAAATTATTTTAAAACGCAAATAAAATAATTTCTATTCCCGGCTTAATTATAATGGCTACTTTATTGACCTGAAGATGTTAAAACCTCTTTTACTTTAATTGCATTAAAATTACTTTATACTCGCAAATTGTTTTTTTCAATTTTGAACTATTTATGTCTCTTTTCGTGAGTCCCACTCTTCAAATCTATAAAGTAGCCACTTTTAAGTGGGAAAAAAAATTCTGTATGCAACATGGGAATAAAGCCGACTATTTTTGGTAATTATTGTCCGAGCGAAGCGAGAATGCGTGAATAATTTTCGACTTTATTCCCTTGTTGCATAATATACTATTAATACATATTTATGAAATTACACATATCTTAACTTAATCTTAACTTTTCAATAATAAAGTTATACTGATAAATAATTAGCGTAAAATGCGTAATAAGTATTTGTGAGCACTGTTCTTCTTTTTAAATAATAATGAAAACGTCTATTAGTATGGTAAAATAGTAGTTATCCAAACTACAAAAAGTTGTTATAATTGTTTGAAGATAATTTTCGGACAGCACGCAGAAGTATGTGCAAGCACAGAAATATAGATACATATACCCATATATTTATTATTGTTCCTAAGTATAGTTCTACAGTATATTTGAATTAATACACCTAATGTAAATATATTTTTAATAACGTTTATAAAAATTTGCCAGTATTAGCTAGATATCAGCTAGAAATTAGCTGAAATGCATTTTGTTTTAATTGTTTTTTTAGCTAATAAGTTGTTCGTAAAAATGTTATTTAAATTTCTTTCATTCGAAACTTTAAAATAGACATCCACAATTCGTTCTGACGTTCGATTTCATTAACAAATACAAATTAAATCATTGTAAAATAAAGTTCGTTAGAAACGTGTTTCCCGTAGTCGCCCTCAAAGTCTTAAATACAAATAAACTAAATTTACGAAAAATCAGCTAAAAAATGTTTCTATTAAAAATCAACTCAGCTCTCTAACCATTGTCCAACGATGGCTCGCCGCCCAGAAGATCGAGGGGCGTCCTGCCGTCGCGGTCCCGGGCATCGAAAGTAGCTCCGCTTCGCAGCAGCAGCCTCGCTATCTTGTACTTTCCGTGCTGGCAGGCGAGGTGCAACGCGGTTCGATCCGTACCCAAGTCGCGCACGTCCACATTCGCGCCGTGCGCCAGGATAAACTCTAGCCAGACGGCGTCGTCGGACTTGATGGCCGCGTGCAGGCGAGGATTCTTGACGCCATCGTCCAAGCGGTAGTCGAGGTCGTAGGCGTCGGGTCGCGCGAGGAACTCGAATTTGCGGGCGAGCTCGCGACGGCGCGTCTCGTACTGGAAGCTCTTGGCCCTGTCGGCGGGTAGGTCGAGAGGCGTCTGCTGGCTCTGGAGGAGGAGCAAGACGAGTGATTTAGTTTTTAATGGTCAAATTTTTAAGGTTGTTGAAGGTATTTTGTAAAAGATTTCGTGAGAATTTGGATGAGGCAATGCTAAGAAATTACGTAAGGTCTTATATGAGCTTAGATGAGAATTTACTACAATTATGTAAGAATTATTATAAGAACTTACTTAAGACTTTACTAAGAGCATACATAAGATAAAGTCTTACACCTTACTAACAATATATACAATGCCGTACTTAGAAATTATACAAGAGCTCACTAAAAACTCACACAAGACCAGACCGGGAACTTATACGAGACTTTACTAAGATCATACATAAAATTTTACTAGCAACTTATATGAAACCTTACTATCAACTTACATAAGAGGTTACTAACAACTTATGTAAGACTTTACGAACAACTTACATAAGACCTTACTAATAACTTACATAATAACTTTGTTTTGGATGAACAAGCTGCTATCTTCTGTGGATAAGCATAGCAGATAGCCGCTTGTTCGTACAATTCGACGACAAGAGCTTTCGTAAATTCCTTCTCAAAAAATGAAGTAGATAACTTTTTTTTAAACTTACATTATAACTCACACAAGAACTTACGTAAGAATGGACGTAAGAACTTATATGTGACAACTGATGTAAGAATTTGTTTAAACTCTTTCGTAACTTGCGCAAGGACTCGTCAATTACAAATAGGTCAACTTCAAAAACTAATGCTCGTAAAATTTTAAGTGAGTTGTTACAAAAGTTCTGTCTTTAGTTCTGACGTAAGTGCGTACGTAATATTTTTTAAAACTATTTTTAACTATAAGAAATCATTGCTGGTAATTTATAAATAGTAAGATTAGCGTAAATTCCATTCAATAATTATAAGAAATTGTAAGTAACTTTCATAAGAAGTTTGAAGAAACTCATAAATAAGTTTTCTCGCAAATTCTTACGAAATAACGTACAAATTACTCCCAATATTCTAATTCTACCATCAGCACAAATCGCTGTTCTATCAACATTCCTTCGCTGCTTCTTTTTTCTACCTACACACTCACCATGAAATAGCGTACTAGCGCGAGCTGCTCTTTCGCATCGTACCGACACGTCTCTCTCAGGACCACGTAGCACCATGGAAACATTCCCTCCTTGTCCTCAGTCTGCAGATTGGCTCCCTTGTCCACCAGATAACGCACCAACCTGGCATCCGCACCCCTTTTCAAAGCCACGCACAACGCGGTCTCCTCCAGCCTATTCGGACTGTCGATACCCACACCCTTGTCCAGTAGAAACTTAACGATCCTCGGACTAACTACCGGCAGACGCACGGCCCTGTGGAGCACCGTGTCGCCGTTCGCCTGGTCGAGGCTCCAGTGTTGATTGTTGCGCAGCAGGAACTCTAGGGTCTCGCGGCGATTGGTCAGGAGGGCGAGCTTGAGGAAGCCAAAGCAGCCGCCCGGGTACCCGTCGACGAAGTACTCGAAGGTGCGGGGGTGCTCGGCGGAAATGGAAGCTTCGAGGATGGAGACCCGGTAGAGTGTCTCCGAGTCCCGGCCGATTCGTTCGAGTAGGAGTTTGGTCGTCGTGAGGCGCTCCGAGTCTCGCATGAGTCTGCTGGCGTTGACGAGCTCCAGGATGGTTCGGCCGTCGACGCGAGAGTTAAGCAGTAGCTGGCGCTTCGCGAATTAGTCGTCCAGGGCGTCGAGCAGATGGGTTATTAGTTGAGAGCGACCGTTTACGAGGAAGTGGGCTAGTAGACGTGGGTACGAGATCTCGTGGTCCAAGTGGTCGCTGGCAGCGCGCGGTTCGAGCTTCAGTAGCTTCTCGGCTATGGGAAATAATCTGGGTGACTGCTGGTCTGATTGACCGAGAACACTGAAAATCCATCGAAATTGCAAGTAAATTATTTGGATTATTGTAGATGAATAAATTTATCGAGTTAATGAAAAAATTTTTTTGGGCAGGAAACCCTCCGATAAGTGCTTGTTGGACGCGTAAAAAAAAAGAAGATTTTCATTTGCATTGTAGTACTAACGCAACGTTTTATGCAGTAACGTACTTAAAGTATGAAGTCATTATTTAATTTCAAATTTGTTGTATGTACAAGTAAGAAATTACATGGGAACTTATACCAGAACTTTCATAAGACTTAAACTAAAACTTTCATCATACTTAAATCATAACAATCGTATGAATTTGCAAAAGAACTTTTGAAAAAAATCTACAAGAACTTAAATACTTTTAAAGAAATTAAGTACTTATAAAGAACTTACGTTCTTATAAAGAACTTACGTTCTTATAAAGAACTTACGTTCTTATAAAGAACTTACGTTCTTATAAAGAACTTACGTTCTTGTAAAGAACTTACGTTCTTATAAAGAACTTGAGTCCTTACAAAGAAATTTGCTAATAAATTACAAAGAACTTGAGTAAGAACTTACAAAGAACATTCATAAGAATTTGCACCAGAACTTTCATCAGAACTTTCATAAGAACTTACAAAGAACATTTATAAGAACTTACACTTGAACTTTCATATGAACTTACACCCTTACTTTCATAAGAACTTGGACTTCAACTTTCATAAGAATTTATTAACAAATTACGGGCGAACTTTTTTAAGAAATTACTAGAATGTCGTGTTGGTTCTTACAGATAATCTTAAGAATAATTTTTAGTAGGGTACCTATTCACCACACAAAATTATAATTACATATTCATACGATTGCTTTATATAAACATTTTCTCTACACATAGATAACCAAAACAGATCTTAATTTATTTCTAATTTCAGCCAACATAATATACTAAAAAATCCTTACCTCGATCCCTCATCCCTGACGATTGTCATCGCCACGTACTGCGTCATCGCCCGGACAAATATCCTCGCGACTCTCGAGACATCCGCTCCAGCGAGCACGAGTTCGCACGCTACCCGAACGTACCTTTTCTCAGCTGCCAGCTCCAGGGCGCTCTTCCCCGATCTCGAGACACCATTGACAAAATTCACAAGACCCGAGCTCGCGTACCCGGCCAGCTTGAACTCGCCATGTCGCAGAATCCGTTCCCAACTCTCTCCCGTGTCGTTGTGACGATCCAGCAGCACCTTGACCGCGGCGAGACTGTCACTAAGGACGGCGGCGTGCAGCAGGGTCGAGGGATCCTCGAGGCAGCCGGGCTCGAATCTCCGCAGCACCGACGCCAGGAGATTGACGTGGCCGCCGGCCGCCAGGCAGCGCGCCACGTCGACGGCCGTGCGCGGATTCGTCAGCTGGAGCTCGGCGTAGAGGGTGTCGATGAAGACGGGCGAGGTGCGGGAGACCAGGCTATCCATACACTTGAAGATGAGGGATCGAACCTGGCGACGGGAAAATGAGAGTTACTTTGACGTTAGGATTATATGTTATCGTTACGGTCACGTGACAATGTTAAGGTCACTGAAGCCACGCGTTATCGTTATGGTCACGTGGCGCTACACGGTACCGTCATGCTCACGTGTCGATACACGTTACCGTTATGATCACGTAATGATACACGATACCGTTATGATTACGTAATGATACATGATACCGTTACGGCCGTAGCGTATAAATGCGCGAATATTGAAGCATAATAGCGCGCGGGGCTTAACAGTGCGCGGACTTTTACTGTATTCAAATTTCCATTTATAAATTAATAATACTAGTAGATGCCAAGTCGCAGGCATATTACTTAAAATACTAACAGTTTTAATTCAGGTAATTTCTTACACATGATATAAATAAGAAATAAAATTTCATTGTATTTCATGGAAGAACTTACGTAATAAAGGTTACGGTACAACCTACTTCAAAATTGACGCAAGAACTTACATCAAAGGTTTTGCGAGAACATACGAAATAATTGACAAAATTCTTGTGTAAGTTCTTACGTACGTTTAATGGTAAGATCTAGCATAGCTAGAACCAATTTTCATTCTGAAACTTTTAAAAGGTCACGTTGCGTAACAAACTAAGAACGCCATGCTCGTATACTACTCTTACCTCTCGTCTGGAGCAGTTGTTAACGAGCCACTCGGCCGTAAAGTACTCAGCGATGCTCAAGTGATTCAAGTCCTCGATCTCTCGGAAGACCGTACTCTCGTCGTCCTCCCCAAGAGCCTTTATTCCCTCGGGACAGAGCAGTCCAAAGTCCGAGCTCTTCAGTAGCCTCCTCAGCGACAGGTTCTGCAGCTTCCTCTTCATCAGCTCGCCAAGCTTACGACTATCGACGAATCTACGATAGAGGTCGCGCAGATCGCGCAGGGGCACGTGTCTCGGTTCGTGCACCTCCGCGAGTATTTTCAGCCTCAGCGGCGTGGCCGTCAGTTCGCCAGTCTCCTCGTAGTCTCGCAGCAGGAGCTCGGCGTGCTTACGAAAATCCTCGGCATCGTTGTCGTCGTCGTCGATCGCCCCGCACTTCGTCTGACAGAATTTGACAAGGAAGCGCAGCTTCTCGTCGCGACTGAACGAGTCTAGCTCGTGCGCAAACGCGCCAAGCTCGTGCTCCAGTAGAGTCCTCGATTTGGGTCCGCAGGTGGTGTAGATCTTCTCGATGCCGGTGGCCTGCTGCAGGGCTCTCAGGAAAGGTATTATCGAGCTCGGCGTTTGCAGCAATAGCTCGTCCAGTCCGTGGAAGAAGAGGACCAGTCCGAGTTTCAGGCTGTTGCCCGCGGCGCAGAGGCTGAGGAGTTTCTTGCGCAGTCCGTCGTAGCCGAGCAGCTCGATTAGAAAGTCAACGGCCTGGCTGCTAGTTTTAAAGACTCGGCCCTCGAGTCTCTCGAGCACGCAGCTGTTCTTATCGTCCAGTGGGACTTGTACCACCCAGAGCGAACGTGAGTCGAGATTGTTCGCTAGCGATTGCTTCGCCAGATCGTATAGGAAGGTGCTCTTGCCCGCTCCGGACTCTGCGCAAATGATTATCGTCTTATCCTTTATGCCTAGTAGCTTTTCCTCTTGCATCTTGGCTTGCGGGAAGCGCGTGTCCTCGACTCTGTACGGGAACAGAGCATTCACGGATTTGGTGGACCTTAACCAAAGGAAACGCTTTGCCTCGTATCTCAGCAGATGCACGTTGCGATTTTGATTCCGGTCCAAGAATAAATTGCCAATGGCTAACCTGGTCGCAGTTTCATCCATCAGAACGAATCTCGGCTCGGTTCGCAGACCCGACTCCAGCTCATGGAGGAAGGGCACGTTCTCGTTGGAAGCGAGGAACCAGCGAAATTCCGCCTTCTTGATGCCGATCACGAGGATCGTTTCATCGAGTTTTGCCTTGAAGATCTTCGGGTCGATAATGACGCATCGCTTCTTCACTTGAGCGTGAACGTGACAATTACGGTCGAAGCTGTTCGGAGCAACGAGCTGTTGGTTGCCGATCGTCAACGGTTTCTCCTCTAAGAATAACTCGATCAGTTGACGCGTGCCCGAAAGCTTCGTCAGTGCACCTCTGTTCAGCAGATCGGCCAGTTTGAATCGCCGATTGTGCAGCTGCACCTCGATCTTCTGCACCAGCTCCCTCTGCGAGTCCTCGGTCAGTTGGTCGATCGCATCCAGACACTTCTCGTCGATGGTGTTGCACCTGATGTTGAATTTGTCCCGCATACTCCCCGTATTACCGATTATCAACAATCGTTTGCTACCAACTGCCGATCTCGAGACGACGTCCTCCAATTTGTGGCAAATCTGGTCTACATTATTCGTTTTTACGAGAGGCTCGACAGGGCATTCGATCACCAGCAGACGCGTTGACGGCGACTCGAATGCCTTCAGGACGTAGCTTGACTTGTGCAACAAATCCTCGAGATCTACGTCTATGCAGCCGTGATTCTCCGAGTACTCGGGTATGGCTTGCACGACTTGCCGGACCTTTTGCGCGCTGAACGCCACGCAGTCCGTCTCGATGAAATCCACTTGTTTCGTGCCACTACCGGTCAGGCACGAGTGAACGCTTCTCAGCGCAGCCTGCTGAAATTCAAGTTCTCCGAGTTTCGTCGTCCTCGTGACGTTGACGAGCATGCGTATAGCGATTCTCATATGGAGCAGCTCGAATAAATCTACATCATGATTCTTAGCTCGCAGCCAGGTCAGCAGTTCCTCCTGGACTTCCTGAGCGCAGCCCTCGTCCTGGATCAGATCGAACTGCGGGCCGATCTTGCTCGTCACCTCGCTCTCGACGTCCGTTGCGTCGACTAGGAATTCCAATTTGTCGAAGAACGCGGTGATCGATCGACGGCAGTCGTCGCGAGGCAACGCGAGCTCGGTGTCCGTTGAATCTCGGTGGCAGAAGTTATTTATCTTGAACTGACATCTACCTAGGTCGCTTAAATTTACGTCTTTGTCCTTCATCTTGTCGATCACAAGATCTCTCAGGAGATTTAAATTCCCGGGTAGTCTGGTCTCGCGATTTAAAAAATCCTCCGTGAAGACTACCGCGTCCCCTTCGCCGTTCTTCAGCACGTGTCCCGTGAGTCTCTGGATGTCTTCTCTCAGAGTCAGGTTCAAACGAATTAAAATTTTTGCCCTTGGCATGGCTAGCGATGAGCCGATGACCCTCAGCAGTTCCGCCGCCAGTTTGCCCAGTTCTTTCACCTGCGGGGCTCTGTCGACTGTGGATTCCTTGACAAAACTGGAGTTGAGGTTCAACGTCATCGTACCGGAGATCGGTCGATCGCCGAGACATTGCTGAATGTACCTGCGCAACTCCATGGCAGACTCGGACAGTTCCTGTCCCTCTATGAATTTTCGATTGAACTTTCCAACGTACTTTTTCCGCTCGTTTTCCACTTTCTCGACCTTGAGCACGTTCTCTCGAATCAGAGCCACGTGGTATCTCTTCGCCCGTCCCTTGAGTGTCACGCTCTTGCCGTTGCACACGTGGTCGGCGATCCATTTGGCTAGATCCCAGAGTTTGGAGACCTTTTTGAACAGGACGCTGTAGAAGATGCTTTGCTCGCTCACAAGTAGTTTGTAGCTGTTTGGCCTGCTGCCGGGTACGATCTTGATTTTATCCTTCAGAAAGGTGGACTCGTTGAGCTCGAGATTACTGTACACTGTGAAATCGGTAAGCTTGGTGTTTTCTCTTCTACGGGAACTAAGGGCTGTCAGGAAAGATTTGTAAATGTTGTAATAATTGACAATATTGAACTCGGTGCTACTCAGAGTTCTCAAATTGATTTTCGGCGGTTCGACGTATCTTCTGGAGAAAATGTATTTCACTTCGTTTAGGCTGCAATGTATTTCTCCGGTTTGGGCATTCTTTCTCTCGCAGCAGAAAACAGTATCGCTGAACTGATTAGCCTCCTACACTTCGGGCAGAAGGGATATTGTGAACTTGTCTTTTATTTTTCTATTCATAAACAGTAAAAGTGACTTTAACTGCTTCACAGGATCTTTTGTCATTTCAATCATTAATTTTTTTTTCACGTCTTCGTTTCGAATTTTTCTGTCCGAAAAACAGATACCACTAAATTTCTTAGTTGAAGTACTAATTCCAGTCAAATTTACCGGACTTTCGAAACCAGAGGATTCCGTGGGTTCAGGGCATAAAATATTAGCCAATGCTGCCTTTGTCACTGGTGAGTCATGAGATTCTCTGACGTGGTCTTTATTAAGATTTGGTGTCTTAATATTTCCATCTCTATTTACTACGATATCAGAAACTTGCGAACTCGATGTGTGCTGAACAGGAGAAGATAGAAACTCCACTGAAACATGTTGCAGTTCAATAATGCTATCTTCATTAGCATTGCCAACATTTTGGTACCTTTGGATTGTCGTTTTATCACTAGTGGTTGAGGCACCTATACAATTATATTCATATTTATTCTAATTTCTATGTAGGTCTCAAAGTTTTATCAACCAACAGTAAAGCTTTCTTGTTTATGTTTTTATGTATCTTGCGGGATCATTGTGAACTCTCGGCGCGGTGAGGTTGGTGATGCCGATGTTACATCTGAAGTCATTTCTTAAGCAATTGCTTAAGTAATTACTTAAGTATTCACTTACGTAATAATTCAAGAAATTGCTTACATAATAACATATGTAATTACTTAAATAATACCTCAAGTAATTACTTAAGTAATTACTTAAGAATTAACCTGATTCTTTTTAAGTAATTACTCAATTAATTTCTTAAGAATCAGTATTAAAGATTTTCTAAAATACTTGTTTACGATCTGAACTATCCGTGAAAATATAATATTAAGGATCTGTTTAAGGGAGAAAGCCGTGGTGACAAACCTCGAAAAATCGCAATTTGTTTTCTTCATTTTTCTATTTCTTAGAATTTTATAAGTATGTAAGAAAGATTTTGAAAAGTAATTTAAAACATTTTTAGAACTATGAACGGTTTTGTGTAGATAACTTAACGCTAGAAATTGCATTTTTTTCCAAACGGTGTCGGTCTTAAAAATAAAAAATGTTGTTTATTGCGTTTTTATGTTCTTTAGTGTTTCAAATAATGTGAAAAAAGTTTTAGATAGGAATTTGAAAAGTTCTGTGAACTAGAAAATTAATTTCATGACGATACAAGGCCTTTAGAACTTAAAGGTTAGTTTAGATCATAAACGAGCATTTTAGATGTCTTAAGACATTGCTTGAGTAGCTACTTAAAAAATGTCTGTAAATTCTTTAGTAATTACTTAATTAATAACTTGAATTATTCTTTAAGTAATTACTTAAGCAATTGCTTAAGCTATAACTTAGGATATAAATAACATCGGCGCCACCAGCATCACCGCGCGGAGAGTTCACAATGACCCCGTATATAATGTAACTTGCAAATTGAAAAATATTATCAAGTAATAGTATTAGTATTACATTACCTCCACTACTAGCTGCACTTAGACTTCTTGATTTTTTCGGTGAGTCTGAAAATGAATCAGTAGATTTTCGCTTCTTCGATGTTTGTACTTGCGTCTTCTTTTCTAAAACATGTGAAACAAAATTAGTCACGTTAGCAATGTGTCTGGTATCAATTGATAAATCAAACTCACTGAACAATAGTATGACAACTTGAAATTCTGTGTTTTCGTAAAGCCAAGCAAGTAACATAAATTTTTCACGAGATAAACTTTCTTGCATGATGAATTCTATTAATGTACTATAGTTGCTCGACCATATTCTAACTTTCAAACTGTATGAAGAGCTTTTATTTTGACATCGCTGCTCCAGAACAATATAACTTTGACAGAACTATGACAACTCAACATCTTTCTAACTAGACTTTTGTACACAAAACACCTCACACGATAATAAAAGCCCTTCATATATGTACTTTTAAAATTGATTAAAGAGGATTGAGAAATTACAACACAATAACAAATTCATTCAAGTATAATTCTTTTAATTAAAGCAATCATATCCAAACAATTGTTTAATGGTAAAAAAATCGCAAAACTCGTCGACTCCCATACTAAACTTACCACAACCACCAATCGCTCTCGATTCTGCAGCAACCTCAATTCTTCGTTTTTCGTTCTCCCTGTTCACTTCGTTTTCTCCGCCTGCTTGGTCAGTGTCCACTACGGCCACTGCGTCATTTTCAACGCTCGTGCTCGTGCTCGCGACGAAGCTCGGCATCTGGGCGAACTGCCGCTGTCGACCCTGAGACTGTACACTTGGATCGGAGCGACTCGCATTGAGATAATCGCGCTGCGGACAACAGGGATTACGAGCATACAAGCGTTATACGTGTGTACATGTGAGCTCTTGGGAATGACGGGTGAATGAGAAGGAAATTTGAAGAGGTACTGTTGTATTAGTGTTTGGAAATTGTAAAAGTTCACTTTGTGAGCTTTGCCAAAATTTGGTATACAGTGATAACATCGCTTGTGGTTTCCAAAACTTACAAAAATTAAAAGCCGTAAAGTTTTGACGATTTTCTACGTTGTTTAGCAAATTGAGTTTAGGAAAAGAAGGTTGCATTGAGAGTATTTCGTGCTGATTTCAGCAAAGGCAAGAAAAGCTGCCTAGATTTGTAAACATTCTTCATAATTTGCTTAACATTGCCAAAACTTTACAAAATTTTTCTTGACATTGTGCAACTTTTTCTAACATTGCCGACCTTTTCTAAAGTATGCCATTATTGCCATTGTATGGCCCAACCATGTCAAATCCCGAAAATCAATAAGGAAATTGTCTTTGCCAAACGTAGGGAACTTTCGCAAAACTTGACCAAATTATGCCAAACTTTGTCTAGCTTTAATAAACATTACTAAACGGCACAGTTTTGGCAAAGTTGAGCAAAAAAGAGTTTGACCACTTATAGCTCATATTCTCTATTTTAAGAAATATTAAAATTCAAACTTTTACATATTTGAGGACAGTCTAATAGTAAACGTCTAAAAAGCGTAAAAATGTTTAAAGGACCAAGCTTCTATCGATTTCGGTAAAGTCAGACTTTTTTTTTTAAGTGGCATTTCGAACTCAAAAGTTCATCGCCTCATCTACGCAAGCCTTCCACGTTTCCCTATATTGTGCCAACCCCATCCATTTCGCGCCCTCCCGCCCAATTTCAGTTACGTCTGCTTTTACGTTATCCTCCCATCTGCGTCTAGGTCTACCTAGAGGTCGCGTTGCTATCGGTTTTCCTTTCATTATGCGCGCTGCCGTACGATCATCGCCCATTCTTGCCACGTGCCCTGCCAATCTTAGTCTCCGTGATTTTATTATTCTGTTAATATTTGGTGACGCGTACAAATTATGTAGCTCGTCATTGTGCAGTTTCCTCCACTCCCGGTTTCCTCATCTTTCTTTGGCTCGTATATTTTCCGCAGAGCCTTATTTTCAAATACCCTAAAACGATTATCTTCCGCTTTAGTGAGCGCCCAGGTTTCGCACCCGTACAAGATTACCGGCATTATTATAGTCCTATATATCCTTATTTTGACATTTTTCGACAGTAGCTTTGACTTAAGTAATCTATTCACAGAGTAGAAGCAGGCATTACCCGAATGGAGTCTCTTAGTAATCTCGGCTTTAATTTCGTTTCGATTATTTATAGTTGTATCTAAATATCTGAATTCGCTAACCTTTTCAAAAGTGAAATTTCCGACTCGGAGATCCCCCTCTCCTTCGCGAATGCCCAGTTTCTCCATGATCATATATTTCGTTTTCGATTGGCTCACTTCTTACCCCCGTGTCTTTAGCCGCATTTATAAGGATTTCCGCGTTTCTCGCCACCGTTTCACCATTATCTCCCACTATATCCAAGTCATCCGCATAGCCTAAAATCTGCGTTGTTCCGTTGAGTGTTGCGCCTAGCTCGCTAGCCTGCATTTTTCTAACAACATACTCTAGCGTCAAGTTAAAGAGTACCGTTGAAAGCCCGTCATCTTGCTTCAAACCGTCGCGTATCATGAACGATTCGGATACATTACCGCCTACTCGGACCTTTCCAGTGCTTCCGTTCAGACATATTTGAATTAATTTTAAGAGTTTTTTTGGTACGCCAAGGAGCACTAGGATTTGATACATTTTGCTTCGTTTGACAGAGTCGTACGCTTTCTTAAAGTCTACAAATAGCTGGTGTATAGTTTCGCAATATTCCCACTTTTTCTCTAATAATTGTCTTATGGTAAACATTTGATCGTTCGTCGACCTGTTGCGCCGGAATCCACACTGACAATCTCCTATTATATCTTCCGCGAATGGTGTGAGTCTGGCCTGTATTACGTTTGACAGAACTGTGTAGCAGGTAGCTAAAAGTGAGATTCCCCGAGTCTGTTTTATCTCCCTTTTTAAACATCGGTATGATGATGGATTCTTTCCAATTTTCTGGTATTGTTTCATTTCTCCAAATAGCACATACAAGATCAAAAATTTTAGATGTAAGCGCGGTGCCCCTCTATTTAAGTAGTTCAGCTGGTATAGAATCGTTTCCTGCGGCCTTATTGCTTTTTAGCTTTTTGATCGCGGCCTCTACTTCTTTGTAGGTCGTTTCGTCCATATGGAGTTCAGCAGTGTGGATTTCGTCTCCCATTTCCTCTGAGTTTTCATGCACGTTTAATAACTTATCGAAATAGTTTTTCCATAATTTCAATAGTTCAATTTCGCTTGTCTCGAGGTTCCCGTCCTTATCTTTCATTAACTGCGATCTACTCTGAAAACTAGCGTTTATTTCTTTGTACACCTCGCGCGGATTATTTTCCCTACTATTAGTTTCTATTTTTCAAATTTCATTTTTGTGATACTCGCGCTTCTTGTTTCTGTAAATCACACCCACTTGCTTTCTTATTTCATGGTATTCTTCTACGGCCCTACCGCTTTCATTGTGTACGATATCTAATTTAGCCTTCTTGCGCCTTTCAAACCAGAGTTCGCAATCTTCGTCAAACAATGGTTTGCTCTTCGGACTTTTTTTCTTACCCAGTACTTTGTTCGCGGCCTCTTTTATAATTTTTTCGATAGCCCCCCACAACCTGTTCGGATCGTCATCTACTCCCGTCTGTGCATCCGTTTCCTCGAGCACCTGAAATCGGTTGCTAACTTCTACTTGGTACTTGATTCGCTCTACCCCGCTTCGTAGTTTTCCAATATCAAAGGTTTCTACTTTGTTCGCTCGCTTACTATTTTGACCGACTACTAATCTGGCTCTTAATTTGGCCACTACTAGATAATGATCCGAGTCGCAATCCGCCCCCCTATAAGTCCTTACGTCGAGTACATTGGTGTGGTGCCTCTTATCAATAAGAAAACGATCGATTTGATTGTGCGTGGCCCCGTCCGGCGATGTCCACGTTGCCTTATGTATATCCTTGTACTTGAAGCACGTGGTCTTGACTATAAGATCTTTTGCGGCCGCGAAATTCATGACCCTAATACCATTATCGTTGTTGGTTTCGTGCAGACTTTCTTTGCCTATAGTGGGCCCTCATAAACATTTCCTCTCTCCCTATTTTAGCATTGAAATCCTCCACTACTATTTTGGTGTCGTAAGACGCGAATTGGTCGATTAATTGCTCTAAAGTTTCATAATAAAGATCTTTGACTTCTTCCTCTTTGTCCTCCGTAGGACAGTGGACGTTAATAACCACGTAATTATACCACGCTCCTTCGATGATGATATACGAGAGTCGGTCATTCACGAAATTGAAACTTTTAACGGAATGTATGATGCTTTTGTTAACAAGAAATCTGGTGCCTAGGGAATGCCCGCTCGCGCCCCCATATAAAAGGTGAAGTTATCGGATCCTAGCATCGCGTTATCTTTCAATCGGGTTTCTTGTATTGCTACCAAATCTAAATTGTACCTCTTAGTTTCATTTATGATTTCCCGGAACGCGCCCGCTCTGTGTAGACTACGTACGTTCCAGGTTCCCACCCTTAAGTTCCTTTTGGTTTTGGTTTGGTTTTGTTTTCTTTGAGCCATGATAGTAAGTTAAACCCGCGCGTTTTGAATCCTGTTCCGATCGCAGGTGAGTCCATTCGTCTAAGGGTGATAACCCTCATATCTCCCTAGAACTAAGTATAAGAGCTTTCCGACTTTGGCGAGGATATAGTCAACTCGTCGTCAGACACACTCGGTTTCATTCTCATATCCTAACGCCCCCCTGCAAGGCAGCGCGCCTTCGCTGGCTTCGTTGCCGTGTAAGACCAGGTGGCGAATCATTCTACACATCCCCTCTCAGGGCAGTTGTCATCGCTCCCGCATCCTCCACGACAGCAGGATTTTTGGCCCATTTTTTGTTTGAAATTTTTAGTAAAAGAGATAGATTACAGAGTAAGGTAGAAGAAGAAAGTAAGATAGGAGATTTTGTATAGTGTTTTTAGTTGTTGTGGTGCTTGCGTAGTGTTTCTAGATGAATGCGTTCGCCAGTGCGGGCTCATCACACCCACGCGTGGGCCTATTGGCTGTCCGCGACTGCTTATTCACTTTATTCGCAGCTAACCTCTTTCTCAGGGGTCGTTCCTCTATCCGCAACCTGAGGACGCGCTGTGTAGTGGTGATAGGCACCCACCCGTCCGCTCTGGACGACTACGCCCAGGACCCGCTTAGGGTAACGGCGTTGCAACAGGTAAAGTCAGACTTAGCGATATTAAATATCAAACAACATTTTTATTTGTTGCTGATGACGTTTCGATGGCTTTTCATTGCCGGCCTCTTCGGAACTGTTTTAATGAAATAATAATTTATATAATTAGTAAATACATCTGTATACGATACTTAAACTAGCAGTTTTAATTTTTACAACAAAATTACCTTATAAATAGAGACGAAAATATTACATTATTCGGAGTACAATAAACAGGTACCATTGTAATATAAAGTATAATATAAACAATAAAATAAACTATATTTTTGTAGGTAATTTAATTGTAATAACAAGGCAACACTGTACTGACTCCGAAAAATGTAACATTCTCGGTTCTATAATTTATAAACTAAATTTATTGTAAAAATTATAACTGTTAGTTTAAATATCGTATACAGGTGTATTTACTAATTGTATAAATTATTATTTCAATAAAAAAGTTCTAAAGAGGTCGGCAATGGAAAACTGACGAAACATCAGCAATAAATAAAAAATGTTTGATATTTAAAATCCCACAGTCTGAATCAACCGAAATCGATAAAAGCTTGATCCTTTAAATTTACGATTGAGTGTTAGAAGCAAATTCTAACATAAAAATATTATTATTAATACTTAATTTTTAATATTAATACAATATATTACTAATATACTAATACGTAATGTTTTATGCAATAGAGAATGACTGATGGGTTCATGAGAAAACGAAGGAATGACAAACGTTAAAATTTCGAATTTGGCACTCTCCCACATTCTTCTGAGCGCATTTTGTGACTAACTAAAACTACCATTGCAACTCAGATCCTAGTAGACTCCTCCTTTTCTAGAATTTGTTGTTAGTTGTTCAAAAATATAGTACACATGGAAGAAAAATGATTACATATGGATTAGATTAAAAAATATATTTCTTTTATAGTGCTAAAAGCTTGATGTTGACATTATTGCCCCGTTTTTCCGTGGACCATTCATGCTATATTTACTTTGAGTTTAAGCTGTATTAAGTTTTTGTATCTTTATTTATTATTCAAAGGCACAGAAAATCGTATGCTAATATTGCTTTAAAAAAAATAAAGAGTTGAATAATTATACTACTAAATAATTATACTACTAATTTTACTACTAAAGTTTCTACGGTATTTCTCGGAACTAACATCAGGCTACCTCGTTCAGCTGTTTTAGTATAAAGAAGGATGTAGGTATGGATTATATGCATATATGTATAGGTGAATCATTAAATGATTACCAGATCAATCGACCTATCAGCGACTGTTCTACCCCTTTGTGCAGTCGGTCTACGTGTATCCCTTGCGTTCGGAAAACTCGTACTTTTAGGAGTAAAATTATTATTGTTATTGTTGTTGTAGTAACTGTTGTCGTTGTTGGAATGGTTAATATATGGTTGGTATACTCTTTCGTCACGCCCACTTCGGCCTGAAAAATACAAAACGTGCAAAATAATAAAAACACAAAATTACGAATTCACTAACACAAAATTATTTTCGTATTCAAGATTTTTAATCACTCTGTGTTACTTAATGTATATGAACTCCAATTGTTAGTTGATACTTCGATACTTCGAGATACTTCGATTTTCCCCCCTAGTTGCACAATGTACTAGTTTTTGGTTTGCAGTACGAGTCGTGGTGAGTACTGCAATCACATAAGGGCAAAAGAAGCTTTTTCACGCTTGGATACACACCGTGTTTTTTGTCAAACATGCTTTAATTTTGCAAAAAATACAAGAAAATCGTTTTTCTGTGGATTTCTTTTTGTTGTACCTTTTTCGCGGTTTTTCATGTTTGTAAAGCGGACGTAAAGTAGCCGTTATACAAGCATGAGAAAAACGCGAGAATTGTGCATGCGTGACAAAACCAATGTTTTTCATTATAAGTACCTAATTTATGGTTTTATACGTAACTATGTTTAATTTTTTTATTTCTACCAGTGTTGAGGTATAATTAAATAAATCGCAAAGCTGATAATTTTATGATTGAATTTTGACTAATATCTAACATCCTATCTAGTACACTACAGTGTTTTATCGATCGAACAACGAAAGACCGAACAGTTTGCGATAGCTACTAGATGACATCAATCATTCTAACAAGTAGTGCCGCATTACGAGCAATTCAATCATCTCAACTACTGCGCTACTCGTCCGATAAACCTCAAAGCGAGAAATCTGAATTTCACATTTAAACAAAAAAATAGCAATCACGCAGTGTCTTCACCTACAATAACATAATTTACCTCGTAGGCCTGCATCTCCGTACTCCTGCCTCATCCACCGCCCCTGATCGCCTGAGTTCCGATCAAAGTAGTCGATCCGCTGCTCGTAGGGGTCCATCCTCCCATCGTTGTATCGTTGGCCGTCGATGAAGAGCTGCCGATGATTCCCGGAATTTTCAGCCTCTCCGGAGAAGCGATCTCGATCGTGATAATGCGCTCTGAGGTGGTTCGTGCCCCGGACACGGTACCAGCATCTTCCACGTTTTTCCATTATAGCTCTGCGGCAGCGTCGGCTATAAGGACGCTTGGGCTGGCTGTAAAATGGAAAAGAGGGGAGGTATTTGTTTATCTTATGCGTGGGAATGGATGTGGAATGTTGTCAACATGATATAATAGGCTCATTTTTTCCCGCCAATCTTTTATCGGCCGTTGGTTGAAAAACGGCCACTTTAGTCCTGAGATATATATATATATATATATATATATCTATAGCATGAAAAAACGCGTATTCGTACATGTGAGACAAAATAGTATATTGTGTATCAAGGGTGAGAAATAGGCTTTTCTTTCCCGCATGGGCAAGTTTGCAGTACTATTTTTCCGAACGTGCCGGTTAATGACCCTCAAAATGTACATAGTTTATGGTATAAGGCGTATAATCTAGGGTGTAAACAGCTTATGCCATCGACTATGCAGCTTTTGACGGTCATTAACTGGCACATTTGGAAAAATAGTTTGACCCTCGGGTGTACTTACTGATTTAGCGAAAAATCAAAAAAATATCAGTTTGGTGGGGAGCGGGCAAAATATTTCTTTTGCAAAAATCGAAAAAAAATATTTTTTTTTACTAATCATAATTATCGTTCGTTAAAGTATTTACTTATATATGCTTTGTAAGTCCGCGGACAGCGCCGCCTGACGTCGAGTGTTTTCAATTTTGGGATTGGGCGTGCAAAGACTCGTACCCAAACAAATGTGAAGCGTGCCTTTTTCAATTTGCTTTTTAACGAATCTGGAGTGTCATCCATATAATATAATGATTGTAATAATAAAAGTTGAACTTTAACTAGTCAGTGAAGCATATTTAGAGACTTTTTATATGAAGATTCAACTCCTGTATTATTCCTCACTTTAACCTTATTCAGTATATCTATATATGTTATGTATACATATATACTGAATAATGTTAAAACAGGGAACAGCTCAGGAGCGGAATTCCCGTATTGAAAGTCTCTAAATAGAAAATGACTCTATCGGTCTTATCGAGCAGAAATTATTTTTTTATTATTCAATTGTTTATGACATATAAATGTCGATCACTATTGGAGGTGCAAAAACTCGCTGTCTTTCAATTTTAAAGCTGTCCAAAACTTGGATAGTTTTATAACAAGCGAATATCTCTTATGTTATGTATCGCGCATACTAATTAGATCCTTCATAAAAGGATCAATCTACGCATCTTTATCTACTTGCGCCACAATTAAACTCACAAAGTATTTTAAAAATAGAACAAATTAAATTAAATATACAGTAAGCAAGAATTTAACATTTGATTATCGAATTTTAGTTCTTTAAATTCGCAGACATAAATAAAGCATTATACAACATCTTAAATTGACTGCGCAGGAAATCCGCTAGTTTTTTTTTCTTCATCGCATCACGGATTTTTGTATTTAAATGCTTAAGATTTTATAAATCCTTCATGTCCATATCAGTTTTATAGGTATAGGCCGGCATAGGTTAACCATGGGCATCCTCCTTTAATCTATCTTCTAAAAACTACAATATACATAATGAATTGTAAATACAATAAACCTTGAATCTGTAGCTTGAAAATTAAAAAGAAAAAACAGTAATATATAGTTATTCAAGACGACGTAATGTCTAATTTCGCGATATCAAGGGATTTGCTAACGGCCGAACGAGATAAACATGTAAGCGACACTATTGATATATAGGTAACACGACTAAATGAATTATCGAGTCTCTGTTCTAATCCTTTGCAGAGTGACTCACAAGACAAGATAATACACAGGTGGTGTCTTCGTTGTTTAGGATAATGGATATATTCGATTATTGTTAAAAGGATTTTTATGTGCAGTCTGGATTCGCTGCCAAGCTTTATGTAATCACAAATTATTCCTAACTCAACACTCCATATGTTGTGTAAAATATACAGTTCCGATTCTGGCTCTACTTTTAAAATTTCTTGTAGAAGACTAGATATTTTTATAATGATAAAAACATTTGTGATCTCTCCATTAAAGATGATATAAAAAATAAAAAAAAAATCAAGACTTAAGATTTTTTCTCCTTTCGGCAGAATAAATAATGCATTTGAATTTTCTTGAAACAAGTAGTCCCCTTTTACTTCAATATTCAGCAGATAGATTCTACGATTTTGTGTTGAATTTTCAATGAATCGTAAAATATGAATTCCTTTGAAATACGATTACTATGATGAAGACGTAATATAGATACGAATATACGTAAAATATACACTAATGTTAAAATTACATTACTGAGTCGATAAGATAAGACATTTACCAAATGCAGTAATGTGCGTCTTTTTATACGTATTGCACGTAAGTTTACACTTTTGCACGAAACTTTTTACGGGATCACTAATTAATAAATATTGAGCAGAAAAACTTGTGTTTTTTTAATTTAATAAGTTTTTTTAATTCCTTTTTTAATTTCACGAAAAAAAATTATATTTACAGAAGTTATAAGCGACTGAAGTTCCTTTGAATTACATCATCTTAACAAAGTTAAAAAAATTCACATAATCGCTGTTACATTAAAATATCTTTTCTACCTAATTAAAAACTGCATGTTCTGAAAAGAAAAATTGCTCACAAAAGCGTCTTACAATCGGTTTTCATATAATAGAACAATGACGGAGGGCTAAGAATAAAACTATTATTCAATTTTTTTTTTCAATAGAAAATGACTCTATTGGTCTTATCGAGCAGAAATTATTTTTTTATTATTCAATTGTTTATGACATATAAATGTCGATCACTATTGGAGGTGGAAAAACCCGCTGTCTTTCAATTTTAAAGCTGCCCAAAACTTGAATAGTTTTATAACAAGCGCATATCTCTTATGTTATGTATCGCGCATACTAATTAGATCCTTCATAAAAGGATCAATCTACGCATCTTTAGCTACTTGCGTCACAATTAAACTCACAAAATATTTGAAAATTTTTGTATGCATAATTCACACAAACCTATATTTTTTAGTGTTCGTATAAAAAATAGAACAAATTAAATTAAATATACAATAAGCAAGAATTTAACATTTGATTATCGAATTTCAGTACTTTAAATTCACAAACATAAATAAAGGCATTATGCAACACCTTAAATTGACTGCGCAGGAAATTCGCTAGTTTTTTTTTCTTCGTCGCATCGCGGATAGATTTTTATCCAAAATTTCTATCACGTAATTCTACACAATGCATAATAAAGAGGAATACGATTAACAGATGTACAACTTCCAAATACAAACACGAAATCGAAGAACCAAATGAAACAAATGGTATGTTAATAAAATGCTTCACCATATCTACAGTCTTTGCGAAGATGCCGATGGCGCGGTTGCAGGCGGAAGTCAAGTGGCGACGACTAAAGAATTTGTCGATAAGAAATGTCTTGGACAGATTTTATTACTCGAGGGGAGGGTGATTCTCGCACGAATTCGCGCAGTCCAGCGCTTGGTGTTTTCCTCTGTAGCCGATGCACACAGAGACTATTGACTGTTTTGTTGATTTCTCGTGGCTAGCGGTTATTTAATTATTTAACTCGCGAATACGCGCGTAGGCGCCTCTGAGGTACCCAATCGTTTTCAAACGCCTTTATCTTGGAGAAAAAAAAACAATTTTGTACTAAAATCCTTATGTATACTTACTCCATAAATGGTTTTAAGCGCCAAGAAAGTAGAAAAAAAAATTGAATATTATTTTTCAGTTATTAAGAAATACTGAAAAAAATGTTTCTAAAATGCGTAAAATAATGACAGAATAGTGCACCTGCTGGCGGATTAAAAAGATATTTTTTTCAATAGTCTCTAGAAAATTGTATTGCATTTGAAGCTAATAAAGAATCATTCATTTTAAACTACTCGCTTAATGCAATAAATGTTTACTAAAATTATTATATATCAAAGGTGTAATAATTACTCAAGTAAAAGATCGATTACAAAATACTAGGTTTATTTAAGAACTACCAAGGTAAGTCTCTCAACAAGTGAGTCGGCTAAAGAGCTTCAAGCCGAGCTGAACTTTTATAAGATCTGGACCACGCGACTCCTTCGATTACTAATTATGAAGTCACCGCCTCTTGCACTCGGTAAGAGTAAGGTAAACTGTAAGGGCCAACTCGAAAGTTCTCAAGTCTTCGCTCAAGGACCTAGTATAGGAGGAATAAAGCAAAACGTGCCAAATTGTACGCATAACAACGAAGAATCGTGTAATGTATAAATAAGCTTTTTCTTGGAATTCGAATGAACGTTTGAGGTGTTAAAATTTGGATTTGAATAATATATATATATATATATATATATGCTGAAGCTAGATGTATTTCTGTATTTATTTCATGGGACCCAATCCCCCTGATTTTTTGACATGATGTGGTTCTTTCGATGCTATGAGATTTAAAAGTTTCATAGCGTCCCACTTTTAAAGTGGTTAGAATTTCACAATAAAGATAATAACTATGGAAAAAGTAACAATGCTCCAGAGAGATATTACCCCAAAATCGAAGATTAAATGAAAAAACGTGGTTCCCTCTATTTTCTAATTATGGAAAAATCCTGCAAGATTATCTGCAGAGCTTTTACAACTTTCAGGTTTTCTGTAGATTTATCTAGAAAATTTTCTGAAATATTTATTAACACCAAACAGTACTCAAATGGGGCGTGTCACAGATGCAAATAAATGTTTTAACGTTTTTTATTTAATTAAAAATTTCTTCAGAATATATAAATCTATAGGCAAATTTACAAATTCTAAAAGTTCTGCGAAAATTTCTGCAGAAATTCAAATGTTTAACCCATAAAGAAAAGTTTAAATCAAAAGTTGCATGTCTTTCAGTTAACTATAATTTTTGCCATAAAGCGTAAAGATAATATTTAGCCATTAAAATGTTATGTGCTTCTTCGACGTTCCTTCGGTAACTTGCAATAATATTTAGTGAATGAATATTTTGGTGTTCTCGACTTTGCATATTTATATATTTGTTGTTATCAATAATAATAATAATAATAATAATAATAATAATAACAGGACCAAATATATAAGAACGTACATTCCTTTATTAAAAATTTTATAGTCTGGTTACGTGAAAAAAAATGCAAATGTTTATAAGACGAAACTAAAAAAGTAATCTTAAAGTATTCAGCAATCATTGTCCTGCAATCGCATTTCAGTTTTCAACAAAATTGTTTAGCATTTATGAGGCAAAACATTCATATAAATAACAAAATGTGTTCTATTAAAATACAAAAATAAAGCAAATAAATATTATAAATATTAAGAAAATGTGATGGAAGAAACTTGGGAATCAACCACTTTATTTTTAAGGAAAAAATGAACATGTTACCGTGACTTTTAAACTGAATATTTTACGGTAACGCAGAACAAAATTGTGTCTTTTTAAAAAAAAAGTGAAATACAATAGTCTGTGTACCTGCGTACGGAGCTTTGATTTATAATATGTTTTTTACATAAACTTAATTAGACAATGAGATTTTCATAATGTTGGAATAACATAAGTCAATGGCAAAAAGTGTTCATTTTGGACCCCGGTCTCCCCTACACGTTGATTTTTATCACTAGACCGCACTTACAATATATTTTTTCATAATATAGGTAAAATTTGCTTAAGATCTCAGCAATTTATACTTCTTATATATAATTTTTAGAAAAAGCTTAAAACACATAAAAAAAGTAGAGCACTATAAACGCACTTTAATTTCTTTCTCACGACTACCTATAATACCGTATACCCAATATAATGCGCTGTTCACAGAAGAAACAAGGCATCGGAATACGCGAGCGTGTAAAACACACTGGCAACCTTCAATAAGCTTAGAGTTGAAAACATTGCGCGCCACCTTTATTGGTCCCCTTCTCCAGTTCTTTGACGCAATCAAATTTTCGATACCTATTGAAAGCATGTGTGATTGTCGAAAGGATATTAAAGGCGAAGCAGGCATTTGCGTGAAAATGGGACTCTACGCTCTGCAAGAATAAATGCACGCGTGATGGAAGAAACGACGAAAATCAAATTCGACGATGAATCACTTCAACAAAACATGCCTCGAAAAGTATTCATTCGTCTCAAATGGAAAGAATAGAAAGAAAACATAAATAAGATTGTAAAAAATGTGAAAGAAGCATCAGGAAATATGAAAAAAAGTGGGAATTCGAATACGCTACTATATTATGTCATATTTTTTTCACTGTTCGTTTACTTTCGTCACGATTTTCCACATTTTTGCAAGTTCATTCAAAATTATTAACAATTTCGAAATTTTTCGTTACTTAACTGTAATAATATTTTAACGGTGAATGTTAAGACCATGTTAACGTAATAAAATACGTTTAACTTTTCATAAATGTGCTAAAAATTTTCAGACTTTATTTACGTATTAACAATAAAATGCGTTTTCGACACAGTATGCGTAAAATTGCACGTTACCCATTTCATAAATTCTTAAAGTTGCAATTTCACACCTACTGTATCAAAAAATAATGCAAAAGTACTATTAACTATACAAAAATGTGCTAATATTTTTCAGACTGTATTTACGTTTTACTGCAGAAATATTTCTACAAGCAACAAGCTGCCACATTAAAACGGACTAACTTGTTTAAGTAATGGAATATTATTTTACACCGAATGTAGAATTCTGTAGCACTTAAAAATTAACTCAGAATTGTAACCAATCATTTTACCGCGAATATTCACGGAATTAGCCATAAACTGATTTTCTGGCAAAATCTCAGCAGCTTTTTATGGACCACTGAACTTCATCTGATATACATATAAACTGCACACATACCTATATTACACAAAGACGATGGATCTCGCGATGCACTGCACGTAATATTATAGCGTAATCCGACATGTGGGAAAACAGGAGATGAGCCTCTAGACGCCGCGGTCACTTTATCTTCGCACTTGCATTTCGAGAATCGTGGACACTTTTTTTTCTCACTTTAAGTACAGAACAAATTTTCTGTTATAAATTGGCACGAAAATCGTCGTATACGTGAGACAATCTGATGGTAAAAATTAGCATGATTTTATTGCACACGTGCAGAAGGGTAAATTTTACTGCAAATCGGAGCAATCTTTTTTTATTTGCGTGTACTGAGCACACTTGATACGGATATTTAATTTTAATACTAAAAGCGAATGTTTTAAAAGAAAAAATAAAGGTCCAAAACCCTGGTCAAAATTATTTTTGTGAAAAAATGTAATTTTTTGGAATAAAAAAATTAAAATTATGTTATAAAGTATTTAAAAAAGTGTAAAAAATATATGCCTCATTTTTTAGCACTTTTTAATCCTTTTTTACAGTTTATTCTAGATCTTTTTACACTTTTTTCAACACTTTCTTATACTTTTAAGTACTGCTCAATATTCCTTTCTACTGTCTTATATTTTTTAACACTTTTTAACACTTCCTCATACAAATAACTTTCACCAGGAAAACAATGTAAACTCTGAAGCGCACAAAAACTACCCTCGGTCTCCCCTACTCCACACCGTACTGTTTACGCCATTTTTACAGGTCTTAGTCATATAGGTACATTTCTGTAGATTTGAATTTCGCGCCATTTCGCGCGGTCAATTGCGACGTTGCGTGACCGTCAGCGCGCGGGGTTCTGTCTCGATTCGCGCGCGCTCTCGCAATTGTTCACTTTTGACAGGACCTCCAAGCTGTTCGCGCGCTTAGCAGCCCTGCTCAATATATAGTTTAATTTTCAGCCTTTTTGCGTCCTGATTGCCGTGATTTCGTGTTCGATTGGCTGAGATATATTTCCGTTCTTTTCAGAGCGAATATATTCAGCCTTCCTGCGATCGTGAAAGTGTAACCGAATTCGTGCGAGCGTGCGTGAGAATTCGCGCGTGTGTGTGTGTGTGTGTGTATCTTGTGTGTGCCTCGTGTTAGGGAAAACTGTGGGGACGGTGTCCACGTGTTGGACGTGACCCGTCCAGGGCGAGCGCATCGCGGCCATACCCTTGTTGCCCGGCATCGAGGCGTCTGGCTCCCCGAGACGTCGGGGCGCGCCCGGTGCAGGTCGTGGACCATTTTGCGGTCCCCTCGCCCGGCTTGCCAGCCTACCAGGACTCGGCGAGAAGCTGCGGCGGCGTTTCACTACATTCTCGGCTCAGCGACATCCAGGCGGTGTCGTTCGAGCTTTGTGCGGCGGTTTTGCGCGGGCTGCATGCCCAGGTAAGAGAGCTCTCTGCGGCGTTAATATTAAGAGTCTAGGGTAAAGCGTTATCATTACATTCTTATTTCCCGCGTCTAGTGTAATTGTTTGTAGCTTCAATTTCTTAATAAATCTTTACGCTTGCTTCGGCTTTTCCCGCCAAGCCGTGCGGTTTTTTACGCCGAAGCAAGTGCTTTTTTTTATCGCGAAATTAATTGTGTTTTTTATTTACTCAACCTTTCACTCACTCATCCCAATCCTTTTTATATTTATCTGAACTCACCTTGAGTTTATTATTTTAAGTAGATTATTGTTCACGTACAAACTCCGAAGTACCCCCACGTTCAACTCCAATCGAGTTCTCACGCCAACTTCTATAACCCACGAGACAATCTGCGCACTTCGACCAACAACAACGCCCGTATGTACAAGTACTTTTACCTGCGATAGCACACTACTCCGCAGTAAGCATTCCACTAATATATCACACTACACTATCCCACTGTACAGCACACTGGAGCACTTCACACGCGTATATGTTTCTATTGGGGAAGCAAACTACCACATTATTTATATATAATACACAGTGGAACACTCGAATTATTATCAGAATAAAATATTAGCATAATCGCATAAATGCTAATTTTCGATTATGATTAAAATTCGAGTGTTCCGCTATGTATTTTACGTAAATAAAGCTAGCCGGAAAAGAAGATGTGGTTCTGATGCGTATTTTTTGAGAAAAACTAAATTTTCGGTTATATTTTATCGGCGGGTAAAGTAGGTCTGACGCATCCCCTTAAACAATCGCACTCTAAGTTTATTGTCAGTTTACAAGGAGTTCTCATAAGAGCCAATGCTTTCAAATTTCCCATGCCACCGTAAACTTCACAGAAGAATGACATATTAAATTTTCAGAAGCATCTTATCATTTTGACTTCACTATCGAACCTTCTTAAACTCCCAATGTATTGTCTTTTTTTCCAATCGATGCTGCCTACAGAGAGCGTCGGGGCTCGTCGTAGTCCATTCGTCGCGAGCGCCGATTTCGAACTGAGTGGAACTTAACCCTGAGCTGGCGAGACCCCACATAATAGAAGCCGAGAAGTGACGAGCCGGCGACCGGCGAGAAGAGAGGTTGCGAGTATGTATCGGTATATATGTATACACGGATGTTCGTAGTTCAAGTGTATATGGGCATATCGTATGCTCGCGCTGAGGAAGAAGTAGAGGGAGTGCAAGGAGGAGAAGGAAGCGCGCGCGCTTTTTTTTATCTCACTTCGCACTCGGCATTATCTCACTCTCTCACTCTCTTTCTGTCTTTCTCTTATTATCGCTTTCTTTTGCTCTTGTAGTAATCGAAGGATTCGTTATCTCACTGTCTATATAATGTTTTGCACATATTTTATATAACGATTATGCAGCACACACTTTAATAGAATCTCACTTTAACTTTACTCATGAAGCACTGCAAATAAATATTGTGTGGAATGTAAAAAATAGAGAAAATTATATTTCGTCCACGCACTTATACGATTTTATGATGATAGAAATTAGTTGTATATAAATCAATATAATCAATCTCTTTGTCATATTGTAAAAAACGTCTCGTTAATTTTTTGAAAAATTAAAAATGTTTTCTTTTGCATAAAACATTAAAAATCCAGAAACATTCATCTTGCCAGTTTGTGCTTGCTAAATGGTCAAGACAAAGACATGTAGTTTTTGTCAGTGCTTACACGAATGATAAGAGAAAAAGGTTTGATAAGCTAGTTTAATCGACTATTTTCTATCCATTTAACATTTCAAAATGTATCTGACCATATAATTGTATTCTTTTAAAAATGTTTCTAAAGCTTCCGGTTTTTATAAATTATTTCTGTATAAGTGTATAATATAAAATATATTTTTTCATTAATAATTTGAAATGTTTTACGAAATACAACTCAAAAATAATGTTCTGGATTCAATATAATGATCATTTGCCTTAGATAATTTTTTTATAACGCATAGGGTTATCACGTAAAATTAAAAATGTGACCTAATCTGTATTTTATTTTAAATATTGATTCATATGTAATAAAGCTTTCCTGAAAGTTTCAGAATGAGTCGACATTTAGAAAATTGCGAGCTTACTAAACGGGATAATATATCTTTCCAAGTTTTAAAACACATGTATTTATAATAAGGCCGTTTTGCCTATCTCTCGGACTAGCTTCAAAGAGAAAATTCTTGAAAAGCTTCATCATTTTCGTTTATTTTCAACATTTAAGAAATGTGGGGCACCCAACCCTAATGATTCATATAATATTATCATTATTTTATTGCTTGACAAAATACACCTAATAGTTGAATAGTTTACAAAAAAGGTAAATTTGTTTGATAACCAACAAAACAAGCTTTTGAAATACCCCAAAAAAAGCTACGAATTCGAGATTGATTTTCTAAAAAGCCATTTTTAAATACTACTAGAGTTCTTATTTTATTGATTTACCACATATCTATTCAATTTTACAAAAATTCGCTACTTTGAACAAAATTCTATATTCGAAATAACGTTATTTAAGTGGAGGCCGGAGTGAATTTTATCATTGTGACCTTCATCTAGGTAGGTTAACTCTCTACCAGTCAGTGTTGGCTACGACCACCCCTTAAGGGGAGGTCAGAGTCAATCACAGATTTCTGCATTGAATTTTACATTATTCTAATTTAATTGTTCATAAATGTTAAAAGCTTTAGTTGTCCGGTGTTCTCAATCTACTAAGGGACACCGGACAACTGAGACGGTAACTACGTAACTGCATGTAAGCTCCAACCTCCCCTTAAGGAGATATGAAAGTGACGTAAAAACCCCTACCTTATCGGCATCACATTTATATTTTTTTCTTTGCAACAAATAAATATTTCTAAAAAAACGCTATACTATCCCCTCCGTATTCTTACCAGGAACCTTCAGTTAAATTTTCCAAAACTTTCATTATGAACTCCCGGAGAAAAATACGTTTGAAAATTGAACTATAGTTGTATATTTTTAAACACATTTTTATCCGGGAGTTAATAATGAAAGTTTATGAAAATTTAACTGAAGGTTCCTGGTAAGAATACGGAGCGGGTAGTATGGCGTTTTTTTAGAAATATTCATTTATTGCAAAGAAAAAAATACTAATGTGATGCCGTTAAGCTAGGGATTATTAGTTCATCTTCATATCTCCTTAACTCAACATCCACGCTAACTGAGCGATTATACTACTTTCAATTTATCGAGATAATCTAATAAATCTAAATATTTCGTCTAATCCGAAATCACATCTGTATATAATACAGACAGAGAAAGTTATCATACGGCGTCTCTCTCGACGAGTGCGAGTCACGAACAAATGCGCTGCGCTGGTGACGCGGCGAGAGAGGCGGAAGTTCGAGAGTTAGGGGGGAAGAAGAGGACTATATATGTAACAGCTATATATAAGCGCTGAAAAGATAAATAAATACCGGCGCTTGCGCCTTATATTTCTCTCAAACATGCATATAAGAATAAAACGGAAGCTATAATTAATTTGTCGTTTTTCAATAAAGTGAAACAACGATACCATTGTAGTGATAATTTGTTTAAAAAATTGGAATTTCCTGACGCGGAGGCAGGGAAACTACACGATAGATATATATCCCTCTCAGCATTGCAAACGTTTTCTTCGCAGCATATTTGATGAAATCACGCGATTGATTTAAATTCGATGAATTAAAATTTTAAATTAACCACCAGAAGGTGTACAGAATCAGAGAGCATTAAATCCTAACCTATACTACCCCCGTATTATCATAAGAAAATAAAATTCACAAATATTCGTTGTCTACTTGTTTCAGAACATCAGGATCGAGAATCAAAAGCATGAGAGGCTTCGAAATTTCGAACGGATTAAGATCGCGCGCAGTACAGGACGTGAAGATGAACAGACACAACAACGCTCGAATGCCGGCGAGAAGCACCACGTGTTGAACATATCTATAGAGCTCAAAAAGAAGTTTGATGGATTCTCTCTTCTCTTCTATACGTTTCGTCCCGGGTTCGTCTACTGGACTCATCAGTAAGGCGATATAGACAAACTCTGCTCTGATGCTCTGGAAGGGATTTTGCATTCGGGCTTGTATATAAGTAAGAGATTTTCGTCCGCTTGAGGGAAAGCGGGAGTAATGGCTACCTAGGTTAAGTGTGTAGGAACTGGTAGTTGTCTAGCGGTTGAACGCTACAGCTACGGGGCGCGAGGGCACGAAGAAACGAGTCCCCACATATCCACACTCAAACAATATCTTTGGTCTTTGCCATTACTTTCGTTTCCGCAGGGAAAACCGAGGCTCCAATAATATTTTAAAAATAAAGTGTGTATACCCTGGTAGAAACATTGACTAACTATTCGCCATATAATGTCTAATTTTATGGTGTGTAGTCAATTTATGGCCTATATTATGGTCAACAATCCAGCTTATGGCCGACGCTTTATGGCCAAAAGGTGGTGTAATTTATAGAATATATATATATCAATCAATGTTATTCTTATGTTTATGTTTATTGTATATACGATAAATAAGATGAATACAAACTTATTTCTCTTGTATCTGTATATTTCTGATGTATATATATACTAATCAATGTTATTCTTGCGTCTTATGTTCTTATATGCTTTTAGCGAGCAAACCACCTAAGCGCCCGACGCCGTTCACGTGCGCATATACTTATACTATACTATACTAGGCATCATGGGCATATATTTTACGTATACAATCAGAGTTAAAATTTGTAGAATGTATGAATACTGCAACTTCGCTTATATATCTCCTCGTCTCAGTAAACTAAATTTTATATTGTAAATTCGTTTAAATCAAAAAACATTGTGCGAATTTAAACTTTTATACATGTATTTGAGGTTATAGTACATTTATCTTTACTCATATTATGGTCAACTTATGGTGTAAATGTTGGCTACAAATTGACCACGGAAGTTGGTCAATAGATAGTGAACAGGCCATAAATGATGGTCAATTTTCTTCCAGGGTAGCGATAAGAGCCATAGCTGTAAAAAGGCCTTAACAGGTTGTGAAATATTTGACATGTTTTACAGCTGCATGTGTGTGACTTGGCACACCGTCCTCTACGGGTTCATCATTTGTTGATTGTTAATATAATTACTAAATTTGATTTTGTCTTACAGCATTTATTCATAATTAATTGCTTACCTGGTCAGCTTGTTTGTTAGTTGATGAATTTTAATTTGCGTAAATTGTACATTTTAAATAATGTCGATTTAAATTGTATGAAATGCTCGTACCAAAGAGAAATATCGATAATTAAATTGAAATTATATTTACTGTTTAAAATTTTCATAAACTTTAAGATGCAATTAAAATATTACAGCATATAAAATAAGTATTTATTTAATTGTAATTTAAGTTAAGTAGATTACATTAATAAAATATATAAGACTTATAAATGACAAGAAGCCTAAACTTTCGATAACAAAATTTTTTTTTTAATTTTTATTTTAATTGATATATGATTTTTTAATTAAAATTATGACGATTTTCACTATTAAAAAGTGCCAAAGAATAACGTAAAAAAGATACGTATTTTATAATTAAAAAATCGCATCAATAAACGAAAAACAGGACCTGAAATTTTAACTATATGTTGTGTTGATTAGTCCACAATAGAAAGAGAAAAGAACATGGACTTTTATGACTTTTTAAACACCAACCATAAATGCTTACCATGCCGTTAATAATGATAATAAATGTAAAAAAAATAGATATAGGTATAAGGTAAAAGTACTATCTGGACGCCTTAATCCCGATATTTGGACAAGCGATATTGCATTGTAAATGCCTAATAAATAATTATGAAACGAATATAAAAATTAAAATACGAATTCGTCTATAAATGCCATTTGAATAAAAACTTAAGGTTCACCTTTCTGCAAAAAGTATATGTTTATAATATCTTTTATTATTGTTATTGGAAATGGGTGTTAAACAAATGATAAAACACAATGTATATTTCAAATTAAATAACTTTCGTTTATTCAAACTCGCACAAGGAAGGAATAACGTCCGTAATGTGCGACTACTCTAACTACATACGGGGCGGAGTAACCCTCACCGCGAACAGAACGGCTCTTTTGCGTGGTGAACTTTCGATTCTGTGCGTGATCTGCTACTGTC
The DNA here is from genome assembly GCA_949152435.1 of Gastracanthus pulcherrimus. Lineage (NCBI taxonomy): Eukaryota > Metazoa > Arthropoda > Insecta > Hymenoptera > Pteromalidae > Gastracanthus > Gastracanthus pulcherrimus. Next base: position 9,728,608 of record OX424572.1, read on the forward strand.
TTGCGTAGTTTAACAATTAATACTTGCTTATATTATTTTCACTTATAACCTTAAATAAATCGTCTGTAAGCCAACCTGTTGCTCTACTCATCGTACTTATTATATTCCAACGTTTGAACTGCATTTCTCCTGAAAGGAGAATGCCCACGACCGAACTTTGAAACCATAAGAGTGTCACCTATCTAACCTGTATAGTTCTTTAGAACACAATAAAACATGAATTTAAAAATAATTTGGATCCAGAAACCCTCGGGAAAGTGGTGAAAAGATCAAAATAGTACATTTTTAATTCATGTTTTTTTGTGCTCTAACAACTATATTACTTAGATAGGTCACACTATTAATGGTTTTAGCCTGTTGATCTGTGGGCATTGTCCTTTTAAGGATCTTTCGTAGTCCAAAGGAGGATGCCCATGGTGGTCCCTCTGGTTGAACCTATATGACTAGCACCATTGTTTAGAGCTCATCAAATCATGAACTTGGAAAAAAATGTCGACTTCTTGAGTGCGGGAAAAGTAAAAAAAGATAACATCTATGCATTTTTCCTATTTGACGTAATGTATTAGGTCTAACCATACTTGGTCTATTCAACTTATATTTGAGAATTTCGATTGCGTTTTTATCAAGTTTCCCTACACTTTAGGTACGTATATTTTTTTTAAATTCAAATTTCGATTAGCTCTAAACAATGGTATAGATTTTGTACGTCAAACTCTAAAAGGTTGACAGTATAGACATCCTACTTTTTTCTGTGTAGCATCATGGTATTTTTTTATATTAAAATGACTATAAATTTTGAAATTTCTAGCTCAAGTGCGAAGATTTCTCTGAAAAAACTCATTTCCAAGAAGAACATTATTGATTTCGTCATCTGATGAGGACGAGGGAAACAGAATGAGCGTTGAATCGGAAGATGTAAGATGAATATAGTAAAACTAATAAAATTAAATAAATTATACAATTATTATATTAATATTGAACTTTTTAATATTAATTTATACTGGCTTTCATTTTTATAGCAAAAACACAAACCTTTCTCTAAAAAAATGTCGTTACCGAAAAAAACTTTGTTGAGTTCCTCGTCTGATAATGAAGAGGAAAATTCTACGGGTAACAAATCAAAGAAAGTGCAAAATGTAAGTTAAAAATAAATGGAGGATGCTCACAGATTTATAATAGTTTAGCTGTACAAGGGTAACGTATAAAACTAATAACTTTATTTAGAGTTCGTCAAAATATGAATTTTGAAAAAAAAAAAAATTCTGGAGAAACTTGAATAAAACGCGGTAAAAATTGGAAACACATGTTTTTCGATACAATTGACTTTACGCATTGCTCTAAATGGGACACATCCATAAATATTATTTTTTTTTAGCTTTCCCGCGCTTATATATTTCACAAAATATATTTATACATAACTATAGGTTCTACAACCGTCTGCAAGTATCAAAAGTGAAAATTGTACAGAGAAATTTGGTAGTTTAGATTGTGAGCAAACTCAAAAATATCAGTTTGATGAAAAATCTGAAGATACTACATGTACTCTGAAACATCTGCTAAAAGGAGAAAATGTAATTGACATATTTTCTTTATTTTGAAATTGATATATTTGTAATTAAACAAGAATTTTTAACTATTATTATGTTTTATCTTGCCATAGATTTCTGAGTTGATAAAAGGATCAACAATTTATGTAAACGATTTCGAGTTGAGAACAGCAAGAAGCACTTGCAAAAGCCAAACAGATTTAGGAAGAACTTTATTGAGAATTGTTTTTAAAAAACCGCTTTAAAGAACTGTTCATTGACTGGAAAAAAGGCGAAAGGTTTAGACAAATCCGAAAAAGTCAAACCGGGACTTAACTCAAAAGGAGTTGATGCTATATTATGTTAGTTATGAATTTAGCGTGTTTAATTGATATTTAATTATAATAGAATATAACAACTGTATTATTTTATTATTGTTTATAGTGTATGTGGAAGCATTTGGTAAAAAAGATGGATTGGAAGCTAAAAGATAAACAGCTCGTGAAATTTAGTATGAGCTCAAAGTTCACAGAAATACAAAATTCATTCAAAAGTCATGTTATATAGTGTTCGTTAGTCTATCAACGTCTGATACGTATGTTACAATTTTGTATTTATATATATATATATATATATATATATATATATATATATATATATATATATATATATATATATATATATATATATATATATAATAAATGATTTCATATGCTATATTAAGCAATATTATCTATAGATGCTCTTACAGACTAGTATTTTTCTGATTCCTCGAAAAATACTTCTCGTTAGAGGCCTCTTATAAAAACTAGTACTTCTTAGATTCTTTGATAAAGAATAACGATTTTTTAAAACCGCAGAAAAATGATTGTTTTTTGTCAGATAATCTACAAAGTAATAGTTTTGGTAAAAGACTTCTAAAAAAATAAGTATTTGTCAAGACATCTAAAATGTGCTAGTTTTCATAAGGAGCATCGGTGTATTAGTATAAATGAGTATTATTTTTATATCTTAATAATTTTCATGTTTATATAAAAATTTCATACTGTTTATTGTTTAGGTTAAAGTTTGTATATTTATTATATACAGATTATATACGCTCATTTCTGTATATAAACAATATATGATCTATAAATAGTCAATTATATATATTTTATACATAGTCTGTACAATTTTTTTACTTGGGTAATTCCAGCCGCGCTACAAAACATACAAAAGCTACTTGTACTTTCAATCAGTACTCACCCCCGAGGTCTCAACATATACTTGTGTCAATCAAAACTATTTCCCCAGTTTGTCACATATTGCTATATAATGATTAGATTTGGCCATTTAGAGACATCATTTATATTTGATTATATATGAGAAGTAATATATGGCCGTATGTTATCATATATTGAATATTACCTGGATATTTTATAATATTTTATTAATTATTAGATATGCTTATTTGATAACCTAATATAAAGTCAATTATTCACTCACACGGTCAAAACCAAATACTAATGGGAACGAGCAAGAGAATATTAAGTATTGTAGTAAGCCAAAAAATCTTTGAATGTAATATTTTTGTACAATTCATATTGCGATCATTAAAACTACTACACGATTATTTGAAGGAAAATGGTATTAGAACGAACGTAGCTTCAACACTGTTCATTATAATAATGAATACGTCATAAGTTTCAAGTTCTGTATCTAATTAACTCATGATTTTTGATAAATATATGTATGTGATAAAAACTTCGATATTCAAAGATGTTTTTAAATTAAAGATACTACTACATTATTGTGTTTGTATTTATAATTATTATTTATTAATTTATTTGCATATAGAAAATGAATGCATTTTCTTTGATTAGGTACACATTTTTTACATAATTTTATATATAATTATTTAATTTTATAGTACATAAATACTGATAATTATCCGATGATAATATATACGAGAATCCTATTATTACAAATTATCGCATAAATAAAGAAAACGCAATAGCACCTGGTAAATTGGACATCAAATAGATTCTAAATGTAATTCCAGCCGCGCTACAAAACATACAAAAGCTACTTGTACTTTCGACCAGTATTCGCCCCCGAGCTCTCAACATATACTTTTGTCAATCAATCTCAATTTTCTCTCTCGCGGTTACATCCTCTGGCTCATCCCCGGTCAAGCCATGACCTCGTCCGCGACACTTGCAATTCCAGTCTCCACCTTGACCCTGATGCCCGCCATGTTCTTCTGCCTGATCGCGTGAAACATCGGCGACCTGGACATTTCGTCGACCGCGCAAACGTCCGCCCCACCGCTGATCAGCAAGCTCAGCATCTCCGCGTTGCCCTGGAGAATGGCCTCGGTGACCATGGGTCTGCTCGAGGCGCCAGCCCTGGCGTTGGGATCCCCGCCGTGGCACAGCAGGAAGCTGATCATATCCAGGTCGGCGCACTCAACGGCCATCCTCAGTGGTGTCTTGTTGAACTTATCCAGGACGTTGACGTGGACGCCTCCATGCACTAGGATCTTCGCCACGTCCCGGAAGCCGTTTCCGATGGCCTTCTGCAGGGAGGAGGCGATGTTCCTCGTGCTGGCGCCGTAGTTCAGCAGGCAGACCACCACGTTGGGCTGATTGGCGGGGACGGCCACTTTCAGGGGCGATCGGTTCCACTGGTCCAGTAAATCGACGTCGCAGCCGTACATGGCCAGCAACTGGACGAGGATCGGGTTGTCCGACCTGGCCAGCAGGTGCAGAGCGTTCATCTTGGAGTCGTCCTTGGCGTTGGAGTAGGCCCCGGCTTCCAGGAGCAGATGGACCGTCCTCAGGTTGCCGATGCGACAGGCCAGGTGGAGGAGGCTGCGGCCTTTCCTGTAGCGCTCGTTGACGCTGGCATTGTTGCGGATGAGCATGTCCAGGCTCAAGTGGTCCGAGTTCTTGACAGCCAGGTACGTTGGCGTCTGATCGTAGATGTCGCGGGCGTCGACATTTGCGCCGTAGGCCACCAGGACGTTGACGGCGATGAGGGGCGTGACGCGCAGTCTTTCGCAGAAGAACTCATCCGCGACTGCGCGGTATCTGGAATGGTCATTTGAAGGGGTTGTTTTAATGTGAGAACGTTGATAAGGAGAGTTTGTGATTTGCCTTGTTATAAGACCTCCTAGAAGAGCAATGTGTTTTTTCCGGGTAGTTTCGGTTCCGTTTTTGGCGCCACTGTGCCCTTAATAAAGCGAATTGACTAGTATAAAGAATAGATTGTTCATGTATTGTATATTTAGGATGAGTATAGTTGTTCCCGGTAGATTCTCTAAAACCCATACATTTTACAGGCATTTTACATTATTGTGGCTTGTGTGTTCTTTCTTTAATTTTGATAATTTGCTAGTTTAATGATAACATTTTAAATTGGTGGTTATATTTGTACCTAAAAAGAAAGTATTTGTAAATTTTCATAAATTTTTAGACAGTATACCCATAGTTATGTAGGAAAAACTAGCAATTTTCAATGAAATTTGATGTTTTTTCAAAACTGTCCTTGCGCATGGGAATGCAAGTATTTCTAAAAACATGTTTGAAAAAAATTATGTAATTTCTAACACTTGTACTGCACAGAACTGTGAACTCCAAATTTTTAAAAACACAATTATAAAAAAAATAAAATTATATTGAACTTTCATTGTATAAATAACGTACAAATACACATTTTTAAGTCTACTCACAGGCAACACTTTCTTAATATAGTATATTGTGCAACTAGTGCACGAAGCAGGTGATTTTCGAGCGAGTGGGAAGTTTGTCGCCCGAGCGCAGCGAGTATATAAATTGAAGTAGAATTCTCGCGACGAAATGTTTGTTTTTACACAGCGAAGCATTTTGTTTCGCGCACGCTCCGGTGAAAGTGTGCGAATTGGGCGCTTCGCGCGCGCTATCCATGAGAAACCGAGCTTCGCATACGGAGTTTCAAAAAACTTTTTTTGAAAAATCGGAGTTCATGGTTGTAATGCGAATAAGTTGAATAATATATGCTTAAAGTTTCAAATTGATTCATTGTAAGCATATGCGCATAAGACTGCCTGAACACTGGAAAACCATAAATGGAGAAAACCGCACTTTTGTAAAAAATAGAAATGACTATCTGATGATTTTAAAACAATTTTTCTGTCGCAGAATATCAATGAAAATTTTTTTTAATAATGTCTATGTTTTCTGAAGTTTGACTTCATAGTATAAAATAGATTTGGGCACATGTTAGGGCTCGGATAATGTAGGAACACGCTAGATTGTGTGCAATAAAGGTTGGAGGAAAAATACGTATAAATAACTATTAAGTACATTAAAATTATTTCTATGGCCAATATTGCCAATACAAAATCATTCTCTCTTCTAAAAATGTACAAAGTATTAGAAAATGAAATACGAAAATAGTATATTATGACACTGTTGTGGGAGATGGTTTTCTACCTTGCTTGAGGGTTTTCGCACGAGCGAAGCGAGTGAGAAAATCGAGCAAGGTAGAAAAACACCTCCCACAACAGTCTCATACGATATTTTATAGCACAACAACCTCAAAATCGACAATAAAGTTGGCATTTTGAGGTTAGTGTGCTATAAATCGAGTTTTTCGTCAAATTTTAGTATAGGACCACCTTAAATAATTGAGTTGCAAGAAAAGCTTTACACTTCACAATAATTTCTTTTTAACCATCGACTCGAGGAATTTTAACTATTTTTAACAGTTTATAATATTTGAACCCTATAATAAAATATATTAAAACTTATGATTTATTTAAAAACGTGTATTATATTATAGCTATAATAATAAAACCGTAGATTATAATATTAAACTGGAAAAATTAGTTGTAATAGTTCATCTTATTTTTTATATATCCGTAAAACTATATGTCATTGAAGTTTGGAACGTTTTGGAACTAAGTAGAAAATTTGTACTATAGGTGTTTCAGAAGTGTGAACCGCTAATTCCGATGCCACTAAACTCTAAATGATTAAAGAATCTATTGTGCGGAGTTTTAGAAAAATGTATCATGTGGATAGTATAAAAATAAGCTAAAATAGTTAAATAATTTCGATTACTTCTAAAGTTCAATCCTGGCCCCGAAAACGTATTATGCATTACATTGGCAAGTTTTTAACTTCTGTTGAATTTACCCTTGATATTATTAGTTACTACATTTAGATATAAAATTATAACCTAATACACTTATATTCTTACCTTATACTACTCTGAATGTAGTACTTTTATTAGATTTTAGAAATCTTACTAGATTTTTATAAATTTACAAGTTTCTGTAACTTTACAATGACTGAAAAATTTGTACACTCAAGGTAGTACTTATTTTTTTCAACTCTCAGATTAGTAAATTTACAATTTTCCCTGGTAGAAAATTAATCTAGAACTATGTAGATCTATCTAGTTTGCCAAGGAAATAATCGAGGGCCTCGATAAAACTAGATAATTTTCTACCAGGGTTGTTGTGAATTTACAACAGCGATGTAAACCTACTACATTCAATGTAGGGTTTTTACTATAGAGTTGTAGAGTTTCTTTTTTTACTACTTTCAGACTAGTAATAGATTCACAATTGCCGTTGTAAATCTACGAACAATTTTTTACAGTTTAGATGTAATCTTGATTCGTATATATTCGTTCTGACATGCACGGCTCATTTTATAATGTGCCGGATACTTTTTGTAACTTTGTTCAAGGTACCGTCTACGCGCCAGATTCGGATGCAAACCAGTAAATTTTATTTGCAGCCAAACTAATTGATAAATAAATGTAAAAAAAAATTTAATTTTATTTTTATAATTTTTGTACCGTAATGCAACAATATTGAGATTTGTAAATTAGTTGAAATGAAAATATAAATTTTGCGATTATTTATTACAAGTACGTATTATAAGTTACTATACGATTAAATATAGCAATACTTAAAGAAAATGTTGCCTGCTTTTATAATTAAGTATAGGGGAGAGCGGGGTCATGATGATTACTTAAGGAAAACTTGTTATAAATAATAAAATGTTAGCTTTTTCCTTCTCTTTACACGTTTCAGAATAAGTTTAAACCTTTATATTTTTAATTTTAATAGTTGTAGCTAACAAAAAAAACGTAAACCTCGTACTTTTCTATCGAAATAAACAAAAATCGATTTTTCATCAGTAATCCGACACGACGTGTGAATTCTGATCAGTTATAGATAAAATGTAAAATAAATCTAAATATTCATTAAATTTATATTTTTCAAGCTTGTAATATTAATTTTTAATATGCAAAATATTATTTTGCACGAGCAAAGTCAAAACAGAGCTTCTATAGCCGTTTATTTACCTCATGAATATATACGGTATTCCTCAGATAAGGTAGGATGCACGGTATGTAAAGTAGAGAGGTAAGCAGGGAGCGCCTTCCTTACCGGCGAGGAGCTAGCCCCGAAATTAGGCTTCCTCCGGGAAAGCTACACTGGAAGGCAGACCCGATACCCCCCGTGTGGGTAGAGAGTTTCGGTTTAACCTGCACGGTGTGGTCTGAAAATATGGTCGCCACTGGAGAACCCCTCCCAGTATAAAGCAGTATATATATAAAAATAAAATCCAGTAGAAAGGTAATGCGCTTACTGGGCCGAAAGGCTGCAGGTGGGTAAACCCCCAATAATAAAATATATACGGTATTCCTAACGCCTTTTGGTGCTTCTCCTATATACGAGTACATACATGTAATACGAATCTAAATTTTCTATTCTTTTTATTTTCTACAGGCACACAGTAACCGGTCTTTATTAACATAGTTAAATTAACTTAATTTAAATAAAACTTCATACGTTAAAATAGCTAAGATATGTGGGGAAAAAATAAATATGCCTGTAAAATTATGCAGGGCAAATGTGCGCATTGAATTTTTTCGGATAAGATAAATATAAGTACGCTATGGATTAATGATTGAAAAGAAGGAAATAAGCAACCATATATGCATACATATTGCTTTTTAAAAAGATTTTTTCGATAGAGTTTAAATTTTAACGTCAAGACCAATATTTTCTCGTTAAGACCAAGACAATATCAAGACAAGACAATTATATATTACTTCAAGAACGTACAAGACCAATACAAGACTTTAAATCTGCGATATTTTGCAATACCAAGACGATATTTTGGATAAATCTTGTATTGTCTTGGTATCGTGAAGCCCTAAATTACGATCCCATGTAAAATATGTAAAATGTAGAAAAATGTAAATATTTTTTTGTTGAATTTAAAACATGTTTCACTTCTCACATTTTTTGACACTCTCTTTACATAATAGCAATATCGAAAAGTATTTTTTACATTACATAATTATATATAGCTATATCTACTTTAATACAACTATAATACAGTTTAGAAAATTTAAAACAAATTTATTTTAGGTCTGCATGTTTGCAATTATTATTGTTTTACTGGAATTATTTAAATAAACTTTCTTTTTGCCCGAACCTTGGGACAACTTCATAAATTACATGTATTTAAATGGAGAAAATGGAATAAATCACTTTTTACTTGATTCCTATTTCCAATTGTTCGGAAACTTTAACAACCAATGGAACTCATTTAAAGTACTACAAAAAGTAATTTTTTAGATAAAAAATGGTGTTTACAGTGTATAAATATAGTAGGCAAGTATTTTTATGAAGTAGTCCCAACGTACATGAATTTTTTGGGAATAGATAATAATATACGTTCACTAATCAAGTCGCTTAAGGCATCAAAATCTTTGTTTTGATAAGTTTTATATAAATAAGAACTTACGTATAATGAATAACTTGTTTGAGATGTTTGAATAACTTGACATAACTGTAGCAACAGTTACAGAAAATAATTAAAAACTCGTTAGTTTCCGAATGAAATTTCCTTTTTTGATATATTGACATGTATTCTTCGGTAAAAATATTCAATTTTGATGCCCATTTCAGTGCACCGTATCAAAAATTACAAAAGACGTTGATCTTAAAAGATCATAAACATATTTGAATTTTATATAGTTGCCTCGTATTCAAGGTTTCCCCTACATATCTAAAACAGTTTCAGAAATTATAAAAGATGAGAAAATGTTAAAAATATCATAACGTGTATAAAAGCGTATACCTATAAATGTTCGTGGCAAAGTGCAAGCAAAGGAACATACAAAACAATTTTTCAAATTTAACCTTTTGTGGGGCGAATTTAATCTAAAAAATCGAAGTTTTTTTATCTTAAATTGTTTATAACTAATTATATAAACAAACATTTGTAAATTTAAGCTCAGGATTTTATTCCTAAGGTATCTAGAATTATATAGAAAAATATTTGTTACACAACTGTTACGTCCCGGTTGCCGTAAAGCGCTTTAAAAATAAAAGGTAACGAGCCCAATTTCAGGTACTTGACGGCCAGGGCCACTCTAACTACGAAAGGGCGGCGAACAAGCGTAAACGCGTGATGACAGTCACAAAACAATCAGCGGGGATAGGCGGAAGCGTAAGCAAACAGTTATAAAAGCATAATGGCTTCCTGTGGCTTACCTTTATGACGGCACCCGTAGGGTTAACCCGCGGTCAGTGGGCGGTGGCGCTTGGCTCTGTGTGACGCTGATCCCTCAGCTTGGCCCTCTCGTGCTGACTCGAGCGTAAGGGGATTAGGTCGTTGCGGGAAGTTTAAATGTCGTTGCCGATAATGAATATTATAATGTACTGATATTTTTATTGACTTGAACTAATTACTATTTTACACAATGCAAGTCTCAATCTGAGTTACGAATACAATTACGATGCGCTTCAGTCGGATTTACAGCTTGGTCTTCTGTTGGGCAGAGGTTCGTCCTCCGGAGGAGACTAGATCAGGACAGATCCCCGCTTGGTTGCCCGATCAGCTTATATAGGCTGATTTCTGGGCTGGGTGACGCGGCAAGGAAGCTTCTAGAAGGTCCTGATTGAGTGGTTAAGGGATGATATTTGTAGAGGACAGTCTAAGTGAGATTATTGATATTCGTGTAGGCTTGGGTTAGGATATGTGCGTGGAGGCGGAGGAAACTAGTGCTGTTTGCACGGAGGGTGTGTGGTTTTATTCTTTTTCCGGGAAATCGTAGGTTTGGGTTGACTGCTTCTGTTGTCCTTTTTGGTAGCAGATGGTCCCGTAATGGTTTTCCATCATCATGGCTGCGGATCCCCGGGGGGTGCGTGGAGAGAGTCGTTGTTCCCCTGTGTCGTGTATTGGCGCTGATGGTCGCGATAATTTGGACGACTTGGTGGGGTGCGTAAACGGTTGATCGGTTGTCTGGTTAACTGGTGTGTTCACGCCGGTCGGCATGGTAGGGTGCGTGTTTAACGGCAGATGGTATATGTCTGAGTGGTAACGCTGTACTTCTGTGGATGGTAATATATATGATTGTGGCGCGCTGCACGTTTGTTAGTGGCGTTGCAGTTTGCCGACTGACAGGTGCAACATACTGAAAAATCAACGCTCGACAATGCTGCACCTCAGGAAATACACGGCATATCTCAGAGACAAGAACAAGCTTCCCCCAAATCACTCGCGAAAACATAAACACGACCATAATAATAAACACTCCCACATTCTAAAAGTCCAACACTGATAAATAAAGAAAAATTTTCAAGTCACACAGTAACTCCGCGTAATAATAGAAGCTAACGCGAATAAATGAACTTCTTTGTTTTAAATTCTATTCTTGATTTATCGCTCACTGCCGGTATACTATTCGCTATAAGCATGTATAGTATATGTTATCTTATTTTCAAGAATAGCGCCATCTTACGGTCTAGTGGCATGATCTGGGTAGTACGAAATGCACAGGCTCTTATGGGCATTCAATGAAAATAATATTTTTGTAATTACTAATGAATCTGAGAATATCTTTATAATGTTTTTTAATAATGAATAAATATGTAAATTCAAGAAAAAAATTTGAGATCATACAAATTATCAGAAACTTATATAAAATTATTTTCATTGAATGTCGATAACTAGAGCCTGTGTACTTTGTACTACCCAGATCACGTCACTCGACCATAAGATGGCGCTATTTTTGTGTACAATATCTGTCGTGCTCACAGCCAATACTACAAAAACAATCGAGGAATCGTCCACTCCTCTCGTGGGAGGCTCGACTATATATATATGTACAGAAATTGGAGGGGAAAGTCATCACGTATAGGACGCATGCATGTACTCGTCCAATCCGAGGCTACGCGCGATCCGAGGTGGGCGGTGCCTATTTCCTCTCCCACCCCCTCCGAAACTTCGACTTGCGCACGCAATCGTTGAACTCTCTCTCTTCTTCTTGCACGATGCATGAGGAGGCGCATACTTCTGGCGCCACTAACCACAAATAGAATAGAATAGAATGAGGAGGCGTGCATGCACCCCTGTCGCAATGTTTTGATATCATGAAAATGGCGGCTCAGTGTAGGAAAGTAATACAGTCTGCATAGGGAGATTCACGGTTTTTGCTATGTGATTATTAAATAAATAATAAATAAATAGCAAAATGGTTAAAAAACCTTAAGTTATTATGTATCATTTTCACACCGTGCCATGTATAAAAACATACTAACTAAAGAAGGAAATCGAAAATATACGACATTTAACATATATACGTAATGTAAATAATGTAAATAAGTCGTCAGATCAGACTTTTTGGCTTTTATTAAATTTACAGCATCATATAGTGAAATCAAAATAGTGAATAGTCACTAGATGAAATAGTGAAAAATCTTCACTATTTGAATTAGTGTAAATGAACTACTTACTTTAGTGATTATTCACTATTTAAATTAGTGAATCGATATTAATAAAAATAATGAAAGTTCACTATTTAAATTTGTGAAACTTTACTATTTAAATTAGTGGATAGATATTAATAAAAATAATTAAAATTCACTGTTTAAATTAGTAAGTTTTTACTGTTTATATTTGTGAATCTTCAATATTTAAAGTAGTAAAATGATTTTAATGAAAATAGTTAATATTAAATGACTGGCATTAACCAGAATAATTGGGAGATATCATAATTTTGGAATGCCTTTAATAATCATGTTGAAATTCCGCAGATATATCAAGGAGCTCTAAACTTAAAACTATTTAGATTCTGTTGCTAAATGGATAAAATTTCAGTATAGCAACTTAAAATTTAAAAAAAAACTCGAACGTATCTTAGTTCCGAATTAAAATAAATAATAAATTAGGACAATTTTCCAGGTACTAATAGTTTTAACTTCTATTATTTAATAAAAGTATTATTTATTAAACTTATATTTATAAAAAGTTACAAGTTGCACATCAAATCATCGTCAGAGCTTCCGTTATTATCAATATCGTCTATAAATTTATCGCCTTTAACAGACAATAAATTGATGTGCAATGATGTTCCGGAGCCAATGGCATTTTTACAAATTTTGTAAACAAAACATTCAATGAAGTTGAAAAAGTTTCTTAATATCACAGGGTATTCCAAATTGAAAATATAATAAAATTTTAACAGTAGATCAAACGCAGGTACAATGTGTGATTGATCTTTGCGCTTCAGCGTCCAATCATCTCCTTGAATAAAATAACGTTTTTTACTGCCGTCTATGGGGTAGTAAAATTACCGTACGGAAATAAAATTACCATACGGAGGATAGGAATTTTAGGAGTAGATGGATTAGGAGTAGAAATTCATTACCGACGTAGTAATTTTATCACCCGAATAGTAACATTTCAATGAGCATGGTGAAATTTAGGTTAAGAATAGAAATTTTACATACATTTTTAATAGTACTTTTTTCAAAACTTTTCTTAATTTTTATACCAGTTACAAAAATAATCCAGCTACGAAACGATAAGTGGTAAAAAGGAAAACATTGTTGGCAATGATTCCAAAAATTCCAGAAAGTCTAGAAATGTATAAATATTAAAAATAACGTGAATGCCGATAAAACAGTAATTAAACAGTATACGGCTTCTTCTTAGTAATGTATACTTTTAGTATTTTTTAATACATTACTTGAACATGTTTCTGGTTTCATACGCGAGAGAATCGAAATTTTTTGACTTCACTTCACAAATTCGTTGCCTTTTGGTCATTTTAGTCTGGCTATGCAGACAATTAGAAATTTCGAAACACTTTGTCACTCTTAAACAGTGTTTTTAATTACTATCTTATATATATCCCAACAGCCTATAGACTGTCTCTAACTTTAATTTCTGTTTCGTCATACAAAATACTTCGGAAGCTAACTGACAGTTTCTCCTGCGTCTAAGATGGTGTCAGCGTAAACGTTCCGTATGTGGTACTTTTACCATGCATGTGTGAATTTTACTACTACTGTTGCGGAATTATTACACCGTTTCCGTTGATAAAATCACCATATCCAAAGTAGGTAATAAACGGAACCATTTCCAAAGTGGTAAATTTACCAATTTCGGTAATAATACAATTCCAATGGTATTTTTACGTCACTCAGTCGTAAAATTACGAAACGAATAGTAAAATTCCACAATGATTTTTTAAAGTGCGCCGCTCGTTATGATTTAAATTGCGCATTGTTGGTAAAATCGCGCGCGCTTACACTTTATCGCGAGCCGTTTTATTATGTTCGATTACACAATAAGGGTAAGTGCGCGTTTTCCTGTGCGACGGAACTCCCGAAAGTTACTTTACGTCTCGACGGACGGGCGACTTTTATTACGGGTCCACCCAGAAAATGCGCAACTGTGTATACAATAAGTCTTATAATACGCTAAACTAGAATATTACTTTCGACATAGCAACATCAGGTGACTAGATAGCCAGTCGAGTTTGCTATGAAAAATAGAATATTCCGTGATCGGTATTAACTTGTTCGAATTCTATTTGGGATAATCAAACATAGGTGTCTAAGTTTAATTAGCCGAAATAGAGCTCGATTGAGTCATTCGACCTAACATTTCTATTAAAATTAAATTATTCTATCCTACGTGACAACGATATGTGATTACACAAGTGTTTTATAAAATAATTATTTCGTAGAGACATTACGAAAAGAGAAAAAAAAATATCAAGTTAATTCACTTTCTTAATATAAGTAGTAACTAAAGAAAAAACTTGTTAAGGACCCGACAAGCGGTAGAAGCAGCGGATTCATATGCAGCGGCCGAGACGAGGCGCTATCGTCGCACCGCATTGATTACATTTATTGATTAAAACCATAAAACTTATTAAGGTTTTTAAATTCGCTTGAAATACAAGTTTTTAAATTAACGACACGTTAGCCAGTCGTTCGGTAGAAAACGTCGCCAGGTAGCGATTAAACTAATTCCTTAAGAATAAATTAACGAATTTGAACAAAAATCGCTATGCTATTGCTAAGAACTCGTCAACGTTTCTACCAGGGGCAGAGAAGGAAAATATGAATGTGATGTCGTTAGGACAGGGATTTTAATTTTACCTTCAAACCTTTATTATTAAAGTTTTTAGTATTTCTATCTTCAAAATCTTGGCAAATTTAGTAGAAGAAAAAATAAGCAAACACACCGGAAAATTGTATAACTGACTAAAGGTTTTGTCACCTAATTAGTATATTCAAAAATGTACAATAACTGCTTGTTTCAAGTTAACTTATTGAGAAAAATTTAAATGAACTTCATTGAATACGTTGGAGAAATTGTAATGTTGGATTGATATTCAAAGAATTTACTCCGTATATATGTACACTTACATTTTGAGTAACAGCGGCCGCTCAATAAAATGGGTTGGAGTGGTCGACTCTTCTTTACAACTATTGAGAAAATGAAAAAAAGAAAAAAAAATAATTTAGTGCACCGTAAAAAATAGTAAAATTAGGTAATTAATTAATATCTGTAATTGTAATCAGAATGGGCATCATCCCCGAATTTTATTTCAAGGGTAATAAGTAGAGAATACGTGATTTTAAGATATAGTTGAATTTACTTACTGCTGAAGATCTAGTCTCTGCTAATCCATCTGTCGCACTGTACCTGTATTCAGATTTGTTTTCTTTTTTGAAAATTCTGAATGTTATTTATGTAATAATATTTAATATGTCTCTCAAAAAATTTCAATTTTTAAGATCTTTTTGTGTCAGTGTAACAATGTGCACATTCTTTTGGATATTTCTTAAATTTACAAAATTTTAAAAACTAAAATATATTAAACAATTTGACGTGGATAAGTAGATCAAAGAGTACTGTGGCGTTAGTAAATATTGTATGAATTAGTTTAGAGTATTATTATTACGAAAAATTGAGGAGATATTAAAACAATTTATTCTACATGTAATGTTGAAATTATTGTAATTTCTAATTAATTTGGAATTGAAAGTATTAAAAAAGGAATAATAAGAAAATTACACAAGAAGTGCACTTGAAATTTCTATTCAGTCAATTTATTCAGTATTTACATAGGAAACATAATGCTAACATTTGGTCTATCACTGGGAAATTGCGCATAAATTCCGTAATGACGCGAAATCTGCAATTAACCATAAAAGATCACGCAAAATCATTTATTTCATTATATTACAACTTTAAGAATGAATGTATATAAATTTTAAATAATATGATCAATAATAAATTATCTTGAAGAGTGATATATTAAATCAAAAGAAATACTTTTCAGTCTAGCTGCATTCATAGTGTCATTTCTGTAAGAAGCAAGTACTTCGTAAAATGAAAAAAACACAGTTTACCGCATATTATAAACTTAAGATAAGACCATCGTAATTTTAGGTTTTTACTTGCGTTTTTTTTTCAAAATCTTCAAGAATATGAATTGTATAACGAAAATGTGTCGCAATACGATTTATTTAATTGAAAGTATTTTTGAAGCCCAGGCAAAAATGATTTGCACGTTATCGTATGATTGTATGGAAACCATTTTTACCCGGAACATTACAAAGTATCTACTGAGCGCAGTACTTGTTTGAATGAAATGGCAATATATATATATAATTAATTTCATACTTTTTCGTTATATTCAGCCTATTTCGTAGTCAATGTGCGATGTATCATCTCTGTCGTCATTCCGCTCAGTTACTCGGCCAGAATCGATTTTCATACATTCTTTGGTATAAACTTACATTTATAATGTCTAATTCTATAGTAAAAAATTAAAAAAGTATAAAAATAACATAATAACTACAATTATATACAATCACTTTCTTACGTCTAGTAGCTACACTACAAAAGGAATAGTTACTTTTAAGAAAGCTATCGTGCGTTCTATATTATACTAATACGGCGATTCTCGTAAGTACAAGGAATGTCGGTTTCGTAATACTACAAAAAATAGTAACAACCTTTAAAAAGATTCTTCTCTCTCTCACATGGAGACGTACAAAAGTATACTAAAAGCTTCCGTGAAACTAAATACTGCAGCTCGGTATTTGCTTCGAAAACAAAACGTCTCTTACCACGCGCATCAAGATATAGAATAACAAAAAAGCCATTGGCTCGTACTGTCCTTCTCCCCGATTATCAAACTAAAAACCGCTTTAAATTTAAAGCCGCCGCGTCCGCTTTGATTCCCGCTCTATCCTCCGCGATATCCTCCCTCGAATTCCCCTCCGCGTACCTCAGCACGCTCCTGCCCTTGTTATCGGTCGCCAAGGCACTGGCCCCTCGCTCCAGCAGCCACTTCACCTCCTCGACCTTGCCCGTCCTCGCCACCTCCTGGAGCAACGTGTTGCCACCGATAGCCCGGCAATTGATCGCCACCCTCGGGTCCAGCTCGCTCCTGCTCCAGGAGTCGACGCTCGGCTCGGCGAACAGCCGCTTGACGGCCTCGAGTAGCTTCTCGCATCCGCTGCTGCTGCCGCTGCCGCTGGTGGTTCGGCTCTTGGCGAGCTCGAGGGGCGTCTGGCGATCCTTGTTGCGCGCGTTGTGCACGGCGCCCAGGCGCAGTAGGGCCTCCGCCAAGCGCGGGTACCCGTAGCGCGCCGCGTGGTGCAGCAGGCTGTTCCTCAGGTGGCCGTCGCCTCGCACGTTCACGACGACGTCGCGATCTATGCCGTAGGTAAGCTCGAGACGGTGCAGGTGAGATTCGAGGGTCTCCGGGTGCTCGTCGAGGAGGAGATAAGGCGTGTCGTTCTGCACGTCCTCGAACAGCCTGTAATTAGAAATGAAGCGTAATTTTTTATTTGGTTCGGCGTGATGGATGTGGTGACCGAAGATTCAAGTTATGTCTAAACACTGTCTGGAAGTGTTATAGTTATTTTGAATTTTGAAAAACTAACGTGGATTCGGAATTGGTGACCCCAAAAATTCTTAAGCACAAGGTAATTCGCATGTTGAAGGTAATTGAGATAGGTACTGTTCAAAGTTATTCCGTAAACAAATAATCCTATTCTTCTAATAAACGGAAGATATAAAATGGATTTAAGGGATTAAATGCAGTCAGGAATGGTTAAAACTCGATTTTTTATTTGCTTTTAATGTGTATCGTCAAGAGCATTTCCCCAAAAGATGTAAGTCATTCCAGCGTCTCCAAATATTTAAACGCACAGCTGCAACTTTAAGCGCATTTATCTCGAAATGCACGTTTTCGTCAATGTGCATCTTGCGGTGGCCACAATTACTCAAAAACTACTTGACCGATTTTTATGAAATTTTGTAGGCTTCTTTTGCGTATCAAAACTTAGTGGTTGATCGCAGGGTTTAATTTTTCAATGCACATTTTTTTACGTATAAAACATCTCGAATAAATGAGTTTCCAAGTCATTTTTTTTTAATTCTTCGATTAACCTTTGGATAACGAAATATATTAATGAAAACTTTATCAATTTTTTATTTTAGATGATTTTATCCGTAGTACATAATTGTGCTCACCGCCATTAAGCATCTTCAAAACTAGAGTATTTATTAAAGAATTATTTTTTTTTTTTTTTATTAATTTAAGCTTTATTAACCTCATACGAGGTTTTTTAGCATTACATAGATTAGATATACAGTCTGATTACAAAGTATAGCGTGTTTATGTATAACATTATAAGTTTAACTTACAGTTACAAAAGAATTTGTACAGAGTTTTGTATACAGAAGGCCGCGTATCAACAAGTATAGATGAGCTCTTATTAGGTAGGTAGATATGTAATTTACTGAGGTCGCTTACAAGGTTTTGTCGTTGTGTTTCATAAAGTGGGCATTGCCAAAGTATGTGATCGAGGTCTTGTATGTTTGTATTGCATGTACAGTTAGGATCACTAATTATGCTGATGCGAGCCAGAGATGCAGCGAGATTATAATGGTTAGCTCGACATCTGTTTATCATGACAATGTTTGCCCGATTAAAATTACTTTTTTCAAACCAGGGTTTATTTTTTAGAGTGTAAAAATTTTGAAAATAGTCTACACCTTTTTTTTTGCCCATTTCAGTAATCATTTTTTCTGTATTGCATTTGGAAGTTTGTTTAAATTTCTGGCGTAAGTCAGAGAAAGGAATGTGGAAATCTTTACAATAAGGATTATTTGTAGCTGCTTTAGCAAGTTGGTCAGCCCGTTCATTTCCATTGATTCCTATATGTGCAGGGATCCAAACTAGCTTAACTTTAAAATGGTTGGTATTTTTTTTTGTAAATTCACAAATTTTTCTTTTGATTTCATAAATATAGTGATTTAATTTAATGTTAAGTTTTGAGGATTTTATTGTTTGTAATGCACTTAAGGAATCAGTGAAAACGATTACATTTGTGTTTGTGCAATTTGTAGCCAGGTCTAGTGCATCATTTAATGCAATGCATTCGGCTGTGAAAATTGACGCATTATTGTTAATACTTCTTTGAATAGAAGTGTTTAAGTCAAAAGAAAAGCAAGCTGTTCCTACTGATATACTCGTACCATTGATTGATTTGCTACCATCTGTAAAAATTGCAATCGCGTCATTTTTTTTAATGAATTTTTCAAGTAACCTATTTGGATCAGCCGTTTGTCGTAGAGTTTTTCCGAATTCAGTGTCTACTTCAAGGTTAGATATAACAATATCGTATTCTGTGAGATAGAGATTATAGTGTCGTTGAATTTTGATTTGATCTTTTAAGGTGTATATTTGATCAATACAGCATAGGAGCATTATTTTTTTCTTTCTTTTTTTAAATATGTGAAAAGAGCTATTTATAGCTTTATTTACAGGTAGACTTGAATTTGAAATTGTTTTGCATAAGTAGTTTAAGCATAAATTTTTAGTTCTTTCGTGTATAGATACAAGTTTTGATTCAGCAAGGAGGATATTGGTAGGGGTACTGATGCGATAGCCCAAAGCTAACCTTATGGCAGCATACTGTATCTTCTCAAGCGCATTAGTGAGCCTCTTTTTCACTGGTAAATATACAAAGCCGGCATAATCAATCAAAGATCTAACATACGATTTATATATAATAAGAAGCGTACTCGGGTCAGCACCCCACCAAACTCCTCTTACATATTTCATGATATTTAGTACATTTCTACATTTATTTACAGTTTTTTCTGTTTGTTGTTTAAAAGAAAGCTGATAATCGAAAAGAATTCCGAGATAACGAACAGTCTCTGCAGATTTGATACATGTATTGTCAATTTTTATTTCCATGCTGCCTGGCTTAATACCTAGATTATTGAAATGCATTAAGACTGTTTTGTGAGGGGCGAGCTCTAGTCCAATTTCTTCTAAATTTTGATTAATAATTTTAAGAGCTTTTTCCATAATTTTTTTGCATGATTTAAGAGATTTCTTTTTAATAAGCAGCTTGATGTCATCAGCGTATTTAGACACAATTATACTTTTGGGTAGATTTTTTAATATTTCTGATATGTATAAATTGAAAAGAAGGGGACTGAGAGCTCCCCCTTGTGGAACGCCTTTGTAGATGGTTCTATAAGTATTTTCGGTAAATTGTGTATATATGTGTCTTTCGTAGTTTAGAAATTTGACTAGTTTTATGATTTCAAGGGGGCAGTTAAACTTAGCTAGTATGTCGAGTAAAATCTCACACTTCACATTATCGTAAGCACTGGTAATATCTAAGAAGGACGCCAATATGTGTTGTTTTTGTTTAAAGCCTTCATTGATTTTAAGGGTTAATTGGACTAGGTTATCGACACAGGATTGACCTTTACGAAAACCTGATTGTGACGCGGGTAAAAGATTGTTTTTTTCGAGCCACCATTGTAGACGATTTTTTACGAGGATTTCAAAGAGCTTGCAGGAACATGAGGTAAGACTAATGGGGCGATAGTTTTCCCCATCAGGCTTTTTAATAAAATGCACATAAGAGTTATTCCAATCTAGGGGGTAGTCACCTGTGCCGTACATCTCGTTAAAAATGTCTAATAGAATAAGTCTATAATTCATTGGCAGATTTTTGAGTATTTGATAATCGACACCATCAAGGCCGGGGGAAGAGCTAGTTTTTCTTGAATCTAGGGCGATATTGAGTTCGGAAAATTGAAAATGACCGCTGAGAAAATCGTTGATAGTGCACTTAGGAAGCCAATTGGGGTCTGTTGGGGCCCAGGAAGGGCTAAGTTTATCAAGTGCAATATTTAGTTTAGTTTGATTTTGTTGGTTTGTAGAATTGTGAGATTTTACTTTGACATATTTATTTTTTAAAATTTTCATTGTATTCCAAACATAAGTGCTATTTGTCTTGAAGTTTATTGTTTCAGTAAAGTCTATAAAACTTTCTTTCTTTTTCTTTTTAAAAATTCTTTTTGCAGTTGCTACTTGTTTTTTGTAAATAATAAAATCATCTAGTTTTTTAGAGTACTGCCATTTTTTAAAAGCTGCTTTTCTTATACTAGAAATTTTATCGCATTCCTGATCCCACCATTTGACAGGATTTTTGTATTTAAAGTTTATCTTGCAATTTATTTTTTTCGGAGTATTAGATATAACAGCTGATTTAACTATTTCTATGAAAAATTGATATTTAATACTAGGCCTTGAATTGCAAAAAGTGGATTCAAAAAATTGAAAATACTTGTTTTTTAACGTATTTGAAAAATTTTCCCAGTTTGTTCTTTTAGATTTGAGTTTAAAGGTTTTTTTAATATAGGAATTTCTAGTGACATTAAGTAAGATAGATATTGGAAAATGATCTGATCCGAATGTTTCATCGTACATTGATGTATCGATTTTATCTGATAAATTTATAGTTGAAAGAACTAGATCAATGTTGGATTTTTTTGTTGTTTGAGGATCAATTCTAGTGAGAGAGTTACAGTTGTGTATATGTAGATCTTTTTTTTCTATAGAGTTTAATAATCTTTTACCATTGGCGTCGCTATTTGTGCAATTCCATAGTGTATGATGTGCATTGAAGTCCCCAAGTAGAATGCTGTGTGAGTCAAGGTCAATGTGGTGAACAAGCTTGTCCCATTCTTCTTGATTTGGTGTAGTCCCCGGAGTTCTATAGCAGGCGTAGATATTGGTTTCTGGTTGTATATTGTTAATTTTGATACCGAATATTTCAAAGTTATCTATGGAGCCATCTTTTGTATTAATTACAGAAATATCTAGG
This sequence comes from Gastracanthus pulcherrimus, assembly GCA_949152435.1. Classification (NCBI taxonomy): domain Eukaryota; kingdom Metazoa; phylum Arthropoda; class Insecta; order Hymenoptera; family Pteromalidae; genus Gastracanthus; species Gastracanthus pulcherrimus. The sequence goes on from OX424572.1 coordinate 9,750,646, forward strand.
TAATTTTTAACTAAAAATAGAATTCCGCCCCCTCTTGTTTCTATTCGATCTTTGCGTAACGTTTTGAAGCCCGGAAATGAAAAATCTTTGTTGTAAGGGTTGTCAGGTGATAGCCACGTTTCAACACATATAAAAATATCAATAGACTGCAGTAGTTTAGGTAGGTCGTGCTTGCGTTGTGTAATACTTCTGGCGTTCCAAAAAAGGAGCTTTAAGTCTTTCTGATATGTAGTGATTGTAGCCATTATTATTTTTGGACAGTTTATTGTTTTGTTTCTGAACTTTCTGAGTCGATCTTACTGTTGATAGTCGTCGTTGTTATCAAAATCTGTTTCCATTTCTGATACGTCAGTTGAAGAAGTTTCAATATCAGATTTTGCTAGTTTATTCTTTAGTCTTGTAAGTTTCGATTTGGCAGTTCTATTATTGACTAGAGAGTGGGCTTTGTCAATTACTTTTATTAGTATAGAGACATCGTTTACAATTTTATTGGCTTTAGCAGTAATATCACCCTTATTATGACTTTCTTTTATAAGATCTAAAAATTGGTCATATCCAAATGGCAATTTATTTGTAGCGTCTTTAAAAATATCAACTGCTGGAGACATGGATTCTTCTAAGGCTTGCATACGTTCTTTTTTAATTTTTTCACAATCGGCTTGTTTAGATGCGTCTCCATTAGTTTTGCGTTTTTTCGAACTTTTCCTTTGCTGTCCTAATCTTAATAGCAATTTCGGAGTGACAAATTCATCGGTTTTTTCGTTGGGATAATCTTGAATTTCAGGTACCATTTCAAGAGCGTTTAATTCGGAGGTAGTATCGTGCAGTGATTCACCGCTTGTGGTAGATAGCGGTCTTTTCGCACTATTATGACTAGTAATGTGCTGTTGTGTAGGTTGATTACCTATGGGCTGCTTTTGACTGGAAGTGATGCCGATATTTACATCTTGCGAAGAAGTTTCAGTGTTTATTGGACACAGCTTAGCGATGTGGCCCGATTGCTTACACAGAAAGCAGGAAGTAGACTCTGTAGTTAGATAGGTCCAATATGTCGTGTTATCGAAAGTTATTTGCAGCGTTTCAGGAAGCAACCTTTCGTCTTCCTCTTTGATATAAAATTGCCTACGTAGTGATAATATGTGAGATCGGCCAGGTTTATGGGTACTTGCGCGTAAGTCGCTTATATTAGACGTTATGTTAATGCCTTTTCGCTTTAAAATATCTGAGATAACTACATCAGGAATAGAAGGTTGTACATTTGATATTACAACTCTTTTATTGTTGTTAATGTACGGTTTTATGTTCAAAACGTAGCTTTTAACTGTAATTGTTTTGTTTTTTAATTCTTGCACCAGTTCTTTATTTGCGACATATACAATGACTCTACTTCCAGAAATTTTTGATATGTACCTTACGTTGCGTACGCTAGTGATTTCCTCCAAACCATCGAGGTAGTCGTCGTTTGTTAAACCTTCGATTGAATCTATGATTATAGCATCTTCTTTGGTTGGTCGAGTTTTAGTTGCAGTGACTTTGGCGTATGATAGCTGGGTGGAGGTAGTTGGAACATCCTTTTCTTGGTTATTTTTAGGCTCTAACTGATTTCCTTTGGAGAGATACATTTTAGCAAGCTGCGGCTGTTGCAGTTTTTACAAAACTGCAGCAGCCAGTGCAGCGATAAATACTGATATAAAAGCACTATTCACAAGGCACTCGCGTTTCCGCAGTTACTACCACGTGTGGAACACAATACTGTATAATATTTGTGTTTACAAAGCTACGGAGCAAGAGTAGACACGTCTGCTCGCAACCAGTGATGGTTGACGAATGTATTAAAGAATTATATCTCCGAAATAAATCAACCTTTTTACTTGAAAATTTGTATGTAACATCATGAATATATCTTTGAATATTGGTATATTTAAGACAAAAAGTCTATATTCTTTTCGAGATGCTTTTGTTACAAAAATACGTCTGGAAAAAGACATTCAATCTTTAAAATATAAGAAACATTTAATTAAATAGTACTTTTATTATAGAAACAAAGCTAAAATAAACCTCATATGAGGTTTCTATAGCTAAAATAAATGAAAAAAAAAAAAAAATTATAGAAACAAATGGCAGCATCTTTGACACTTCTGCGACGGCATGATCTATATATGGATTATGAATTGATCAAAATTTTGTCACATTTTATATCTTTACATAAACAATACGCTCCTAAATAATTTTTTAAGAAGATTTTCATTATATTTACTGTTACTGAAACAGCAGTTATGACAATGATATCCTAAAATTGTTCTATTTTTATTAAAAATTGAAAAAGTTGTCATGCATTAGCCGCCGTTAAAGTGTTAAGCGGTAAAAATTGTTAGATTTTGTTATATCTCTGAAAATTAATATTTTGTCAAACAAGCTATCTAAATAATATACGATTTATGTGTAGATTATTTTATGGTATATTATTTTCCCTGACTTTTATGTAAAAAAATTACATGTGAAAGTAACTCAACAGATTAGTCAGCTGTCTTTTATTTTCAATTCAGAGATGGAAAAGTATGACTGTAAACTAAAATCCATAATAATTGATAAAGCGATTAATAAAAGAGGTGATAAAATAAATAAAACAATATAAAAGAAGAAAAAATAGAATTTACACAAACAAGCATAAGCGAGTGTGTGACAGCAAGTAGTGTTATTAAACCTTTACTTATCAAAGGATACTAAAAATTCCAATCAGGGTCCGTTCATAAAATGCGTACAGCTTTGCGGGATTAGGGGAATCTTTATTATTCTTACGGTGTACACTAAATACATACGTCAAGAGAAAGGTTTAAAATTTTCAAAAAAAGCCTTACACAATTTACGAACAACCCCCCCCCCTATTAAATCGACGAAACCCCACATTAAACAGTAAAACAAAACCACAACCAAGGCACGTCACATAAAGCCATCATCATCAAATTTTCCTCCCATTTCCGCCAAGCAACATTACCTCTGAATCGCTCTCAGCATATCGGCGCACCGATTCCTCACCCCATCGAAAGGCCGTCTCCCCTCTTTATCCAGCGTATCGAGACTCGCCCGAGCCTTCAGCAACAGTCCAGCGCACTCCACGTCACCAGCCTCGACGGCCAAGTGCAGAGCCGTCCTCTCAGCCAAATCCACAGCGAACACAACACTGGGATCTACCTTCCCAATGAGCACCTCGAGCAGTCGAGCATTTTCCCTCGCGCAAGCCCAGTGCATCACGGTCATGCCGTTTCGATCCTTCCCGTTGGCAACGTTCTCATCCTTGGCCAAGCACTTCTCGACCGCTTGAACATCGCCGTCCTTGCAGGCCTCGAAGAGCGCAGTCGCCGCCTCGAGCAGGCCCCCGGCCTCGAGCGACTCGCTCGCCAGGAGGAAGGGATACTCCTCGGCGGCGTTCTCGGCCTCGAAGCTCGCGCCCTTGTTCAGGAGGACGGACATGGATTGGTGGTGGCCCTGGCGCGCGGCTAGGTGGAGCGGTTGGTTGCCCTCGTGGTCGCGAGCGTTTACGTCCAGGCGGCGTTGGTTGGAGTGGCGATGGTTGAGCTCTTCGCTGAATTTGAGCAGGTGGCGGATGGTATCGTGGCTGTTGGTGTCCGCCGCGGCGTGGAGGAGCGTGCGCCCGCGATGGTCGCGGGTGGTCAGCAGGTGACAAAGGGGACTGGAGTCGAGATAGTCCTGGAAGTGTCGGTAGAAAGGGGTTTGGAAGGTTCGGTGAGAGAAGGGTTTGAATTGGTTTTATTACCTAATTATTGGAGTTTAAGCTCGTTAAGTGTCTAGACTAATAAACTAAATTATTTTCGATTCAAATCAAATTAAAGTACGATTTCTCCCTCTGTATATAAATATAAGATTTTTCAAAATGAAGAAAAGATAAAAATTTAGCATTCTTATTGAACAATCTTAGGCCAATTTTGCCCAAGATCTTATGCCAAAATGTCATAGGATTAAAAACTTAATAAAATCTTGGAATTCGTTTAAAATGAATCTTTATAGTTCATTTGATGAATCTAGTAGTTTCTGTTGTCTATACAATACATCGAAAAACGTATAATGTTCAGGATTTTTAGGCGAATTATTTGTTTGAAAAATTTTATATGACAAATTGCAAAGTTTTGAAATTGCACCTGAGACCTCAGATAAGATTTTGAGTAAAACACCGCTTAAAAATACTTTATATCTACGATTTTCAATTCATAATATGAGAGTCTACAAGCTTAAAGACTACAAGCTTTAACTAATTTCGATTCTTTACTGATTTTTTTAATCAAATGAGATTTTGGCATGAGATATCATTTGAATGTTGACGCCAAGTAAACGTCAAAAATAAATAATGTATGCATCATAACTTAACTTAGCCGTTTTTTAATAAAGACTTACGGCTGTTCCTAAAACTTTTGCATCTAAATCAATAACTTTTGCAAAAAAACGCCATAAAAATGCGCGTAATTACCAAAATATAGATGTCTGTACCAGGCTAGCAAAAATCATCGTAAAAATCTTAAAAAAATAAATTAATTTTATGAAAACAACACTATAGATCATGTCCTAAGATTAAAAACTTTGATTCCACTTAAAAAAGAAACAAAATCGATCGTCCCCTTACCTGATTCACCGGTAGTACACCCTTCATCATCGACGCCAGCTTCTCCCCGGAGAACCAACTCGTCGCCCTCGTCAACAAATCCCTCATCTCCCGCCAACCATCCGATTCACCCAACACCATTAAACAATCCATCGGCGTCGATCCATTTCTATCCTGTGCATCGAAGATGGCACCGTTCCGCAGCAGCATCTTCCCCATCTCGAACCGCTGCTGCTCGATCGCGATATGCAGGGCCGTCCTGCCCAGTCCGTAGTCCCTCACGTCCACGTCCGCCCCGTGAGCCAGCAAGAACCCCAGCCAATCCTCGTCGTCTGCGTTGACGGCCGCGTGCAGCCTGGGCTCGCTGCTCTTGCCCTCGTCCGTGTAATCCAAGTCGTATTCCTCCGCGCGCTCCAGGAACTGGCACTTCCTTGCGAGCTCGCGTCTCTGCGTCTCGTAGGTGAAGCTCCTGGCGGTGTCGGCCGGCAGCAGGAGCTGCTGCTTGCTCCTGAAGTATCTCATCAGGTCGAGCTGCTCCTTGGCGTCGTAGCGGCAGGTCTCCCCGAGCACCAGGTAGCACCAGGCGTGCATTCCTTTGCTGTCCTCGGCGTTGAGGTTGGCTCCCTGCTCTACCAGGTAGCGTATCAATCGTGGCTCGGCGCTTCGTTTCAAGGCCGAGCAGAGGGCGCTCTCGCCCAGCCGATTGGCACTGTCGATGCCGACACCCTTGTGCAGGAGGAATCGAAGGATCCGAGGGCTGACGGAGGATAGCCGCGTGGCGCGATGTAAAGCCGTGTCGCCGGTCAGGGGGTCGAGGGTACAGTGGTTGTTGACGCGCAGCAGGAAGTCGAGGATCTCGCGGCGATTGGCGAGGAGGGCGAACTCGAGGAAGCCCAGGCTGCCGCCCGGGTACCTGTCGACGAAGTACTCGAAAGTCCGGGGATGATCGGCGGAGACCGAGGCTTCGAGGACGGAGGTCAGGTGCTCGGGGTCGCGGGTGCGCTGGAGGAGGAGTTTGGTCGTGGCGAGGCGCTCGAAGTCTCGCATGGAGCGACTGGCGTTGACGAGTTGGAAGACGGTTTGGTTGTTGATGAGAGCTTCTTGGAGTAGACGGCGCTTGGAGGTCTCGTATTCCGTGGCATGGAGCATGGACTTTACGACTTCGGCGCGGCCATTTGTTAAGAAGTGAGCCAGTAGACGGGGGCAGAGTGTTTGGTTGTCCAGGTGTTCGGCGATTCGGTGGGGTTCGAATTTTAGGAGTTTCTCCGCTATGGGGTAGAGTCTGTGATGATGGTGATCTGGTTGTGTGCTTCGGGATGAGGGTGCCGGAACGCTAAAAAAATTCATTACTTATAAAATTGCGGGTGATTGATTGTGACCATTGATGAGATAGTTTTTGAGCCATTATGTAAGTTGAGAAAAATATTCTTTTTATGCAATACTTCGATGAGCTGCTTTTTAAAGCATATTAACAATAATATTATCAACAGCTCAATAATTTGATAATTTAAGTTCGATTATGTGATTATTGGGCATGAATAAAACATCTTAAGTTAGGTGAAATTAGGAAAAGAGGGTGAGAAGCGGTTGAGGAAGGGATTGTGAGGGGTTGACAAATGTATGAGGGGAACACTAATTGAAAATGGTATCTAAGGAATATCGTGTATACTGCGTTTATTTTCTCCAAAGCTTAATACGATGGAACAAAACTACGCGTGAACTCTAATTTCACGAGATCAAGCATATATTACAAACATAATGCTTTATGTACCTTTTTTAAATAAATTGAGAGGGGATAGTGAGGGATTGAGCAGGAGATGAGGAGGGGAATACTAATTGAAAATTGTATCTTAGATATTTCGTGTTAATTTTAAAAAAAATTTCCATAGCTTGATGCATTACAACAAAACTATGCGTGAACTCGAATTATGCGACCCAAAATATGTGCTACACACATAGATTTGTTCGTGTAAATTTTTTAATAAATTAAGAAGGGGATAGCGATGGATTAAAAAAGGGCGAAGACGGGAATATTCATTGGTTGAAAATTGCATCGCAGGAATTTCGTATAATCTCTATTTATTTTCTCTAAAGCTTGGTCCGATGGAGCAAAAATACGCGTAAACTCGAATTCCACAACAAAACACGCCTTAAAAACATAGTTTAATTCGTGTACACTATTTTTTAAAATATATCTAATAAAACTCGGATTAAATTCAATGTATCAAAAATACGCCATCTAAGTAAGCCCACGTTTGGTCACCAAATGAATAAAGAATCCCAACTAAAAAAATTATTCATTCACCCAACATCATCAATCTTCCGTACCTTCCTTTCTGAAGCTCGGAGATCTCGTTGAGCACGTGCCTTGTCATCGAGCGCAGGAACTTGGTCTCGACGCGCGACACATCGGCCCCGGTGAGCATTAGCTCGCATCCCACGTGAACGCATTCATTATCAGCCGCCAGCTCAATTGCACTCTTGCCCGACTGCGCACCCACTCCATTCACAAACTTAACCAAATGCGAGCGAGCGTACTCCGGCATCTTAAACTCTCCGTGTCGCAAAATCTCCTCTCTTCTCTCCCCCGTGTCGTTGTTACGATCCAGAAGCAGCTTGACCACCTCCAGACTATTGTTCTTCACGGCACGGTGCAGCAGCGCAGTGAAGCACTCGTCGGGCTCAAGCTTGGCCAGCACCGCCTCGAGGAGATTAACGTGGTCCTTCGAAGTGAGTCGACGCATGAAGCGCGAGGTCCTCTTGCCATGTCTCAGCGGGATTAGAGCGGCCAGCGTGTCGAAGAAAACCGGCGACGTCGATCCCACGAGTCCGTCCATGACGCTGAATATCGTGGCTTTGATTTTCTTTCGGCCGGAGTTCTCCACGAGCCAGGCGGCCACGAAGTACTCAGCGAAGCTCGAGTGTCTAAGGTCCTCGTTCTTGCGGAGTAGCGCGGAAACGATGGCATCGTCCTCGACGCGCGGTGCTGTCTTTTCCTCCTTGGGACAGAGCAGCTCAAAATCCGAACGCTTCAGGAGTCTCCTCAGCGAAAGCTTCCGCAGCTTGTTTATCAACGGAGTACTCAGCTCACAGCTTTCCACGAAGCTTCTGTACAGATCGTACAGATCGTACAGTGGAATGTACCGTGGCACGTGGACCTCGGCGAGTAGCTTCAGTCTCAGCGGAGTGGCGATCATGCGAGCCAGGTCTTGGTTTTCGTAGTCTCTTAGCAGGTCCTCGGCGGGTCCGTCGTTGTCGACCTCGGCGTCGTAGCTGGCCTCCCGTCTCATTCGCCAGAATCCAGCGAGGAACTGGAGCTTCTCGTCGCGGGTGAAGGAGTCGAGCTCATACGCGAACGTACCCAGTTCGCGCTCTAGTATTTTTCTCGAATTAGGTCTGCAGATGGTGTAGATCTTGGCGATGCCGGGGGATTGGTGTAGCGCTCTCAGGAAAGCCGTTAGCGAGCTCGAGGGATGTAGTAGTATCTCGTCCAAGTCTTCGAAGATGAGGGTTAGTTCAAGGTTGGGTGGGTGGTCGTTGTCAAGGGCGCAGAGGCTGAAGAGTTTCTTCCGGAGGCCGTGGTAACCGAGCAGATCAGTTAGACAGTCGACTGCCTGGCTGCTGGTGTCGAAGGTTCGGTTATCGAATTTCTCGAGAATGGAAGTATCGTTGTGGTTTTTGGTTAGGGGGATCTGTACCACCCAGAGTGGATTAGAGTCTGGAGTAATCGCTAGCGATTGTTTTGCTAGATTGTATAGATAGGTGATCTTGCCTGCTCCGGACTCTGCGCAGATGATGACCGTTTTATCCGTGCTGCTGAATATGTCTTCTTCTCCTGTCTGAGTTTGCAGGGATTTTGGTCCTTCGAGTCTATACGGGATCAGAGCAGTAAGAGAACCACTGGACCCGAGCCATACGAAATGCTCCGACTCGTACTTCAGCAGATGAATGTTGCGATCCTTGTTCATTTTTGTAAAGTGAATGAAGCTTGATTCCAGGGCTGCAGTGCCCAGCAAGATGATTCTCGCTTCGGTTTGTATATCCGGATTCAGCTCGTGAAGATAGCTAACATTCCCATCAATTACGACGACTTCGCAGAAATCTGCCTTTTTGATACCTGCTACCAGAACAATTCCGTCGATTCTTGCCTTGAAAATCTTCGGGTCGACGATAACGCGCCTTTGCTTGATTCTCGCGGGTACCTGGCACTTTTCGTCGAATCCGTCAGGCGCGACCAACTGCTCCTCGCCGATCGTCAACGTTTCCTTCTTGAAAAGCTGCTTGAGCAGTCGAGGCGTATTCACAAGATTCACAAGCGAGTCACTGTCCATCAGGTCGGCCAATTTCAAGCATCGCTGATGCAGCTGTACTCTCACGTCCTGTAACAGCTGGGTCCGAGATGCTTCGGTTAGTTGGTCGATCGAGCTGGCGTACATCTCGTCGATCGGTTTGCACACGATGTTTAGGTTGACGCGAAAGGTCTTCGTGCTACCGATTATCAGCACTTTTTTGCTAGTGTTGGTTGATCTGGTGACTACGTCCTCCAATTCGCGGTAGATCGGCTCCAGGTTGCTCGCTTCTAGGAGGGGCCCGTCGCAGAACTCGATCACGAGCAGATGAGTCGTCGGCGATTCGAAGGCGTGCAAGGTATAGCTGGATTGTTGGAGCAGGTCTTCGAGCTTGAGGAACATACAGCCGGAATTCTCTGAGTACTGTGGAATGGTTTTGATCACTTGTCTAACCTTTTGAGCGCTAAATGCAGCGTAATCTGTTTCGATGTAATCCACTTGATTCGTGACACAACTGGTCAAGTATGCATGAATCTTGCTCAGAGCTTCCTCTTTGAACTCGATTCTGCTGATCTTTGTTGAATCTTCGTCGAGTTTGTTAATGATTAAGAATTTCGAAATTCTCCTCTTGAGCAGCTCGAACAAATCTACGTCGCGATTCTTGGCTCGCAGCCACGTCAGCAGTTCCTCCTGGACCTCGATCGCGCATCTCTCGTCTCGAATCAAATCGAAGTCTCGGTCGATTTGGCGCGTCACGAGGTCGTCGACGTTCGTTTTGTCGAACGCAAATTCGAATTTGTCGAAGAACGAGTCGATGATTCGACTGTCGTCGTCGCAGGGCAGCTCTAGCAGGATGTTGCTCGACTGCTTGTCGCGGAAATTGTTGATCTTGAAGCGACAATTACTCAAATCGCCGAAGTATATCTTTTCTTCGTCGAGTTTGTCGATGATGAGCTTTCGCAAAAGGTTCAGATTTCCAGGCAACGACGCATCGAGGTCCAGAAATTTGTCCGTGAATATCACAGCGCCCTTCTTGTTTCTTCTGAGGATATGACCTGCCAGTTTGTGCATGTTCTCCTTCAAGGTTGGGATCAACCGTAGCAGGATCGGTTCGGTTGACATCGCTATCGACGAGCCGATCACCCACAATAGCTCTAAGCAAAGCCTACCCAGTTCCTTGACTTGGGGATTCATGTCCAGGATGAACTCCTTGCCGAACTTTGGTGTGACATTTAATTGTAGATCCTCGGAGATCGGCCGATTGAGGTACCTCAGCAGGAGCCTGCGCAATATCTTGGCAGGCTCGGATAGATCCTGACCCTCGATGAACTTTTTGGTAAACTTACCGATGTGCGCCTTCTTATCGTCCACAATTTTCACGATGACGTCTTCGTGAATGAGCGCCATGTGGTATCTCTTCATCAGTCCATACAGCGTCACGATATCGCCGTTTCGCACGTACTGGGCGATCAGATCGGCCAGAGCCGAGAGAGTGGAGGTTTCTTTCAACAGCTTGTTGTATAATTTACCCTCCTTGTTTACGCGAAGCTTGCAGTTGTTTGGCCTGCTACCGGATACGACGATGACTTCGTCTTTTTGAAAAGTAGCCTTGTTTAGTCCTAGATTGCAGTACACGGTAAAGTCAGTGATGAATTTACCGCGATTCTCGTCGTTGTATTGGCGAAATAAATTGTAATACTTGGCGATATCAAACTCCGAGTCTCTTAGATTTCGCAAATTGATTTTAGGAGCTTCCGTGCTTTTTCTGTAACTAATCTGCTTGATCTCGCATAGGCTGCAGTAGACTGCCCCGCTTCGAGCGTTTTTTCTTTCGAAGCAAAAGACAGCGCTGCTCAAATGTTTGGCGTCTTTTACGTCGGTCAGAAGATATATGTTAAAGTTTTGTTTCAGCTTTTTGTTGATGAGTAATAAGAGTGATTTCAATTGTTTTATTGTATTTTTCGGCATCTCTACTTTCAAGGTTTTCTTCTCGTCTTCCTTCTGCAGATTCATATCTTTCAGTACTTCCTTGGCCACGGGTAAGCCATAATGACATTCGTGTGTTTCATTGACACTTGATATTTTAATTTGTTCGCCTTTACTAAAGTCTAATTTCTTAATTTGTTCATCCTTGTTCAAATTTGATACTGCTATCTGTTCTGCTTCACAAAAATTTGATGTCTTAGACAGTTTGTCCTTATTAATATTCGATGTCTTAGTCAGTTTGTCCTTATTAATATTTGATGTCTTAGTCTGTTCATCTTTATTAAAATTTAATGTTTTCATTTGTCCATTCTTATTAAAATTTGATATCATTGTGTATTTGTCCTCGTCTAAAATTTGTATCCATTGATTAAGAAGATCATTGACCCGCGCTCTCGACGTTGACTGAATTGAAGTAAGCGGGATTTCCACTGAAACTCTGCTATTCTGACTAACATTGTCGATATTTTTACATCTTTGGCTTTTTGTTTGTGCGTCATTTGTAATCTTTAACTGTACTGCAACACCTGCAACATTTCAATTTATAATTTTTACATTAGTTTCAACAAATTTTTATCTTTCATTTTTATATATTTGATCACAATAGGTAGAGACTTAGTTTTATACAAAAATCAAAATAACTTAGTTGTCTAAGCTTGTATGTGTTATACTCTTTGTTTATTGAAAAATATTAAGTAATACAAAAATGAATTACCTTCACTGTAAGACAAATTTAAATTTTTTGTTTTTTTAGGTGGTTCTGTATCTGAACCTGCTCCTTTTCTTTTCCTCGATGGGTGTACTTGATCAATCTTATGTTTCTTAAGCGAAGGATCTGAAAAAAAATAATCAATGTTACTTGTCGTTGATAGATGTGCTTGTAACTTTAAGTAATTAAATTTTTTTGTCAAATTGTAATAAAGTAATATATTTCGAGTCTCATACACTTTTGGTATATTAAAAAATAATGCACATCATCTTTGTTAACCCTTACCTACCGAGGTGGTGGCATATGGACACCAAGTGTCTTTATTTTTCAAATAATTATTTGAATATATTATATTTTAAATCGAAACCTCCATGCAAAGTCATACAAAAATATAATAATTTTATGTCGTTATCAGACAACCTCGCGGATTATAAAAATGTGTAATATTAACGTAGATTAAACCCTCAATATAAAGAAAAAACTTGTGATAAATATTCTTTTAACATAAGTATTGTATCGTTTTAATGAAACTAACATAAGTATTTCCTAATATACAATATTTTGTCGATGTTTTCTCTTCACAAAATAATTTTTATTACTAATTTTCAATTATTATGTAGAACAGTAAGAACGTAAAACATTTCAAAATCACTGTATCTTGTTTTACACAAACTTTAGTTTACAGTAAAATTAAAAATTTTAGATTAAAAATTGCGTATTTGTTTAGTGGTGTCCACGTGCAACCACTGTTGCTAAGAGTTAATGTTGATTCATACAAATATAATTTTGTAGGCACCATTTGAGTAGTCTGTGGGTTCAGCTAACATCTAATTGAGTGTTACTCTCCATTTGAGTGACAAATTTCTACAAATTAAATGTCCGATCCAATATTAAAATAATTTTTCAAGTTTCGTTTATTTATAACGCTTTAACAATTAACAAAACTTATTTGTTTAATTTTATTTTATGCTCATTTATTTCTAAAGTATCTTTAGCATACCAAATCAGACCCCAGAATAATGAAATGGCAAACAGATTTATTTCTGCGCAAAACTTACCGTGGTCGTCGATCACTCTCCTTGCAGCTACCGTATCATCGTTGAAGCTCGTTTTCACGCGATCGGGCTGTAGCTGCGCGGACGATTCTGAAATTCATATAATTTGTTTCCAATTTACAATTTTTTTATAATAATGAAGTTTGTATGAATAACAGGAGGGCAACAATAGCTTTAATAAAAGTAAACTCGCGCGAATTATGTACGTACCGGACGGGGAATCCTCAAAATGTTTTATTAAGTAAGATTCTTCAAATAATCTATTTAGCCGTATCAAACAAAGTAATACATAAGTGAAAAAAAAGAGAAAGAAAAATATCAGAAGTCAATAAAACGCGCGCATTCACACATAAATATACTCGAACAAATACATATACGCACACAAACGCGCTCATACAAAGACACCCACACAGATGTGTGCACACAAGCACTCACACATAAACGACACAAACAAACACAAACACACACACACACACACATATACAGGAAGGAGAAACATGTGTATGTTTTGTAACTCATTTCTATGATATTTTTAGAAAAACTTTTTTTCCACTAATATTATATACTTGCAAAGAAAGGCACAAAGCTTTATCTGCATATGGAAAAAAAATTCATTTAAAACAGAAAATCGAATTTGAAGCTATACAAAGATATTCAACAAAGAGAAACGATTGCATTCGGTAAAATGTTTACATCGCAAAATTCGTTAATTTTTAGCTCAAAACTCACCGCAGTCGTCGACGATTCTCCATTCCGTAGCTTTGTCAACTCCATGGTTCTTTGCCAACCGCAGCTTCGTCAACTTCTTCTCTTCTTTGTGAACCACAGGTTTCTCACTAGTCATTCGATTTGTATTGACTACAGCCACTGCATTCTCGCGCAAATTCCCGTTGGCTCGATCGGGCCGCAGTTGCGTTGGTGCTTCTGGAATACATATAATTTTTGTTTCCGAGTTATAATTGTTTCTTTCAATATTTAAAGTTTATGTTAATGACAAATGAACGTTATAGCTATTAGCTAGTCCAAAAATAAAACTAGCGTGAGGTGATGGGTAATTTCTAGCTCTATATAATCTATTTTGCAATTAATTTTTTGAAAAGGAGTCTTTTGCGGTGGTGATTCTGCAGCAAGATTTTTATTTGACAAGGTTTTTGTGAATAATAAAAAATTAAATTAATCACACTTATAGCAAGCAGCAGTCCCTACGCGACTGAAGAAAATAAAATCGAAAGAAAATAGAGAAAGAATATTAAAATCCTTATATGTGCATGTATATATAGATATAGAAGATATATGTATTTTATTTAATAAATTGTAATATCTGAACCAAAAACGGAGGAAACCTGAAACCTTGAAAAGGCACATCTTCAAGCTGAGCCCTTTCTAATGAAATATAATATATCTGCTTTGGGTGAATGGTCAATGCTGAATGACTGTCACAAAATTTGCCCTTATTCTTTTTTTAAATTAATTATATTTCGTATTAGCACACAAAACAATAAATAAATCGAACACACAGATACCTACAGCTATAACTTATACATCGCATTTGCACACATAGGTACACGCTCACATGTCAGACAGAAACCAAAATGTGTATTTTCCTTCTATAACGTTATAATAAAACTTTTTACTATTACAAAACTTCCTCTATAAGGAAGCAAAATGTATTTCAAAAAGATTCGATTTTGAAATAAAGGAATTCAACAAATAATAGCTATTGAAACATAGTATAATTGGGATCTGACATTGGAAGATCGTCACCTCGTTGAAACGAAATAAGCGTATAAAACGGTAAGTTAGCACAAGGCACAAGTTATTATTCTTCTGCGCATAAGTGTATTGCATACGCATGTATACTGTCATACAAGTCATACACGTGTACTGTCAGTATAGTGACCAGGTCTCCATATCAGATCCCAATAGAGCAATTACAATACTCACCACAGTCCTCGATCACTCTCCATCCCGCGCTTTCGACAAGTTCTTGGCTCTCAGTTTCTTCGTCCAGGTCTTTTTCTTCTTCTTCTTCTTCTCTTACAGTTACCGGTTCATCGGTATCCATTGCAGCCTCTGCATCATCTTTGAAGCTCGCGTTCACACTCGTGTTCGAGCTCGTATTCGCGCTCGTGTTCGCGCTTGTGTTAGTGCTCGTGTAACCGGGTGGTGACGGCTTTGGTATTTCTGATGTACCTAACATTTGTTTTAAGGTTATACAATTATTATTTATTTTCTTAATAATGAGGCGCTTATGGGTAACAAAGGAATAACTATAGCTAATCTGGAAAGAGTTCCGCGAGAAGATAAGTCGTTTCTAATTTTTGTATTGCATACACCCCTGGTAGAAACCTTGACGGGTTATTGGCTGGATTCTACCTAGATTTTCATGATCTCGCCAGATACTAGGTAATGGTTCTGGGTAGAAACCCGCTAATGGTGACATGCATTTTATATGAAATTCTAGGCATAATCTGGTCAAAGCATGCAAATAATTTTAAAGCTTCTTATCGCTGTTAAGTAAATGAAATAAGGTTGTAAGAATGGTTTATCAGATTATGGAATAATATTACGCTATTGGAATTATTTATTCTGTCGATACTCAAAAATCATTTATATCGCTGTAATTACTACGTACAATAAAACACACATACGCAAAATACACACTCGAACGATTCACATACACAAACACACACACACACACACACACATACACTCACACATATACACTCTCTTACGCACACACACCCACACACGCTAAACCAAAGAAATCTCAATATATACTGACGCCTATCCCCGATCGTTCTCCCCCCTCCCTCCCACCCACCGCATGTCCACCCTCTTCATTCTCACCCTTGCGATCCTCCTGATCCTCGCCCGACCTCTCGTCCACGACCATCTCGGCAGCCTCGGTTTCAGACTCTCCGTCCTCCTCGCGTCTCGTGATGACGCTAGCCCTCGCACGACCTGAGGGCAGCGGTCGCAGCTTTCGCGTCGTCTCCCTCCTGAGCGGATTGTTACACTCGCGATGGGTACTCGGCCTCTCCGAGATGTCCCGCGACTGCAGCAGGCCATTGCGATTAGAGAGGTGGGCGTTGAGAAACTCGAGCCGAGGACGACCATCGAGGCGCGCACAGGCATTGCTGGTGTTGTTATTATATATACACTTTTGGGGGGTTGAGTGGTGAATGGAGTTGAGCGAATGGCTGATTGGTGGGAATGGAAATTGAACGGAGACGAGGGGATTGCGAGAGGGGGGTGAGTGAGCAGGTTTGGATAAAACTGAGCAGATTTTTGTAGGTTAATGTTTCTGTGGGACACAACACACATGAGTTCGAAGTGATTCTCATTAAGGAACGGACACTGAGAAAAGCCATAGCGTATAGAATAATACGATATTGATATCGTATGGAATTGTTAATAAAGAATGTTTTGAAAATGATATATTTTTTCATAAAACGTTTAAATTATACTGTTTATTAATTTTACGGTATTAAATAGCGTAAGATCAACACTTTTTTAACGTTTTATACAAAAATATAAATCATTTTCCAAAAATTTGTCATTAACAGTTTTTACGATATAAACAGATGTATGTGGGGTTTTGCTTAGAAATTCTACTGGGAATTCATGTTGAATCCACGTGGGATCTCGCGTGAGCACGTCAAAGGGAAATTTAGAATTTTCTTAATTTAATGAAATCATGTTCCATTTGCCATGTATGTCACATATATGTAGAATATATGAAGCAATGCATAGCTTGAGCTAACGTATTTGAACCAATTCTCGATCACACAAGAAGTTACTGAGGTTATTCTGACAATAGAAAATTATAAAAATAAGATAATTTATATCTTAATTTAAATAATAGTAGGTGAAAAAGTTTCAATGGACCTAATGTCGATCAGTCAATTACAGTCGGGACTAATGGTCGTTCAGTACTCCTGGTCCAGTTCTCGATCACAATTATGCGTGAAAAGTGGGGTTATGTTTAAGATTATGTTTTTTAAATCAATCTTTTAGTTTATGATTATCTATGATAACAGACGAATATTAGTGTAGTTTTATTGTAAAATAGTAAATAATTAATGTTATATAGTTGTTATGCGTTAAAAAATATCTAAATAAATTATGTGACTCTATTGATCCTGCAGAACAATCCTTTCGTTTCATAAAAAATATATGCGACGTTTCGGGAGTTTTTTATATTACTCACCTCCTTGTGTGTTATGTTGCTCTGTGGTCTGCGTGCGTTCGCTCTGCGAGCTGGGAGCCACACACCCCTCTCCAAAGTATAAATTTGGAGACTGCGAGGGACTGAGTGAATCTTAATTTGCACTTAGTTGTCTCTGAATTCGCGACCATGTAACAGCTTGTGTTTCGCGTGGCCGGTACGTACTACCGACCTTCAGGGCCAATTCCATTATTCGTGTGTTCTATTTGTTTCCAGTAAGTTTCTTGTGTTTTTTTAACGTTGATGTTATAATTTCTGCACGTAGAGTAAAATAATTTGTTATTGATATTTCAGATTTATGTTCTTCATCGAACAATTTGGTTTTTAGAGGTGCCATTACAGCATAAATTTATGCTGGCTCTGCAGGTCACGACGCGATCCATGTTTTGTATTATTTATGTAATTGTTTATGGTAATTGTTTTATTTATTATTTTTTGTTATTTCATATGTTTTGTACTTCGTTTTTGACAGTGTGAGGCATAGTTTGTAATTGTACCGTTTTAATAGTTTTAATAATTTTTTATTTATATGTTCTGTGTAGCCTTGATGAGGGGAGTAATATAAAAAACTCCCGAAACGTCGCATATATTTTTTATGAAACGAATAAAGGATTGTTCTGCGGGATCAATAGAGTCACATAATTTATTTATGTACCTTGGAGCAATAGATTCACACCTATAAAAAAGTATCTAAGTTTGTCGATCGACAAATGGTACAGCATACACAAACTATGAGCCTATCCTCGATCACTTAATTAAAATTGTAAAGATAAACTAATTATCGCCTACGCTTCGTTTCTAAGTTATTGACGTTCTAAGATCACTATTAAATCTTTTTACATGACTCGATAAGCAACAAAATTTGTTAAAACGTATTATTACTAACCACATGTTCGTTAGCTCGTCAGATAAGAATACCGCTTATGAACACACGAACGAGAAGTTGCTGTATTGAATAATTATTTTCTCATCAATAAAACCATCAAATCATTTGAAACCCTTTGACAATTATTCACATATAAGGCTACTATTAAAAGCAATTTAAGTTTGTACGACATATTTTAAGTGAGATTGCGAAAAATCATATTAATTCTCAAAGTGATCGAGAGTTGGTACGTGATCGACAACCGGTTCAACTGCGTTACGTATCATCCAATAGTCGGTGTGTCGTAAGCCACACTCGCTGACACAGAGTTTCGCAATCACTCGTTATGCCAGGTCGTTGGCTCGAAGACGTGCTCAACATCAGCAGAATGGCACCATCTTATTTTGACTATTTAAGAAGCATTGCATAGGTGTCTCAATTATTTACTACACGGAGAGACTGTCGAATTGCAAAAGAGCATGCATCACCGCGCGGTAAAAGACCGTGCTGAAATACACCATATATCGACGTGCGTAAATCGTTTTTTTTAAGTCGCAAACGTTCATAGTCAATGCATCTTATTACTGCTGTTTCTTTGTTCATAATGCACGGCGATTTGACGTGCAAATATCAACTTTCGTTCGCCTCGTCGTTCGCACTAGCGACGACACTAAAAATACTTTGTAACATATCTTAAACAGATCACTTGAGTCATAATCAATAGGTATAATATTGTCGATTAGTTTTTCATACAAATTGTAAAATTTTTCTTCGTTAATTGATTTAACTACAAATTTTATATTTTCATTAAAAATATATTTATAAAATATAAAAATGAAATTATACGTAAATTACATTGATTTTAATATAATATTTATAAATAGGATTTGAATGTTTAAATTGTAGTCTCAAAATTGTAATAAATAAATAAACAAACATATATTTATCTTTAAAAAAATACGTCAGATCAGGAAAATTCTACTCATTCAATAAATTCTTTACGAAATCGTCCATTTTACTGCAGCGATTGCACGAAAACTGATCTGGCGTATTATAGCGTCAAACAAAACCACTATAATAGTCGGTGATCGGAGATTGTGTATTTTTGCACGTCAAAACGCCGTGCATAATGAACAAAAAAACAACGGTCGTCAGATGCATAGACTATGAACGTGCGCGACTTAAAAAACACAAGTTACGCACGTCGATATGTGATGAATTTCAGCACCGTCTTTTGCCGCGCGGTGATGCACGCTCTTTCGCAGTATAACAGTTTCTCCGAGTAGCATACAAATGAGGTTCGGAAGTAGTTTTGGTGCTATTTCATTGATTACAGGATTTTTTTATGCTAGCGTTGATTACAAATTTGCTTGGTTTACCCCACATGCTCTATTAGCCCTATTTGACGGTGCTATTGCGTATTTTGCAGTATTAGAAGCAGAATTATGCTGGTGACAAGGTAGCGTGGATAATGAAGGGATAATTGTGCATGATGCAATGACAATAAATATATTACTAAAAATGCAGTAACCAATAAGCAACAACAAAGCAAGTGTGATCGATGCGAGTGTCAGCAGAGCATGATGGTTAAAATGTCTCTGGCGAAAAAAATTGACAGTGACAAAAGCGTCGATTTTCGGATGTCACGACAGGCGTGAATGTAAATGTATTGTGTATATTACCGTGAAGCGGGGTGACTTTGAGGTAAGGGTGAGTTTAAGCCACACAATAAAATAGTCCCAGGCATCTGAAGGAAAAACAATTTTTTTTTAAAAATTGCAAAAGGTATTTGTTACAAATACGAGATGTTTGAACATTTAAATTGTTTTTATGTTTTATACCCAGTCAACAATAATTAAATTAAACTGTGGCACAAAGTTGCCCCACCGGCTCGATATCTCCCCGGTATATATAAGTTTAACAAACCGGACCCAACAGTCTTTGGAAAACAGATTTTAACGAGGCTTTCGAAAGTGTCTTCTGATACTTAAAAATGAGGCTCAGAATCCGTAGCGTGATTTAATGGGCCATTGTTCAGGAGGTACAGCTGGAAACATTAGTATCACTTATACATGATATGATAAAAATTTCATATATATTTATTTCATATATATGCACTAGTAATGTTAATGGATCACAATGTACATATCCCGCACAAAGGCCAATTAAATTGAATCAAGAAGTCTGGGCCTTATTTTATATATCAGAAAATTACCAAAAGTGCAATCATGTATGATCTGGCATTCGAAGTGTGAATCTATTTATAGATATGGCTGAAATGAAGTATGTATGAAAGTTTGTATTTCAATTTCCCGTTTGAATAAATGTTAAAAAGCAAGCTTTTATTAATTGAAAACAATCCGGTATTAAATGCATAAAAGGCATAATAATGGTATCATTAATAAGTTAATTATACCATGATTAAAAAAATTGAATGAAGTTAATCATCAAGTGAAGAAAAACCTGGCAAAGTTTTTTGGCGGATTAAGGAACCCAGCTTGAATTAAATTTTAAAATGATCATAAATGTTTAAAACCTCACCAAAATTTTTCCTTGAACCTGGGCATTCAACATTTTGTGTTAGGCAAAACATAACACCTTATGAATATTTAAAAATTAAATTAAAGTAATTATCTCGTCTAGGCAATAAATTTTCATATTTTTAAATTTGCCTTGATCCAGCAAATTTAGTATATGTAATCAAAAATTTCAGATGGATTCATTAAAATACGTGAAAGCTAATAAGACTTCAATTGCAGTCATTCAGAGAATTGTGAGCTGCCAAATGAGATAATTGACCAATTAAATTATTCACAAGGAGTTATATTTTTCCTTAAAAATGTTTTGAGTGCGTAGGTTCGAAAGAAAAGTTCTAGTGATAATAGTAATAAATTCTTACCAGATCAGTTCGTCTATCACCGCGTGCTCTGCTTCTATGTCCTCTCGGTCTGTAGGGTGATCTCCTCGCGCTCGAAAATCTTGTGGTCCTAGAGTGTCTTTCGAATCTGTTGCGAGAATCATGTTCCTGTCTCTTCTTGTAAAAAACAGACTCATTGTTCTTGTAGTGATGATTGTCAAATTCAGAATCTTCTGATCTTGTTTTCGACCTACATGGGCCTGAAAAATATAAAATGTGTGATCAGAAAGAATAAATATAAAATCACAAATTTTGATTGCAGGAAATAATTATTATAGAAAGTATTTTACTAAAAGCGACTAAGAACAACGTAGTTTGTAGTTGAAGGGACACAAAAAATGCAAAGTAAATTGTAAGTAAATTAAAAGAAAATCTGGTAACAATCAATAGACATCGTGTGTCGTTGTTACTTTTGGAGGTCATGTTTGCACCTTGATCTTTATTTGGGTTTTTGATAAATATTGGTCAGAAAATGCGAGGTTTTAAAACGATTATTAATGTTAAGTAAATGGTTTGTAAAGCGTTTTATTTATAGTGGAGAGATAAATTAATTGTTTGTCGTGTTAAAATTTCAAATTTAAATTACATATTCATAATCAGCGATCCCGAAAATCTATAATATGAAATGAGTTTAATCCATTTAACCTATGATATGAAATAAGTTTTAGTTTTTTAACTGATAATATGAAATGATTTTTAGCTTTTTACATGTGATATGAAATTAGTTTTAAGTTTTTAACCAATTGTATGAAATGACTTTCAAGCTATTAACCAATTATATGAAATGGGTCTTAAGCTTCTAACCAACGATATGAAATGAGATTTTGCGAAATCGATGCAAAATTTCATTTGAGAGAGTATTTAAACAAAGAGTAAAACTTACTATGTTGCTGCTTTTTCCGTGAATATTTCTTTCTTTCCTCTTTATGAGCTGAAATTCCTTCAGGATAAATGAAAGTAATAAAAAGTTAGAAAAATAAATTTTGTTATAAATAAACAAAACAGGAAAGTAGCACTTTTTTCAAGAGAAAAAGTTCCGCTGCTTACGAACCTGGGGTCAAATTTACAAAATACCGATTAATATGGCGGATCAAATTTTGTCTATACACTGGACCAGCCATATTAATTTTTGTAAAACTGACTTTAAATTCGTAATTAGCGACCCAAAAAGCCCTTCACATAGAAAAACTATTTACATATTAAATGTAAAGTTGATCATTCCGTCGGGTGATTACTGCCCGCGGGAATAATCTACGATTTCAGTCCCTTATTGCATAATGTACTATTACGCCCGCTTCCGGATCAGCGGGCGTAAAGTAAATTTTCGAAAATAAGCCCTAAGAGAGTTTAGGCCCCTCTAAACGTGGGGTACCATCCGAATGATATCACATACTGAAGGTTGGCCTTAACACTCTAGTAGGCTTATTTAGAAGTCTAACAAGCGTGTGTTTGCACCATGTCGAAGAACGGTCAAATTTAGCTCCGCTTCATAGGCGTACAAAAGACACGTTATCAATACATGTTTGACAAAAATTCGGTGTGCAACATGGGGGAGAGGCCTTTTTCGCCCTTGTGTATTTGCAATACTAGCCTACATTTCGTGCTTGCTCGCCTTCGACTCGTATTGCAAACAAACCTCACACGCGGGCGTAAAAAACATACTTCTCCCCCATGGTTCACAATGTACTATTAAATCTACCGGGCTATACAAAACAAACTTCTTTTAAATCATGCTTGAAGAATTCCTTACGCACTTCCTAATCATACCTCGCAAGCTACTCATCTCTTACGCCAACCCATATCCGTATCGTATACCCAATAATACACCATTCCTGTCACTTCCTCACCTAGCAGCAGACTTGGTGTATTGTGCGCCTGTCTTCTCGGCTTCGGATCGCGATTCTGGTCGTCGGAATAATCGAGCCGCGTGTGCCTGGAATTTCGCTCGTATCGGTGGTACTTGTTATTATATCCATAGCCATCGTCAGCACTACGGCAACTCTTGCGACTTCTGCCAGCTGCTCCCGAGTTACTGCCGTTCTCGTCGTCGTAGTCGTTGCGCCATCGCGGACCTTTGTTGCTGTCGTTGTTGTGCGTTTTTTTGTCCTTGTAGCGCACTCCGCGACCGCGTGAGCTTTTCCGCTCCTCGTCATAGTTGCCTCTGTTGGGAGGAGACGACATGGTGTGGCCGCTGATGCGTCAGCGGGATTTAGCCAGTGATGGCTATCTGGAAGAATGGAGAAGGAACATTTCTTTGTTAGTGATTTTTTACGAGGTCAATGGTGTGATATTTTACGATTATTGGTCTGTCGGTGTGAGATTTCTTGTTAAGGAGGTTCGATGGTATTTTTAGAACGAATGAGAACACCGATTCCGAGGACTAAGCGAAAACGTAAATAAAAACACTAGCTTGTTGGCTGCGCGAGGAGGTGCGCGGTAAGAGGGGTGCCGGTGTGCGGTGCGGGGAGACTCTCCTTTCCGCGCCTCGCACGGGAGATCTATACCTCCCAAGTATTATTATGTGTGTTTGGGCTTTTTATTGTTTGAGTTAACTTTTACAGGCTTTTACAGTGTCTGATGAGTTATATAGGTAAAAATTGGGAAGTACTTTATGCCATTTTGAGAGTAAGAAGCAGTAGTATAAGTTTAGAAAGCCATTGTTGTTCAGAGAAGAAATGTTTGCAGTAATCAACGTTTAGCCTAGAAAATATTAGTAGAAAAGAATTTGTTATTAATGTCTTTATATTTCACTAGGATTTATTTAGGTTTGCACCCAACGCCACCCGCTTGGACAATATTTTACACGTTTTCCGCTATCCAATTCGGGCTTTCAGTTGCAAGTGTAAGGTAAAGGTGACCGGGTACCAATAACTGGCCACTGTCCATTATCTGGCCACTCGTGTGTTAACTATTCAGTTCATTCATATAGATACATGTAAAACATATTTTGCCGGGATGGCTTTCGGACACTTTCGACCTGCAGTCTGCAGTATAACTCGAAAACAATGCTTCGGAATCATCTTGCGTAAATGAAAGACCTTTTAACAGAATTACTTGAACTGTATTATATAGGTATATTTATTGATAATTTTTTGAAAATATAAAGAAAAGGATTGTCAGTCTGTAATCATTTAAGAATACCTTTTTTGGTTATTGTTGCACAACTGGGGTTATTAAAAGTTGGGTTTATAAACAGGGCATCCACACAGAGGTGGTAGATATATTATAGAAGAGTACAAACATTCATTTTTAATCGATTAGCAAAGTGTTTATACAGCATTTATTTGTCTTTTGTATATCAGTTGATCAGAGTAAGCGGTGCGAAAACGTATCGTGTGTATTACAATGACACCTCGACGCATCGTGTTTCTGTAAATAGTATCGTGAGATGAGAGACCGCACACAGTCCGGCAAAGGAATATGGGCGTGCAAGAAGCTTTGGGACGTAGTTTCTGTTGATAAAAAATAATGTTCAGCGCCCGTACTTCAATTTAATAAGCCCTTGTGAATAAAATATTAAATTTTCTCCTCCAAATGTGCATTACTTTTATTATAAAATGGTACTTCTACTTCTGAAAATTAATTTGAAAGTCTTTACTCTATGAAAAATGATCCTAAAGATAATACAATAACAATAATATTTAATAAAAATACTAATCTGTATGAGTTGCTAACCCTTTAATGCCCAGTGTGATTGTAAAAGCATATAGAACTCAAACATTTCTCAAAGTAATAAGAGCTGTTTTACGTAGGCTTTCCGCTGGCATAATTAATTTAATTGGACCTAGAAAAAATCCTTGGCTTCCGGAGATACACAAAAAAATGTATAAAACTGCCGTCAGTAACAATAACAACGATGTCTTTGAAACAAAAATGACAACGGTTGCCAAAGTAATGCGTCTACAGTTTTTGCTTTAATAACCGAAGGTTTCCTGTAACATCCTGATATATACGTATAAAGCAATACGCATAAACATGTGAGAGGAAGTTTTAACAGTTCACGGTTAAATGAATAGAGTATTATCCGAGGTATTATCTGTTCTAAACTTCCGCACTGCTCAACGAGGTGATACGTACGCGCCATCTTTGCTGTTTATATTAATAGATACATATTCGATTAAGATTTTTGTTTATGCGTGGTTTGATTCGCTTGGATACTTCCTGCCATAGCAAATTATTAAGTCTATCCAGATTCGGACATATGCACAATATACCTCGCAATATACATACATCACACAACTCTTCGCTAAAGTTAATATAAGAGTTCATTTGCATACATTAAAAAAAGTTTGGTTTACTTGAATCTCACAAATCTACATAATAGTTTTGAACAATTATTCTTTACATTAATTATTTAATAAATGTTTATTAAAATTAAATGAATATCATGTGATTAAAATAAACGATTTTGTAGGGAATACTGACAGAAGAATTTAATTTATTAGAGTATACTCGAAAAATCCAAATTGTTTTATAAGTGAATTAATTAATTTGATCCTGAATATCGTAATTAAATAAATCTTTCAGAGCAACTTTAAAAAACGGGAGGTTCTCAATATGATGCAGATCATGTATTTTATCACCTCTAAAAATATATGAAAACACCTTATTTTACGTTAAAAAATATTGAGCTACCTAGGTAAAAATAATTTTATCTGAGCTTTGAATATTTACGCTCATTGACTAAATTTAACACTAATTGATACCTTAAATGAGAGATTTTATTTAATAAATTAATCTTCATTTGATCACGCAATTTTTATAGAGTTATGTCTTGCTAGATAGTTGATTTAATTAGTAAATTCTATTTCAATTACTAATGAATTTTTGTTTACATGTTAATTATAGAAAGTATATATATTGAACAATTTTTAGTCAATTTTTCGCAGGAAAATACTAAAAAATGGGAGAGTGAGAGAATTTATTTCGAATGCTCCTTTTTTTAAGATACTGCACGGTTACCTAGATTTTCGATAATCATTGCGCTAATTGATCTATAATATCTATCTGTATAATTTTACTAATGCAAGATTATTTAAATTCATTTCTGATAATTTTTGTTTTTGTTCCCATCAAACTCCATTATCAACTCATTAAAACCTGGTCCTTTTTTTTCATATAACATTATAAAAATATTCCAAAAAAGATTATTTATAATTTTTTCCAACTTTTAGAATTATTAAAACATTTTCGGCGCGGATCATTGTAAGTAGTCTATATTTAGTTTTTTAAAAATCGATAATTTTGTATGAAAAAAACTAAAATACATGTTACATGAGTGTATTACACGGTATTAAAGCTTCAAGAACAAATATTATGCTCAGTGCTTAGCGTCCTAAATGTTATTACCTTAATCATAATAATTAAT
This sequence comes from Gastracanthus pulcherrimus, assembly GCA_949152435.1. Lineage (NCBI taxonomy): Eukaryota > Metazoa > Arthropoda > Insecta > Hymenoptera > Pteromalidae > Gastracanthus > Gastracanthus pulcherrimus. Next base: position 9,776,678 of record OX424572.1, read on the forward strand.
AATTTATAAATAAACGATCTTAAAAAAAATCGCTGGTAAAATATCAAAATGAGTTTTACTTGTTACACCGAAAGCAACGCTTAATGCAAAATATGTACACAACAGCTTCACGTCTCGTACATTACTTAGGCGCCTATTCGCAGTTATTTTACGAGCGGTTATTACTCGGCTCTCGGACTCTCTTTGTTCATATTTAGAGTTCAAAGAAAAACGAAGGGGCTGCAATACAATTCTTCGTGTGTGGGCAGGCCTCCTATCCCTCGTTCGCCTCGGAGGAAAACAACTTGCTTTCGCGAGAACGCGAAATACAAACTGTGGGAGGAAAAGAACTTGCCTTCGAGGGAACACAAAGCGGATAATACTGGAGAAAATGGAAATTTGTGTACTTTATTTTTTGAATCATCTATAGTTTTTAAAAGGATCTCTTTCGATTCGGTGATGAAATTGCAAAATAGATATTGAGGATTGAATTGTTCAATTGCCATTTAAAACCTGTGTAAAAAATATACATAGATTATGTTTAAAAAATGGAAATAGCAAGTGTGCTTTTGCAACTTATGACTTTTTATGAGATAGTATACCCTGCATAATACCAATTTCACTAAAAGCTTAATTAAAAAAAGTGGATTTTTTAAATATACAGCCTTTAATTTGTTTATTCATTTAATTTAGTCGTTTTACGTTTTGTAAACAAGCATTTGAAAAGTACTCGGCGCCATCAAGAGTTAATATACATAATGCTGTTATGTTAATCATTCTGCTACTATTTACATTGAGAGTAAAGCATTGTTGGACCATTGCAGTCAACTGACTCCGCTCTCATATTTAATTCGTATACAAATTTTAAAACATTTTGAAGATAAAAGCATGGGAAGATGTGTTAAATTAGGCACTGGTGCGATATAATATGCTCGAAATAATATGTTCAAGTCTTCGAATAAGTTAAATATTAATATTGTTATTCGATTCATAACTTTTAATCGACTTAAAAAAAAAAAGAGATTATCTATACTGTATGTATAAGAATATGTAATAATTAATTAACATTATTTCAATAAATAGCTGTAACGTACTCTTTTTCTTTATTTTTATTTATTATTTATTTATAATAATATCTAAAATGGGGCATGCGGCAGCTCAGTCGGTAGAGTGTAGGATTCCCACGCCGGTGACCCGGGTTCGAATCCTAGTCTCTGCCGATTGATGATACAAGCACCTCTGTAAAAATTACATGTGCTTTGTTTACAAACACACCGCAGACCCCCGTCGTCGATTAGCACCATATGGAAGCACAAACATGGCGACGTTAATTAAAAAAAAAAAAAAAAAAATATCTAAAATAACCTCAATTTCTTATAAATTATTAAATAACGTAGCGTATATTTTTATATAACTAAATAGAGTAGGTGTGCGTAACTCGCTCCCAAACTATAAGAAACTATACAAGATCATGGGACATAAAAATCGGTCGTCGAGTAATTTCTGTGGAGCGCGGAAGCTTTGCCTGATTACATTGCCGATTAGTTTACTCGGTCGTCGAGTATTTGTTCGAGAGCGTGAAAGCTCTAATATTACAAATTGAAAAATCAATTACAATATTACATAGCTGACCTGTATAAAAAATCTTCAAATGGCACGTATAATAAATAATAACACAAAACAACTAAAATAAATTTCGATTCACTACTGATATAGTATTATTTATATATGTGGATGAGAAACATTTTATGAAAAAAATAAATAATGTACACTTTAGAAGATCTTATCAGTTCTTAGAAAAACAAATTAGAAAATAAAATATAAATAAAAAAATGTTTATTTATTTATTAGCGTTATGTATAACAATTTACCAACAAATTAATATACGTATTTTTTAACAAATAGAATATTTAATCTAATATTTTTTAACGGATAACTGAAACATAATTCAAATAAATTGTTTATATATTCACAAAATGATTCATTTTGATCTGGATTATTATTTTTTAAAATCAATATGATTTTACCTGAGTCGAATATCGTATAGTTGTCAAAAAATAATATTACACAAGAAGTAAGAATTATCATTTTTATCTGTATATAAAATTTCAAATGTCACTATCAAGCTAAAAGGAAATCCGTATAAAAAAATGCTGATAAGCATAAACGTACTTAAATTTCTCTTACCACATAACTCTTAATAATAAAAAAAATGTTTTTAAATAAAACCTACTTCTAAATAATACTATTAAAATCAATAATCTATTTAGCCAATTTTATATATTTTAGTTTCAGTATAGTTCCCAAGATAGTAACGTATAATCACATACATATTTAAAAATGAATTCGCATTGTTTGTTTGTTAATTTTAAAAAATATATACATTTTTTTATAAATTAAAAAGCTTTAGATTTGCGTGTTACTTTTTCCACTAACATTTTGTACGTGCAGAAAATCAACAAACATTTCATTTGTTTGTATAACATTTTTGTCTCAGTAATATTCATAAACTGTGTGTCGTTCACTTTTAACAAAGTATGTTCATTTTCTTAACCACAATATATATGTACGTAGAATTGAGAACCTTCTTTATTGAAGTCGATTAAAAAAGTCTTTTGGAATCCGTGAGTCAAAACGTATTGGAAACCTTGAAGCTTTGCGTTGAAAGCATCGCGTAACCTTTCGTCTCCTAAATACATATATACAAATACTAGTTCATTAAACCCCACGGGGCATGCAGCACACGATTTTTTAAATTGTTCAGACAGTAAAAACGTGACTCAAAGCGTCAAGTCATCTACAAAGCTTCCGAATATATTATACTAAATAATAAATATTTATAATAACGGTAAGCGATTTTCGACAATGAAGCGTCTAATTAAAGGACAAAATGCAATAAGGGGATTAACGCTCGATAACGCGTAAAAGTATTGTCCAAGGAGTGTATTTTGAAAATCGATCAAATTGAAAATTTAACAATTGACACACACGGGGAATTTAATTGGGCATCTTTTATTTACGTATTCTGTAAGTGTACTTAGAATTTTATTTATTTTAAAAGCATATTGTTCAAAATTATTTTATATTTTAGATTAATAATTAAGTATATACTAAACTATTTATTCGTAAGATAAAAACATTAAAATAAGCATACAAATATTAAAACCCTTATTGTTTACGTTGGTGCGAGAGAGAGAGCATCATTCCCGCCAATTCCTCCTCTTGTGCGCGTTCTCTCTCTCGCTCTTACGTGTTAATATAGAACATTCGCCGCGAATGCCGCGTCAATTCGCTGGCGTCAAAACGAGCCATAATACTCGATCGCAACAAGATGCGTCGGTTGCGTCGAGTGTGCATAAATAGCGTGCAATTTATATTATTTTACTCTTTTACCATTATCAATCTAGGTTTGAAACTTTTCGATTTGAAATTTTGTAACACAACTTTTGGGATTTATTGTATGAATGGCAGACTTTGAGAGTAATATTTTCAAAAGTTTGCTGTATGACTCTAAAATGCTTAATTTGTTCTTAATGTTCTAATACACGTAGAATACGTTGAAGATTATTCTGTTAAAATATGAATAAAAAATATTAAAACCACGCGAAGTTATAACGAGTAGAAGAGAAAAATGTATTGCATTTTTTAAGCTAAAAATTACGTTTGTTTTAAATAATTAGGAAACAAAAGAAGATAAAAATTTGGGTTTAATACGAAGAGATGCCCAATTAAATTCCCTACTTGTATCAATGGTTAAAATGTTAATTTAATCAATTTTCAAAATTCACTCCTTGGACAATACTTTTACACATTTTCGAGCGCTAATCCCCTTATTGCATTCGGCCCTTCAATTATCATCAAATCAAAAAAATAATAAGATACGCTCCGAACGTGAAAAAGCTTTCCAAAGCATGAGCAAAAATAAAAATGTACTTAAATATGTACGTGAAAAAGAAATGTTAGAAAATCATCAGAACTTGAAGCTAAGGTGCAGTTGGTAACATTATATCACATTTTGTTATAATTTTTCACATTTTTATAGGTTTACTAAAAAATTACAATTTCGAGATATTTGTTGCTTAAATTTGTCACAAAATATAAAATAAATACACAAATAAATAAATGTTAAAACTTCACTAAATTGTAAACAAAAAGTGGAAGCAATTAATTATGACGCTGTATAATTTGGATGTTATAAGCTAAAATAGTGGCTTTCAAGATTGTTGAATACAAATATCAATTGTAACATTTCAGCTTGACAAAAAATAAATAAACGTAGCTGCAAAAAGCTTCATTTTGAGATTTGTTATACGCATAAAAAAGCCACAATTGCCAAACAGGAACTCTAAGATTTACACAAAGTACAACAAATCTAAAATTAAAACTCTGCACATTCTATTATTTTCTTATCCGACAAATTTCGTAGAGCTTCCACGAACCGAGCCATTGCACTATTCAATGCACCGAGTACTTCCCATTTACATCACCATCACACCTTAAAACTCCGAAATCACGGATCATTTGGGATCGAACCGCTCTACCATGTACCATGTATTATTCTGTCAGAAAACACATCCCAAAGTTTACGAAAGATCCTGTCATTGTTTACTTCTGCAACGCCTCACAGTATACCTATACAGCAAAACACCACGTAAATATACCTGCGATAGCGCCACTTCTCTCCTTCGCAGCAATAACTCTTCTGTATCCACTGTACACCTATATATATATATATATATATATATATATATATATATATATATATATATATATATATATATATATATATATATATATATGCTTTGACAATTACGTAAAAATCAAATATGTATGCTATGTACTACATTTTTAATGAAGCAGCGATACCATTATCTGAATCTCAATGTCTAGCAGAGACTTCGTCGAGTTACTCGCGTAAAACCAAATCGTATCAAATTGGCGAAGAGCTTTATATAGCAGAATACAAGAAAGTATATTGAATATTAACTAACGATTGTGAAAACAATATATATATATATATATATATATATATATATATATATATATATATATATATATATATATATATATATATATATATATATATATATATATCACTAAAATACACAAATACACACAAACGCACGCACGCACGTCAATCTCCGTTTCGTTTTCTCGTTGCTTTGAGAGCGCGACGCTCGACGCTCGGACGTGTGCAGGCAATTCCGCGACTTATAACCCGATTCGCTCTGTCGTCATTCCATCCGCCGCGAGGGCCGATTTTGAACTGAGCGCGCGACGACGAGAGCTTTCGGCTTTCGGGAGTTTCGGGCCGAGGATGCGAAACGCGAAGGGAGGAGAACTGGAGAAGGAGAGAGAGGAAGAAGGAGACGAGAAGCAGAGTCGGAGAAGGAAGAAGCACGATGATACCTAATATATACCACGATCGACGCAGCGCACTCGGCATTCTTTTGCTTTCTTTTTCGTGCTGTTATATCGCTATGCCTCGTTTTCGCTGTGTTTGTATATTGCTCCATCTTATTCACGTGCGCATCAGCTTTGTTAATATTTGGCATGCGGCTTCTTTTTAGCTATTGTTTAGCTACGCTTGTCCGGTCTGTCAGTTTGTGTGTTTGTGTCTTTGTTTGTTTGTTTGTTTGTTTGTTTGTTTGTTTGTTTGTATGTTTGTTTGTTTTTTTGATTGTTTATTTATTTATTAATTAATTTATTTGATAGATTCAAATCTCGATCTTGCATTTAAAAATTGTGTGGGTGCGTGTGTGCATGTATGCGTGTGTGTATGTGTGTATACTGTGTACTGTGCATGTCATGTGTATGTGTATGTGCTTGTGTGTGTGCTTGTGTGTGTGCCTGTGTGCGCGTAGGTGTGTTGGCTAAATAGTTTCCACGAGGAAAAATAAAGAAACTAGAGCAGATGCACTGAAAATAAATTTTAAAATTGTCCAAAAACAAACTTTTATTAAGTTGAACTAATAAATGCGGTTTGACACTTAATTTTATTGAATAGAATCCATGTATCATTTATTGCTAAATAAAATTATACTTGAAATTTTTTGTAAAAGTATCAAAATTGAATATCAAATAGTAATCTTGATAAAAAACATCTTTTAAGAAGGAGCTAAAATCTATTTTCTTAACTTATACCTATAATTCTATAATTATAATTAATAGTTGTTGTTCGTGTAATCTGCAGCGGACGTGTATAAATAGCCATAAAACTAATGATTCTACGGCGTAATATTATTATGATTATTCACGACATATGTTGCTTATGAATAAAAAAGAACTGAATTTAGACCTCATTTGCATGGCTATAAAGCTTCAAAAGTTAGAAGCATTAGTTCTTGTGCTTCTCATCTTATGATTCTTATATTCATTCGAAATCGTTTTTTGGCGAGTATTTGTACACTCGACGTTAAAAATATCTGGTCGAATTTGTTTGAATTTGTTGAAATCATCCAATGAGATTAGCGAGAACCAGCATTCAATCTAATTAAATTGCAGCATTTAAAAATAATTCAAATAAATTCGACCAAATATTTTTAACATCGAGTATACGTATATATGTTTAAAACAAATATACGCTACATTATTTATTTTGTATATATAAAAGATTAAGTTTAGTTATGATAGATATTATTAAAAATAGAGAAAAATTAGTCGTTTCACAAATTTTGTAAAATATGAATTTTGCTCAAAGAGAACGTTTGCAACGATGAAAATTGGATTCTGAGACTTTTATGAATTTTGATATTTTCAAGGTTGCTGAATCTGAAAGAAAGGTTTTTAACAAATGTATGAAGTACGTATTCGATCACCTTTAAAAGTGATTGCATGCACAAGCAATAAGTCACTTACTAAGGAGAGAATCGGGTCTGCGGGTCGCGAATCCTGCTGAAACTTTGGGATATGTTATCTAACACAAAAATATAAAAAAAGTTTAAGTAGCTCCCATTAAGGCTTCATAGTTTCAATGTTACACGGTATGATTATTGAAGTGAATATTATATTATTGAATATTAATGATCATTATTGAAATGATAATAGCTCAACTCGTAGGGGCATAGAAACTTTTTCATAAAAAAGATAATTAAGGTAAGACGAAAAGAGCTTTAATTTGAATTGAGACGCTGAGCGTTGAAAATGACTGAGTAGATCTAAACTTACTAAAGATTAAAGATATTTACTAAAACTATAAGAAAACTAATATATTTCAACATCTTTTTTATCATCGTAATTTTCGTGCCATTTTTAGCCAATATCTTTAATCTTCAAATACTTTAGATCTATTTGAAAATGTTTAACGCTCTATATGTCTCAAATTAAAGCTCTTTTCATCTACCTTAAGGGGAGGCCGGAGCGAACTTTACCATTGTGACCTTCACCTCGCGTTGTAGTTTTCGTTATACGTTTAAAATTTACGTGTTAACACTAAAGTAGAAGATGATAATGATTTATTATCATGTAAAGAATTGCGGACGACAGTTTTTTTAGTTATAAATAGTTTAAAAAGTTTTTTATGATGAAATATTATTATAATTCACCAATGAAAAGCGGTAAAAATGGCGGTCATCTTACCGTTTTCTAGCTCTCACCTCGTGCAGTATTTTTCGTTATTCTATGAAATTTTGCCTAAATATATAGATTTTAATTTTGATTAATAATTATTATTATGGCAAGAAGATGGGACAACCGCGTATTTGCACTATAAATTCCAACAAAATTTATTTTTATGGTATACATTTTGGAGGTTAGGTTGACTCTCTACCAATCAGCGTTAGTTACGACCTCCCCTTCATTTCCATTTTTTTTTAATTTTCTTGCACACCTACGAGTCGAGTTATTACCATTTGAACAACTACAATTTTTATTCAACAATTTAAAAATATCAAGTAACCTTGATACTACGTAACGTTAAAGCGAGCTGCTTCGGCTTTTCTCGTATTTTTGCATCAATGAACATACCCCAGAGTTTCAACTATAGATCCATGAACCGCAGGCCTGATACTCCCCTATAGTTATTGTACATAATCTGGTTTACACACATCAAAGGCTCGGCGCGGGCGGGTCCTGCCGCGATCAGCATCTTGCGATTCGAAATTACTATCCTTATGCCCGTATAATGCACATGTCACGCGTACTGTGCACTCGGTGCTAAGTGCATCCCTCGTGCAGCAGCTAACCCTCTAAGTGCGCTCCGCCCTGTATTAGCATGGCCTTGTAATCGTGTACAGGCTGTACATTCTGTGTTGAAAGTAAGTTCTTGTGATTTTATAATTTATTATTTAGTGAATCTATGGGAGATATGCTTAACTGGACAAAATGATGTTGAGCTTGAATTGAACTGATCATTAATTTGTTTTCTTGCTATTCGTAAGTTTCGGTATTTTATTGGAAATGACATTGGACGATGCCACTTTTTTGTTATAAATCCAATTTAAACCTTGCATGACTCATGTTATTCAGCTAAGTATTGTCTAGAGAGTCATGGACCATTTTTAGAAGGAATTATTATTGATTTATTATGGCACCGTTGAAAACAAATGAGCGGTAATCATACAAGTATAATCGATGATAACTTTTTGTAAAAACTTTTAGAAAATACCTTCTGAATTTCTGTATTTATGAATCATTAGAAAATAGTTATATGAATAATAGGATGAGTAATTTAAAAATTGTAATAGCGTTTCTGACAATTAAGTATATCAAATTTATGAAAAAACTAATTTTTGATGTAGACTGTAAGTGTATAGCTTGTTCAGTGTGAAGAGTACCAATATAGAGAATATAGAAAAAACAGACCAGTACACGACTAAATTGTTGAAATATATAATATATCTATATATTTCAAGAAAATAGTGTTGTAATATTGCTATGAGTATACCTTGACTGTATATGTAGTTTTACACTGCCACATGCTATAGCAAAAAAGACTTGACTTGCTTAGAGAGGTCCAGAACTGTAATATAAAATTTGAGTATAGAAACAGAGAAACTATGCGTAAGCGTCGAAGGCCACAAAGCTCTTTGCCGAGTGTTTTAGTCTCACACGAGCTTCTCGCCAGAGCAGTCGTACTAATCAGACGTGTTTCCTTCTTTATGCGAGTTGAATAAAGAAAGTGATTTTATTTTGGAATAAATGCTATTTTGTCATTTATTAAACACCCATTTCCAACAAATAGTGATACATATTCTGCCGAAGGCGAGCCTCGACCCCCGAAACGATAAGTCAAAAATGGACTGTCTATTGCCGGGGTGCTTGTAGATCTTCTTTTAAATATACTTCCTTCCGCGCCGCCTTCTCCATTACCAATTTCACGCCTTTGTCCGTGTCCAAGAGACGCCTTTACGTAATAAGTGCGCAATACAAGATAGAATTCGGGCAACGGTTTTACCCTTTGCGAATACGCTCGCAGTGCAATATTCGCTAATGACGTTTGTCGCGGTTTCAATGATCCTGACGTAATTATTGATCGTAAAAGTTGGTGCGCATTCGAATTGAAATATAATCCTTCGTTCGCCGACGTCTCGACGTGCGTGGTCTATACTTCTTAAGGACGGCGACTAGTGTGTGGTAATAAATATAATACCATTACAGGGAGCCAACACTGCGGCCAGCATTTGTATTCGTATTTCGCGACAAATTAATTATAACAAAACTGAAAGAACGCACGTGTCGAACTCGAGGTCGAACTATGCTAGCCTGTAGACTGATTTTTACCAATTTTTTGGAGACAGATATTGATAATAGTACTTCCGAAGAGACGAATAACTGCGCTGCAAGCTATTACGTAGCCTCGCAAGGGATAAGACGAAAGTTCTACGAAATATTGGGAGATTTTTTATAACCTATTTCTTTGCTCCCCCGCACATTACTGTTGCACAAAGTTAACAATGTGAAATATTTTTTTTAATACGCCTTGGCAAAGGTAGCACTAGCGCCAAAAGCAATGTTAAATTCCCATAAGTTGGCGAAAGTTGGAAGTACAATAATGATGGTACGATACATTCAGAAAAAGAGTTTTTAAGATCAATATATTGTGTAAATACTTTAAATACCCCGAAAAGCGATAAAATGGTTGTTTTTTTCTAATCTCGCTATGCACTGCACCATCATTGTTATAGTTACAACCTTCACCACCTTATGGAAATTTAAGATTGCTTTAGTGCTACCCTCGCCAAGGTGAAGTCAGAAATTTTTGTTTACTTTGAAATATTGACTGAGTATTTAAAATAAATACGTAGCTCGTAAACGTAATAATTTCTTGCTCGTACATTTTCGTCAAATATTAAAAAAGTTAAGTTGCATCTTTCATTAAACAAATGTACATACTAGAATAAGCCATACAAATTTATTTTAAGTAGAAATAATTTGATAAATTTAAATGTTTTCTATGTTTATAATGCAGACTTCTTACAACTTAGTAAAGGCTTAAATGTGGTCCCTGATATAAGCTAGCGACGTATGTACGTAGGTACATGGGTAAATATTAGATGAAGAAGCTATTCTTTACACATGTTTCCATGAGTAATACGAATGATGTTGGTATATAGAAAACGAGGAGCACTTGTCGCTCAGCGTAACCAGTCATTTTGCAGTCCTAATCACTGCAGTAACGGTGCCTCGCACGTCTAGCGTTGTCGTTAACGCGACCATAAAATGAAAGATTTTACGAGTCAGTTTCAAAGACAGTGTAGGAAGAAGCAAGAGAAAATAAACTGCGGCAGACTTAAAGAAAAAATTGTGTCAGATTTAAAAGACCGGAGCAAAACGGGATGTTATGAAAGATGAGATGAAAGTCACACAAAAATAAAAAGAAAGGCTGAATATTGAAATATCGTAGATTAAAAAAATTGTAATAAAGTAAAAATGAATCTTCAAAGTTATTTTTTATTTCGAATCTATAAAAAGTAAAAACAAAAAAATTAGCCATTTTTTATTTTCATACATTGTTTCTTGATTCAATTGTGCCTCATTAAGAGTGTGTCCAGATGAAGAACAAAAATATGGTCTGTCCTCTCTGGTCCGTGTTCCATCCCTATTTCGCTGTTCAGTTCCGAATTCAAACGTTGGGATTTGATACGTTAAAACCGTTTAAAGTCACTCCGGATCTTTGGAGCAAATTTAGCCCTTGCAGTGGAGCTTTGAGCGTATATACGTATAGATGCATTTCAACGTTTGAATTCAAAACGCGACACAAAACAGCGATGGAATACGAACTGGAGAGGACAGACCATATTTTTGTCCTCCACCTGGACACACCCTTAGATAGGAATATTCGCAATATCTTCGGCAATGGGTAAATACTGTAAATAAGACAGTATACCTATCCGTTCAGGGAGATTGAATCATTCTATTGTCTATAAGAGGAGACTTTTCCTCGTGGCGATCAATCAATTCATTATTTCAATAGAAAAAATTAGCCTTGGTTGGCCAACAAGCCGTTGCCAATCTGTATAATGATTCATATACATTTAGGTATACCTTACGTTTTTTATACCTAAAAATGTAAGGTTTATATGACCCATGACATTTATCAAGCTAAAAACAGGTAGCAACATGTGAACAATATTAACTTTCATGTTTATGTAAATGACCCATGTATAAGCAAATAAGAATTATTTTGTAAAAAATAATCTTAAATATCTCGAAAACTAATTCACAGCGTATGAAGAACTTTTATGTTAGTACTATGACCCATTGTATGTACAAAAATCAAGATGAAAACCCGTTCAGTTGTTAGAGTCTTCCTCTTGAAGACCCATTTGCACTGAATTACTTATAATAATTCTACTATCACAAAAAAACACAAAAAACTAAAATAAAAAATCGAAAATTCTTTATAAAAACAAAAACACATTTAAAAAAATTGTATTACCCACACAGAGGAATAAAGAAAGAGACTGATAAACTGAGACTGAGAAACTGACCTATTTCTATACACATGTGCAAATGCATGCAGACGCACACACATACACACACACGCACACGCACACGCACACGCACACGCACACACACACACACTCTTTTAGAGCGCAATCGGCGATTAATGATGAGTAAGCCACATCGCGCCTATAATTCGTTGTGCCTCGCTCATCGAATCAGTTAGACTATAACGATGAAGAACTGCACAAGTATTATTCTCAGGTCAGTGATAGCTCCGGTCAGTGATAAATACGTCACCAATTTTTACTGATATAAATCAGTCTGGTGTTACGTCTAGATCATCGCCTAACATACACCTTCTCGTCGTCAAGCTATATGTATTTTACCATACTGAATCCTACTTATCGACCTACACTATATAACGAGTATCCTACATTGTCTACCTCATACTCCACGATAACACACTCATCCACCCCAATACTTCCCGAATTCCCTTCCGCGACTCTATACCTTTGTCGCCCCCTCCTCGAGTACGCATAATTAATTCCTAGTTTAGGCTAAGCATGCGACCCCCGCGTGGTTATAAAAGGCATAGCTCCCCATGGCTTCTAGCCATTTACCCTCACACTTTTGCCTTCAGCAGAAAGCCTTCTGCATTCGAACTTTGAGCCGCAAGCATGTACGCACCAGTTTGTTATTTGACTTCCCACTTGTAAAAGGGACACGCCCTTATACTTAACTTTGTACTTCTTATATAATAAATTTGCTCTTAAACTTATTTGCTCGCGCTTACACGAACACGACACCGACCGCAGCGCAGCTCAGCCGACCCGACTACAAGGAACCAAGGCCTACACCCACACATACAACCTAAGCCCCAAAATACTTCGCTAGTCTTTGTGATTCTATCGTAAACTCGCACTTTCTATTTTCACCACTATCATATTAAATGTCATCTTCGCTATCCTGCTTTTGCTAATGTCTCGACTCCCAGGTAAATTTACGCAAGTATTGACCAAAACTAGAGGCGAACGCGATTTAATTCCATATTAACTTCGCGCCATTTATTGCTTACGCACGACGTAACAATTGGGGGCCCACTCTCCGGGATATTTTAATAGCAATTAGCGCGGATAGCAAATTTTTTTTCGAAATTCAAACATGGCCAACGTAGAATTGGAAAAGAAATTAAGAAATGAAGAGGCCACCGACATTATAAAAAAATATGTAATGGTAACAGACCCAAATTTTACAGCAGTCGATCGCGAAACAAATTTAGGAGAATTATTAGCATTTTTACAACAACGATATCAAATCGCGAGCGAACAGATTCCGGAACGCTCGGATGACGTAAATAAAATTTGCGAATTTTTATTATAACATTGAGATATCAAAAGTGCACGACGCGTGTCAGGATGAACTATTGATAGACATACTTCTAGATTTAATTCACAACAATATTAGTTGCAAAGAAATTATAGAAACTATTATAGATAGTAAGTCAATTAAGAAATTTGAGCGTGGAATACACACACTTTTAAACAAAAACGAAGGGCGTTTAACGAAATAGAGAACAATTATTTCAACAAAATCGTGACGTTAGAAGCATAAATATTATCAATTTTAAAAAATGCCACTTAAATTAAAGAATTTTCTTTATTAGTCAATCATTTTAAATATTTCGGGGATTATATGCTTCCTTAAACATTTTCTTATAAGTTCACCGTTTAAAAATTATAAAATAATTCAACTTTAAGGAGCAATGACTAATTGTTTATAAGTTTTAACATAAGAAGCGTTGTTGTATATAAATAATTAGTCATTGATCCCTAAAGTAAATTATTTTATAATTATTAAACGGTGAACTTGTAAATAAATGTATGAGGAAGAACATAAGCCCCATACTATTTAGAGTGATTGATAAATATAGAAAATTGTTTATTGTTTGAGTGGGATTTCTTTTAAATTGATAATATTTACGCTTCTGACGTCACGGTTTGGTTGAAATAATTTTTCTCCATTTCGCTAAGCGCCCTTCTTTAACACACTTTATTATTTGTACAAGAGAATCTTTGCAAGCTGCTATATAATTTTTTTCTGTGCCATGTGCCATGCTGTATCGGCCAGTAAAAAATTTTTAATTTTGTAAATTTGTAAGAAACTTTTGGTTAAAAATTTATTGGAAAATTGGAAAGTTAAAAATGATACTGATATTCAATATAGCATGGCACACTTTTTTTCTCTAAATCGATTTTATTAAGTCGCTAGAATAGACCTGACGCCACTATTAGGTCCTTTTTAAGACGTTTTTTTTAAGCTTCTGGTAAAAGTATGATCTTCCTTGCGTAATAGTTGAAAGATCAGAGGGGTAGATCGAAACGTATAATTCAAGACCCAGATGACCAATGTACTGCATTAGGAATTGAAGTAATAGTATTATATGATGTTGAATTTTGAATGTTAAAAGTTTAGAATATATTAGTAATCACGTAACATCGCTGCTCCAGAACAAAACTATGACAACTCAAATTTCTATGTTTTTGCAAACCCACTTAGTAACTTTCATTTTTCATAAAATAAAATTTGTTAACTTGAATTTTATTATTATATATTATAGTTTCGTAACACTAATTTTGCAAACATATGAAGGGTTTTTATTTACAGTATGAGCTATTTTGTGCACAAAAATCAAGGCAAAGAAATTTAATGTTGAATTGGCGTAGCATTATCATTAATATATTATTAATACAATTAATTATTTAATAGCCAACTACAACTAACTACTCCCCTTTCTTTTTTATTACAGATGAGATTGTTGATTTTACAGATAAAAAACCAAAAATGATTACAGGGATACTATTTCTTAATGTTTTAAAGTATAGCGGACAGTAAATATTGACGTATGGATTTATTAAAAGTGATAATGATTTACATACGTTTACAGGAATGTACTTCTGTACATTAGAATCATTAACAAAAGCTGTGCTTTTAAGTGAAAATGAACAGATATACATTTGGGCTCAGTATGTACGGATTGTATTGTTTGGACACTGTTCAAATTAAGACTGTATTTATCTTTCAACTGTCTTGCAATTTTACTTAAAATTAGTAACAGTACAGCTTATAACTACTTTGATCATCGTAACACAATTGTGGTCAATTTTACAAACATAAAAATACAATATATTAGAGAACAATAAATCCATTTACTTTGAAAGTTAGTAATCAATAAATACAAACTTCACCAGAGTAGATCAGCTTTTAAAGCAGCAACTCGTTTTGCCTGTTTTCAAATCTGCACCTTCGCTGTCGTATGTACCCTTATCGTGAGCTATAGTAGCATGAACATGACGCTCTGCAATAATTCAGAAATCTTCCTTATGACCATTCTGTTCTAGAAACCTATTTGTCAGCTATCAGTGAAAATCAGAGTTCGCACGGCCTGCGCGACCATAAGTAGCGCTGATGTCGTTGTAAGTCGCGTTCTTCGACGTGTATTGTTTCGGAAATAACCAAATAAATCATATTTTTGTATGATTGATTTGGGATTTATTCTTGGTCGCGTTGAATGGGTTTAAATAGTCGCCTTGAATGTTTTTCTTTTATTTTATAAGTGCACTATTGTTCAATCAAACAGAGATTTTAAAGATAGCTTTTAGTCAACGATTATTAAATTATAATTATTTTCTAAGCCTTTCAGAGTGTCTTGTACAAAAGTAAAAGCCATGTTGTAAATTAGTTAGTATTTTGTATTTTGTACTGTATTTTTAAGTTATTAATTGCTTCTCGTAAAAATATGTTAAAGTGGAAATGTCAGATAAAATTACAGTTACTGTATAATCGGCCTCTTCCTCTTTTACAAACAGCTTGTACGATGAACTCTGCGAGCAGAACCAAAATTGAAATAAGGTATCCAATGCCCAATATCAGACAAAACTGATACAGAAGTATGCTTTTCGTGAAGCCATTACTTTCGTCTTTAGCAGCGGTCTCGACGGTTGTGCGATTCTGCCTAGATACCGTACTAGGCCAGATGCCGGACTCGAAGATTCTGTGGAAGATTTCCTGGAACCTTTCCGCGTAGGGGAATGCCATCTGCGTGTGGAAGCCGAGCCTCTCCTGGGAGAAAATTGGCCTTGCGACCTTGGCTATCGGTTGGCCGTCGACGTCTTGGTATTTTTTGGCCACGTACTCGGCGAATATCTGAGTCGTCAAACAGATGACTCTCTTGGTCTTAAGCTTTTGCAGGCAACCGTAAATATCATCGAGCCTCTTGACTCTGGCCTTGATATTACTACCGTGCTGGCCATCGTCAGGCAAATACTTGTCGGCGTAAACTTGGTTCACATAGATGACCAGCGGTGATTGGGCTATCTCCTCGAAGCTGTCAAACTCCACCTCGTTCTTTACAACAACCATGTCCAAAATTTTAGAGTAGTAGTAAATGGAGTATTGCAACGAGATCAATATGATACTCATAAAAATGATCCTGTCCGATAATTTTCGCGGATGTGTCGTTATGGGAGCGCCGTACACTACTTGAACAACATGGATCGGTTGTAGCTTGAATTTCTGGATTTTAAGTTGTTGCGTAACCTGGATGATGCAGGAGATAATCAATGGTATGACCAGTGCAAAGATCAGAATATAGGATGGTATATGTAGTTCAGTGTAAGTTAAGTCCGGTACAATTGCGACGAACGACTCGTAGTAACAATAACCCAGATCCATTTTTGAAAACTCAGACTGCAAGAATGATACACCTAACGGGAGAATATCCACGCGATTGTACTTCAATTCCTTCAGGAAATTCTTGACAATGACAGTTTCCTTTACACTGTTCACTGAACTGTGGTAGAATGTTATCTGAAAGTTCATCTTGTCCGCAGCTATTTGCAGCAGCAGGTAAAACATACCGTCCACCTTTAAGTTGCCGTTTTTATCGTATTTCATTGTCATGTGGGGCTCCCGGTTTGTCACTAGCAATCGCAAAGGATATCGATTCACGTCGTTCAGTTTGTCAACGAATATTTTATCATTTGGTTTGTAAATTTTTTTTACAAATGAATATTGAAAAGGGTTAAAATAGTGCATGTAAGTCCGATTGTCGTCGTTCACTTCAATGATAGTTATGTCTAGAAATTTTTTCGACCAGGCAAATTTGAGCACCTCTTCGAATTTCCCGTTAGCAACTGGTCCGTTGTTGAGAGACACAAACAAGCATTTCGGTCATATCTCCCTGGGTCTCAACTGCATAACAAATTCGATAAAATTATATATACTTGCGATTTTGGAGACATGAGTATCCGTGTCATGGTGAATAATAATTACGTGTATCGATGTGCGCCTGGGATTTTCGATGACGGATTGGCTCAGGGACATGTTGGGAACCTTAAAGTTGAATTTTGCTACGTCTACGACCGCACCTGGATTCTGTTGCATTATTTTCTTCAGCGCGACGTTCTGGTAATAGGGCATGAACTTTTGGCTGCTGTTGATGAAAATAGTGATTTGACTGGGCTTATAAACGCACGACAGCTTCTGCGCTACATGATCCAACGAATCGATTTGCGCGGTACAGAAAAAGTTTCCGAAAATCATAAGCAATATAATTGTGTTGCAGTGAATTTTCCATTTAAGATAAACATCCTCCCTTGCTAAATATGCAAAGCAATACATTCGCATAAAGAAATTCTGTTTAATACTTTACTGTATGATGTTTCTTCACTAAAAAGAGTTTTGTTCTGGATTTCGAATGCACTCTTTAAGCGTACAGTAATGTTTGTCAATTTTTAATTTACTTAATTTTTAATTTTTTAACTTAGTAGACTTTGTTCGTCAATAGAATAAGTGTACTCTAGCATAGCGTACTACTAGTATTTTTTTAATCATTATAAGTAGAAATTAATTATTTACAAGCTTTTTACTTTAGAGGTTGACACTAGTACTCAATAGTACCAAATTCATGATTATTAGTAGTATAGAGAAAAACATTCAGTAACATTTTTGCTTCTTTATCTTCTCTTATTTCTTAAAAATGACGAAAACATGCAGAAATAGCTTTTTCATATATACCTATAGATTCTTGATACATAATTTAGAACAATTGATATAGTTTTTTCAGTTACTCCTAGAATATGAAAAAACAATTTATTCTACAAAATAATTTCTTTTTCTATAACAAACAAAAATCAAAACTGTAAAATTTGTTCTGAATATTGATTATAATAAATCTTCATCTTAATGTGTCTACCTACTAAATAATTAAAAAAAGTTTCTTTAAATATCTGTATGATTTGTTTTCAAGATATAACTTAAACAATGTCATTTCCGTGTACTATAAAATAACGATGATGACTAATACAAAATATTTTGCGCTAAAAGCCGCGCATTACTAGCTTTTTAAAGAAAATTTATATTTATTTAATTGTAGTTTTTTCATATAAAAGTATTGATCTGCTACAAAGTATTAATAACGGAAAGTGGTGACTGAAAATATGCATTATTACCCCGCCCGCTATCACATGGTACATTTAAACTCCCAATACTCTAACGGCAAGTAAATACTTTTGCCTGCTATACGTCATAGTGTCGCGGAGCGTGACACAATAGCGCATATGAAGACGATAAGAAACTGCAGTCTGCGGTGACAGCATCTGTCTAGGGCCGAGCGTATCTGCATTCGGATCCAGAGGCTCGTTCACGCCCGGGTCTCGCACCTTTTTTTATATGTAACAATAACTAGGTATTATGGAGTTTTAACTTAAGTATTAAACAATATGCTTAAAAAGATAAGATTATATGATAGTTTCATAGTGAAATATATGAATAAATGATTATGTGAATCAAAGGCTCCTCACTGAAAAAAATAAACATTCTTCAATTGTATGCAAAAATGTGAAAAATCACCTGATTTTTGTCATATTTTTTCAATTGATTTATTATCTAAAGTTTATAAAAAAATTCATATTGTCCGTGAATCTACTAAAATATACATCTGTAATTAGCATACCCCAAACCTGAAAATGTTACAAACTCTTTAAATGAGAAATCCAATAATTTTTTATACAGATATGTGGTTATTCAGTTACGTGATTTTTCTTATTTTTTATTTGAGAGAAAGACTCATTTTTTAAGTAGAGGTGCGTGGATAGTAATGTACGTGAATAGTACAGAATGTGGATGATAGGATGCATAGATAGTGGGGTGAGTAGTATTAGCATGGTCAGTGTGTGTATATATAAGGAGCAAATAATTAAGGGGGCAAGCCACTTTTAAACGCTTAAATTAAAAGAAAATGTATTCGTTCATAAAAAATTTTACTTGCAAAAGCAATCTTTCTGAAAAGTTTTTCACTATAAATACTTGATAATATCTTTATGTTTACCGGTATAGAACCTCAAAATCTTGATTCTACGCGCCACAGTAAATTACCCTCTTCAACGCCATATTTATTAAATGAACTTTACGGCGTACCCGATTCTAGGTGACAGGATAAACGAAATTATTTTTTTCGACGGTGTTTCAACTCCTTTTGATATGTACTAAAATCTAAGTGAAGCACATTTTCGGTAAAAGCTTTATTTTAAATTTTTTTCAGAAGAAACAGAAATTTTTTGAAAAATTATTAATAAACATTTGTTAAACAATGAAGTATAAATATTGATTAATAAAAAATTCGATAGTTTTTCTAAAAAGAATTATATTAAGTTATTATTTCCTTTAGAAAAGTAAGTAAAAATTCATAACCTAAAACTTACGATACCAAAGATATTCCTAAAGTTGAAGCAATGCTGTTTTATTTTCAGTAGGACCGTTTCTTACTTCTCTTTCAAGAAATGCGTTTCTTAAATTCAGAAATTTCGATTCTTATCTTTATAACCTTCTTTTCTGCTTTTTACTGTTGAAGAAACCCTAGTACTGAAAATAAGAAGATAATTTCTTATAATCAGTAATGCTTTACTTATATTTGTTGTTGGCAACTTAACAAATGGAAGAGACATGGCATGAGCTATATATTATTATGCTTATGGAGGAGTCTCATGTAAACGAGGTGATTTTCCAGTGATTGTTTTACAAAGAAATTATTTATTATCATTTACAAAACTTTTCTCATGAATAATGGTGCGTTTGAAAAAGTACAAAAAATTGTACAAAGTCATTTTTGACATCTATATAATATATAAATATAGCAATTGCGTGCAGGAGGCTCCGCTAAAAATAGTCGACAAGCTGGCACCCTTAAAAAAAGTCTGAAACATACTTATAAACAAAAGAAATTCTCTTCAGTATGAAAATACCATGCAAATGACCCAATATTTGCAATATAAAACGTGTAAAATGAGTAAATGTAGAGACTTAGAACAAAATTTTACATTTAAAAGAAATCATTCTTTATTTTGCAATTATAATTTCATATTGTTATAAATTCATAAATGTTCAAGGCTCATCCGCAGGAAAATGTGATTATCTTCAATTTAAGTTCTGGATCAAGTCGATTGATCGACAATTCGATGAATTATCTTACCCGCCAGTTTGAGTAAAGGGGTTTCGAGAAAAACGCGTTTAAAGTTTTCAGTTGTACAGCACGCTCCGTGTTATCTACTTGACACGCACTGCACGTAGCCATTTTTTGAGGTCGAATACTACGATGTAACTCTATAATTAAATTCTTTAAATATATAGGAACGTTTTTAAGCAAAATAAAAATCGAATTTTTGGAAAATAAATACACATTCTCTTTCAAGCACGCGTATAGTTTTGATATTTCGATAAAAGATGTTTCTACGAAATTCAACAATTCGACACTTTTGTGAAAATTAAAATGAATTTTTCCTTCCTTAAAATATCCTAATAAAATTATCATTAATTACTATATTACTATAAATGTCATGGGCACAAATTCAATTTAATAAATAAATATATCGACCTCTTTGACATTCTAAATTTAATTAATAATTAAATGAAATATTACGTAACACTGCTGCATATTGATATTAAGCGCGTTGGAATTTAAAAAAGTATTTTGCAATGGGTAACGTAGCACGTGAGGCATTATAGACCGCAAAAAATTCAAATTCGCATTAAAATTTCCTTAGAATATCCCCTACTATATTGATTAGACTTCGGACGGCCGTAATCAAAATTACGTCGCGGATGACTATGTGGGGTAGTTTTTGACATATCGTATAAATAACAAGAAAAATAAGCAAAATGGTGTATACAGGGTTTTTTTAATGCCGTAGATTACGAATTCAAAGTCAAGAATTATAAAAAATATAATATAAATATAAATCGCTTAAAATTAGCGGATATTAGCTGGCATTAAATATAACATTCTTGACGTTTCTGTGCCTATTCATGTCAACTTATGATTATTTGTATATTCTAAAAATTTTTCGTTTACTTGTTATTGATAACCCTATATATATTAATTAAATAAGAAATCGGTAATGTAAATTAAGTTTTTTCATCAAAAAAATTCCAACCTTTTTGCAAAGTTAAGTTACGAGTTTCCGCACATACATTGAGCAGGCCCTAGAAAAATCACTTTTTCTTCTTCTTACTTTTATTTGGCTTTATTTTTCTGCATACAAAAGATGTAACTTAAGATATCACCACGTAGTAATATATAATTAAATTATACAGAGGATAAAATAGAAATAGAATAAGTAATAAAATAGAAAATTTATTAGAGGGCTGCAGATATACGTTAATTGTTCTGTCCACGTTTGCGTCCGTCAAATGTCAATAGTCAATTCCTAGAAAAATCACAGTTCTGGGATTTTCCGCAGTCGCACTGCAGAGAGGATCATAGTGAGTCACATTACTAGGAGGCTCTACGGTATAGAATAGTATATTGTGCACCTAGGAGGGGAAAATGGGCCATTTTTAACGAGGGTGAGATGAGTTTAGCACGCTGAGGGCGCCCGAGACGGAGAGAAGTGCTAAAATTATCACCCAAGCTAGAAATTGCCCTCCCCCCCCCCTCCCTCCTTGTTACACACCGTACTTTTTTTGACCAGTGCATGTAAGACCCTTTCTATGCATATAGGGCGAATGATGAGTTGCACATTTTGAGTCGTGCGCCATTCACTTACACAAAATACTAGATCTTCTCAAATTTCCAACAATTTCCAAAACTTAAAAATTTCTAAATTTCCAAAATTTTTAAGATTTTTCCAAATTTTTGAAATTTTTCAAAATTTTTCAATATTTTGACAATTTTAACAATTTTGAATATGTTTTGAAAAGTTTTGAATCTGTGGAATAATGGATATTACTGTTCTAGGGCAATAATTGATTCATTACTCCACAGTTTTGTCAAACACGCTCGAAATAGGCATCTTGCCATTCGCTTTAGATGTATGAAAAAGGGCCTATTACATGCACGTATTAAAAAAAAGCATATAAACATTCTTGTCAATTGTACTTCTACTTACTTTTGCAGTGAAAAAGTCAATATGCTGTCAGCCGCAGTAGTACAAATCAGAATTACAGTGGATGCGTATAGGCTGAGCACATCTACATTGTCAATCGATTCTTCAATATATTCCCATATTTCAGGTGAAGGTCATACATTCATTAAATACAATTGCTGTATGTTATTGGAGTATATATATACATATATATACATATATATATATATATATATATATATATATATATATATATATATATATATATATATATATATATATATATATATACGCAGACCATTGCAATTTTTGTTTACTAAGTACCATAAACCTATAAGATTTTATTATCTATTTTTATTTTCTCATTTATACTTTTTTACATTTAGTAATAATTAATTACAAATCACGGAATTTGCATAGTAAATTTAAAAATGGAAAACAGCCACGACATAATGGGGGCCAAATCGACGTTCAACCTAACCTCTTGTACGTAATACGCACTGTAAAAAGTAGATTATTTATGGAAAATAAAATTAATTTTAACATGATTATATAATATTGTATAAGCGAAACCCATATTTCTTCCATTTGTTACTTCGGAGCAATTAAAATTTAAATTTGCAACTTTTATGACGACCGTCGAAATATCCGCCGTATTGAATGTTTTTAGTCTGTCCGTTTAAACTTGCTTTCAGAAAATCCGATTTTCAATATTGAAAAAAATAAATAAATACGCACGTAAATAGTACATTATCTAACAAGGGCAAAAAATCGAATATTTTTCCCGCGGGTGAGTTTACTGCCCGAGCGAGCGAAGCCAAGCGAGAAATTTTGAACATATGTCAGAACTGGATGACAATGCAATATAATATATTAATATAACATATATATAACGTATATATAATACATATATGTGTGTCTATGTGTGTATGTATATATTATACATGTATTGTATATACGTTATATATTATATATATATATATATATATATATATATATATATATATATATATATATATATATATATATATATATATATATATATATATATATATATATATATATATATATATATATATATATATATATATATATATATATATATATATATATATATATATATATATATATATATATAATATATATTATATTAATATATTATATTGTATTGTCATCCAGTTCTGATGTATGTTCAAAATTTCAAGTTCCAATTCCATCCCCAAGCGCATGCATAATCGAGTGCAAAATCCCATCCGGACAGACAGACAAGAAACCGAGTTAATAAAATCGTGTTAAAAAATAGAAACAACGAATGGTTTATGAATGCAAACGAATATATTTGTATAATTAGTCTGAAGCAGTGTAAACATTTTATTACGAATTCGACGGATGGACAATTTTCGAATACGGTTAATGTTAATCGGCGAGACTTCCCAGCAGTAGGATGTATCTATAGAGCAGAATGATGTCGACGTAAATTTGCGTTGTGGCATATACCACCTCGTCGGGGCTCAACTCTATCTTCCTGCCGCCCATTATCGTTTGTACGTCGAAGAACAAGTACTGAAACGAAGAGCATTAAAAAGATGATTATGTGCTATAACTCTGTCTAATGAAAACAAATTTTTTTTAATGATAAAAAATAAAATAAGATTAAAATGAAATAAAAATAAAATAAAGTTGCTAATAGTTTTATAAATAAATAAACACTGTTTCGAAATAATTCTATTATAAATAATTAGTGGTTTTTAATAAATAAATAAATAAATAATAAAAAAAATCATAAATGAAAAAATGTATGTAAAATAGCATGTTTTATTGAAAAAATAAAACAAAGAATTGATAAATGATAAATGATAAACAAAGTATTGTACTGTAAAGATAGTATATTCAAAACTCATGGGATATATTTCGAAAATCGAGTAACTTTAATTCTTCCCTACACATGGTTGAATTAAAATATATTTTCAACATTTTCCTTATCGTCGATTTCAGTTTCTCTTATATTCATTCTCTAGGCTTTTTTATGTGCAAAAACTTGTTCAATACTTCTTTGATACTAGTCTAGTCATTAATCATGTATATCAACTTATTAATCATGTATATCAACTT
Organism: Gastracanthus pulcherrimus; assembly: GCA_949152435.1. NCBI lineage: Eukaryota > Metazoa > Arthropoda > Insecta > Hymenoptera > Pteromalidae > Gastracanthus > Gastracanthus pulcherrimus. Next base: position 9,801,073 of record OX424572.1, read on the forward strand.
ATTAATCATGTATATCAACTTATTAATCATGTATATCAACTTATTAATCATGTATATCAACTTATTAATCATGTATATCAACTTATTAATCATGTATATCAACTTATTAATCATGTATATCAACTTATTAGTCATGTATATCAACTTATTAATCATGTATATCAACTTATTAATCATGTATATCATCTTATTAATCGTGTATATCAACTTATTAATCGTGTATATCAACTTATTAATCGTGTATATCAACTTATTAATCGTGTATATTAACTTATTAATCGTGTATATCAACTTATTAATCGTGTATATCAACTTATTAATCGTGTATATCAACTTATTAATCGTGTATATCAACTTATTAATCGTGTATATCAACTTATTAATCGTGTATATCAACTTATTAATCGTGTATATCAGCTTATTAATCGTGTATATCAACTTATTAATCGTGTATATCAACTTATTAGTCATGTATATCAACTTATTAATCATGTATATCAACTTATTAATCATGTATATCATCTTATTAATCGTGTATATCAACTTATTAATCGTGTATATCAACTTATTAATCGTGTATATCAGCTTATTAATCGTGTATATCAACTTATTAATCGTGTATATCAACTTATTAATCGTGTATATCAACTTATTAATCGTGTATATCAACTTATTAATCGTGTATATCAACTTATTAATCGTGTATATCAACTTAATAAACGTGTATATCAACTTATTAATCGTGTATATCAACTTATTAATCATGTATATCAACAAGAAACCACACGTTTCTATCCACAGTACGATAAGTTGTTACTATCTACAGTACGATTAGTTGAACAAATTTTAAACCATTTTTCTGTGTTTAAATATAAACGTAATCAGTAAAAGTTTGAATCAGAGATTACTTATTATATATCAAAGGGAGTAATAGAAGAGAATTGTTGTCCCATTAAAAATTTAAACATAAATTCTTATTCTAAACTTTATTTTCAAATCTATTTAAAAGATACCGCTATCTTAGTATTATTCAATATTTATGTAACGATCCACAGTTATCTCGTTGCTTCAATTTGTTATGCATTATAACTTGTACTTTCGGATATAAAACCAATGAAATTCGAACGACAGTATTAAGAAAAATGTATGTTCGTTGCATTTGCTTTACCATCGACATCACAAGACATCCCACGATGGCGATCCCAACCTGCAAACCTTTGATTTGCGTGAAGTGCAGCAAGAGGACCATGAGAAGTAGGCCGACGATGGCAACCAGACCCACGATCAGCATTAAACCGGTGTATTGCGTCAGGTCGAACTGCGAAAAATGATAGCTTGTAAGTTTAATATTTTGACGATTCCGCGTCTATCTTTATTTTGCTCGATCAAGATTAATTTTCGGTCAGTTGTAAAATCAATGATAATGTAACATTCTGTGTATTTAAAATTTAGTTAATCGTCTTTCTAAAGTATTAATTAAATACGCTCATATTATGATTGTGTAAACATTTTTAGCAATTGTTATGACACTAATATCGGATAAAAAGCTTGTAAGGTCTTTTTAGAATTTTGGCTTTATTAAATTTATTTATTAAATTTATTTATTTATTTATTTAATTTTCTTTTAAAGTTTTAATAAAATACATATTTTTTATTCTCAAATTCTTAAAATATGTCAACATTTCTTAGCTACAAAGTCGTAATTTATAGATGCAGCTGAAAACGGCGTATATCAGAAAATTTAAAAAGTCATTTTTTAAATAAATAATTGTAAGTTAACTTAAGTTGTGATACGAAGTAGTATTCTAAAACGTGTTAAAAATTACCGAATATACTAATTTATTTATTTTCTCTTAATTTTCTTCTTCAAACCATAATATTGTTAAATATTCTAAAAATATTTTATATTTAAAGCATCGTCTAATTAACCTAAAATTTTTATCACGTTCCTTCAAGGATATACACGTATCTAAAGAATTTATTTTCCAAACGACTTTTTAAAAGGTGTTTATGCGATATGACACTTATAGAATGCTTTTTATGATACGATTAATTGAAACTGCATGCATTTCGGTGATACAATTTTATGGATAGTAGCCATCGAAATATTAAATTATTATTTAGATATTTAAACAATTATTTAGATGTAATTTAATAGTATATTGTGTACCATGGAGGAGAAGTATACTTTGTACGCCCGCGTGTGGGGTTTGCAATACGAGGCAAAAGCGAGCAAGCACGAGCCGAAGGCGAGTGCGTATTCCGAGCTAAAGATGAGTATTGCAGAATGGCAAGAAAAGCCTCTCCCCCATGGTGCACACCGTATTGTTTTGCCAAACATGTATTGATAACGTGTTTCTTCATGCCTATGAAGCGGAGCTAAATTTGGCCGTTCTTCGACACGGTGCAAACACACGCTTGTTAGACTACAAAATCAGCCTACTAGAGTGTTTAGCGGGATTTAAACTAGGACGTATTTTCGAAAATCAGCCTACTAGAGTGTTTAGGCTCGCCTTAACATATGGTATCATCCGGACGGTACCCGATGTTTAGGGGACCTAAACCCTCTTAGAGCTCATTTATGAGAAATTACTTTACGCCCGCTGATTCGGAAGCGGGCTTAAAGTAAATTTCTTCCCACTGACCTTTTTCTTCTCCTGCCAGTCGGAAGATGGCTACTTCAGTCTCGCTACATGGGCATGAAAAAACACGTTTTCATGCAAGCGTAACAACAAAATTTTTAAGTAATGAAAACGTGAGGTTATATTTATCCGAACAAAAGGCGAAAATCGAGTCCTTTTCTGCATTATACCAATGAGTATAATGAGTATAATGCATGTACTGCGCTGCACATTCATTTACAGGCACGAAATTCGAATTTTCGAATTTACTTTTATATCCCCGTAAAATGACAATGATCAATGTCAGCCTTACTTTGGTACAGGTCGCTATGAAGAAAATAATCATGGTGACTATGGCTGTGGCGCTGGCTGCTATCAGCACCACTTCGATCGAATAGTAAACGGATAACATGGCGGTCAAATACGACATTGAGGCCGTCTGTAAACGAAAAATCAATTTACTTCAAAATATTTATAGTTTTAAGTATGCAAAAAAGAAATAATAAAATAATTCATACATATTATAATCGCCAAACATATTTATTGATTTTGTGTTTGAGAAGCAGTTATAGGCAGATATTTAGTTATAGGTGAGAATGTATTAAAAATATATTTTCTTAAGCGGAGTAGTTACTACGCAATAATATTTTTTAAGTAGTAAAAAAGTAGTATATCTATATATTAGTATGTCTGTATAGATACAGATACATATAGTTAAATGATCTAGTAGATTTAAAAAAAAAATATTTTTCTTTTAAAGTTCTAATGATAGCATGTTTATGAGATTGTAAACCAATTCAAGGCCTTCCTTCCACAACAGGTAGTATGATTAATTTTTAAAGAAATAAAAATAGTGCCTAGATACATCAGTATCTTGTATTTCGTATCTCTTCTGAAGATATTGCTTTTGTCTATAACTGCTATAAAGGTATATGTAATATATGTTTCTTTGATCAAAAGTTCAACTTTCTTACCATCAGTATAAGATTTATCCCGTTGTACGGTGCCTGTCGTCTTGCGTATTCGCAACAGGAAATCGACGTATAAGTGAACAAGAAAACGCACCTGTTCATAGTAAAAAAAAAAGAGATGAGTACAGATTGAATTTTTAAATTGTTAATTAGCAGGTGAAAGATGATCGTACGTACAGCGCTATGATCCATAAATAATAGTGCGTCTGCATTATCACTTTCGCTTCATCACTGAAAAATAAGAATTGTAACACAGCATATTCGATAGCATTTATTTTTAATTCAATATTATGTAATATTTCTATAAAATCTAGTTATGGTATCGCAATAAAGGGAATGCATTAAAATTAAATATTGATGGTTCGTGAGATTCATCTTATTATTTGGCATCTAACAATAACGTTCAGTATTGCATCTGAATTTTAAATAGAAACTACCTTCTATAAAGAACTATGCCCATATTGAGCAGATATGAGACTTATATTAATCGATAGGCGAGTACTCGAGAAGTAAGAAACAAAATGTCTTTTTAACACTCCCCGCCGAGCCGGGAAAAAAACCTCGCTTTCGGCTCGGGCACAAACAGAGCGTGGCGGCGGGGACTAGAGTGAGGTTAGGAAGTTAATATGTAGCACTATTTTCTCTCTTAGGCGGTGAACGAGTACGAACTTTTTGGTAGATATGTTAAAAAATCGTATATTGCACGCGTGAATAAAGTGAGCCAGCGATTGCCAGCGTGTATGACCACACGTAGGCATTTACTGGCTCACTTTATTCCCAAGATACATAATAATTTTTCTCTCAACAGATTTCACTTCCTCAAAAGAGATTTTAAATAAAAAAAAAAGGTACTGTGATTATACAGGATTATTATAAATATCATCAAAATAGCTGTAGGACATTTTGATGATATTTCTAATATCATTACCTCGTTCACGAAATACCCGTCTTTTGTTATAGCTTACATGGAATAAACTGAAAAGATATACTACTTGCTTGCAAGTTTGTCAATTATTTTATATATGACTAGACTAGTGCAAATGAACCGATATTACCAGAATCATGATAAAAAATTTTGGACAGCTGTAGTATCAAAGAAGAAGTTAGTTCATGAGGTTGAGTTTGTCAAATATTTGTATGCTCCATTAGTGCCTTATAATCCTAACCGTGTTTTACTACGGTCTCGGGGGCCCAATTTCTATAGAAAACTGGGCATAGTTCTTTTAAGAAATGTATCAACAATGAATGTAATGTCTTTACTGATAATTAGTCTCAACTTAAAAATCAGCTACGAAAAGTTATCTGCCCCTGTGACTTAATTCCTCACTAATTAATAAATGTAACAATGGAAATTACTTTTAAAAAATGAACGCAATACCCAGAGTATCATATTATACATCGCATATTAGAACAACTCAAAATTAACTATAACAACTATTTTATGTATTAAAATCTTTTATAATATAAAATTATTTTACTCGACTAGTGTAACCAATTTTTGAAATATATTCAGAGATTTTATTTTTGTATGAGCTACTTTACTTACAAAAAATCAAGTGAAAAAAAAGTTTGGTTTCATAGTCTTATTCTCGGGGTGCGATGTATCAAGAATTAACTTAATCATATTATTCCCCTCAAAAAACACCTGATATTTACAGAAATATAAAATAACTTTAGCACTGTGGCTATGACCAGTGACACTAATTACCGGTGACTCGTACAATTTTCAGATAATACATATAACATAGAGTTATAAATACTTCTACAAATTAGTTTATAGTAACTCTTCAACAATTCTGCAAACAAAAATGAAAAATATACATTTCCCACCTGTTAGAGCCACATACAAATCGTTCATTACTAATAAAAAAATGTTATCAACGACTGCCATTTTCTCCACCGATACAGCCATCCTCATTTAAAGTCGCAATCGACAAATCATTCGTGCCAACTCACATAAATATGAACATGGCGATGACGAGGGCCGTGAAGATCAGCTGCAGCGTCAGTATGGCAAACACCCGACGCAGGAATCGCCTGCGCAAGTTGAACTCCTTGAAGTCGCCGAAGTAAAACTCGTCGTTCTCCATCATGTGTCTGCGCCTCCGCTCCTCGAGTTCCCAGCGTCTAGCTAATTCTCGATTCTCCTTCTCGCGCTGCGCCACCATTTTGTCCGTCACCGTCGTGGTGTACGGACCCTTTTTTGCATCAAAACGATTGTCATGATGGTGCATGGTGTTTGCGTGACTTTGCAAGTTCCTTGGCATTTTTTAGAATAGTGTAACGACAGTATTCAAAGAGATTTGGAAAGAGTTGATATGTAGAATTCTTAAAGAATTCATGTATTATGAATTTTAGGAGAATTCATAAAGAATTTTTGAATGACCAAGATTAAGATATTATAAATCAGTTCTTTATGAACTGTTTTTATATCATTGGTTAATGAATTTTTCACTAGGATTTAAATTAACTCTCTTAGAATACTCGAAATACGTTCTATGAACCCAAAAAGAATTGCCTCAGATTATTTTCTATATTATATTGCAATAAAAATCTTAACTTTGTATAATATTTTTCAGGTATTCTTAATTAATCAGTTGATAAGTGCTTTTAGGACTTTTTTAATCTTATTTCCCTATAAATTTCGTAAATACATTTTACAAGTAAAATTTTTATTTTGTTTACTTTTAAGTATAAACGTATAAATTATATTTTGTACGTTATCAAGCATTTTAGGTTTTCGATGAATTAAATGTTTTTATAGAAACAATTAAGTAAATCCACACAGTCAAGTAATATAATCTATTTTATTAGATACTTTACTGAACCAAATAAATTTCTGTAAATATCTTTAAACCAATTAGCAAAAAATTGATTATAATATGAAACTTTAATTTGTATATATTTTCTGCTAATTGGTTTAAAGATATTTACAGAAACTGCAATAGTTCCATGCAAAACTCTATTCATACAAATTTAATGCATCGTCGAAAAATTCATATTTATTTACTTTGATATGTTATTCACGTATGTACCTGCTTATTTGGTACCTAAAAACATTATTATATTTTAATATACTTAAATATTTCATTTTCTTGCAAAACTGTTAAAACAAAAATTTAGATTTTTCATTGTCTGCATTCTGCAAGAACTGCTTCTATTATCAATATAATACTTATTCAATTAAATACGATAAACGAAAAGTTACATTTTTTATCTGTTGTCCAAGGACCAAAGGTGGAAGCTGCGGCGGGCCGGTGTTACCTCCTCGATCAGTCATTTCCTCGACGTCAAAGCGGCTCGTCGGGGATTTCTCTTACCCATTCACCAAACGCATACCTTTCTCATCTTTACCTACTAAAATCAATTTTCTTATTACACCTTATATTTATTTATAAGTAGAAATTACAGATAATTTAAATATATCGTAAGTTTTTTTATTCAAAAGCGTATATATCTTTTGCTACTAAATACTTTGTTAGAAGCTTAACCTAAAATATAGCAGTAGATAGTAAACAATGGTCAGGTCCTATGTTTACAATTCAAACTTGTTATATAATATAGACATTACTTACCAGCTCACTGTCTAGATTTTTATATTATTTTCAGAAGATTTAATTTTCTAGATTACCGTTGAAAAAAAATTTTTGCAAAAGTATAAAATTGCAAATAAATATTCTAAATACTTGAAAATAGCAAATTGAAGTTGAAACAAACTTCATTACTATGTCGCTATTGCTACATTTATATGTATATAAAAGTTATATTCGATACAGTCTATGGTATGAATGTATGAAAAATGCGATTTTTAAAGCCTGAACATTTAACCTATAATGCTAGCGCCCAGCGTAATACGTTATTTAATTATTGTAAGATTTCCAAAACGTTAAACTCTTTTATTTGGATAGATAGTAAACCAATAATACTGTTAGAGATGAAAATAAATATAATTATTTGCTGTAAAATGCAAAATAACCATAACGAAAGGAGAAAAGCAAAGCGTATGACAATAATGATTGTTCTTTAATAACTTAAAATGAAACTTATTTTTAACCGACTTCGAAAAAGGAGGAGGTTCTCAATACGACCTGTTTCTTTTCTTTTATGTTTGTCCGCCGATTATTCCTAATCTACTGAACCGATTTGAATAAACTTTTGGATTTGGATAAATAAAAGGAAATTTGGCTGGTACAACTAAAAAGTATAAAATAAATAATATTTCTAAGAAAACGAACCGACTTCGAAAAATTTTCTAAAAAGAATAAAATAATAATCGATATAAACATTTTCGGCGCCGAATTTCAAACTTACTTATAGCATCTTTCTTATGAGTATGATTTAAAAGTTATACTGGATTGGGTGTAAACACATATACTTATAATGCCTCTAAAGTCCGACCACCCTAACTCGGCGAAATTCGGTGCCGACTTCGAAAAGGTTTATATCGATTATTCTTGTATTCTTTTTAGAGAATTTTTCGAAGTCAGTTTGTTTTTTTTAATTCTTTTGATTAATATTTATTTAAGACCCCATAAAGTAAAGAATGACCATGTCAGTTATTAACATTTAATTTAATTAAGTGCAAACAAAAAAATAATCACATTAATAATATTAAGAAATTATACTGCTATTAAACGTACAGCCTCGTTCAGGATGAATTGTCACTAGTTCACTGTATATATTTTGATTTACTAATATTTAAATATGCAGACGTTCTGCAGCAGAGCTAACATAAAAATATTATTTTATACTTTTTAGTAGTTTAATAAAAATACTTTTCCGAAATATTCTAAATGACAAAACAGTCTAAGAGTTTTTACTTTGACTAGTGAGTTGTGTGAAAACCACCTTATATAAATTCCCTTGTTCAGTCGGCAGAGGGTTTTGAGATATTATACATTGTTTTAGTTTTGGGTGATTCCTATGTAAAATTTCCTGTAGAGTCCGAATTAGATATTGCACGGACCGTGAAAAGGGCTCTTCAAAAGTTATAAACAAATTAAGGTCGGAAAATAACGCTTTTTCAGTTTTCTTTAAGGAGGTCCGAGCGGCATACTAGTCAAAACAGTAACTTATGAAAAAACGTTATTTAATAGAGAAGTTTATGACAATGTATCATGTTAACAAATTGAATATTTAAAAAACTTTGAATATTCATATTTATATCAAACGCATATTTATCTTATTTCTTTCTGAAAAGATCATTATAGACCTTGATTTGACTCTAACCTCTAAGGTGTTTCTCTGTTTTGAGTACTTTTTTGCGTTATTCTACAAATATCTCTCTAAAACGCCAGGCAACCCTATTTTTGTATTGTATGCACATAAAATTGGAAAGCTAAAGATTAATTTGATACTTTAATAATCTAGAAAAGTTTCCTACAAATGCATGAATTTTTCGTTTCAAACGCGAAAAATGCGTTTTCCGCATATTAAACGGGCTAAACGGGCGAACTTTAGAATTAAATATCTTTTCGAAATGCAAGGCAACCTATACTGAAAATTTGTCTCTGGATTCAAATAATCTTTATTAACAATTACAAAATAGATTTGGGTCTTAAAGTTTAAAATTACTTTTCGCTCATACCCCCTTAAATATCTTGTCTGAATCGAGTCGTAAAGTCGTAACTTTCGTTCCGCAAATTTTACTTTCGCCCAAAAAATATATGCTATTGTCACCCCGATTGTCAGGAGCAAAAAGTGGCCATGTTGGTCGAGTGAGGAATAACAGTATATTATGTAACAATGGAATAATTTATTCCCGACTTAAGGGGATAGCCAACTTAAAATTTTAATATTTTTAGGTGAGAATGAATTATTGTTCATCATATATTGCAGTTTTTTCGGTAAATTTAAACATTTAATTGAAATATTCTTCGACTTTATTCCCTTGTTACATAATGTACTATTTTTTCTTCAAATTAACTTTTTTCCCGGGCGGAAAAAAGTGCTATTTTTTTCCTGGGCGGAAAAAGTGCTATTTTTTTCCCTCTAATTTGTGAGAAAAAAGTGCTTTCTTCCCGCCCGGGAAACAAGTAAATAAGTGGGACGCATATGCTACTATTGTCCCGCTTTTCAGGTGAATACAGTAGCCGTTACGGTTGAGTGGGAAATAATTAGTAGGGCAGACCGGGTAAAGCGAGCCTTGGGGTAAAGAGAGCTTTTTGACTTTCTTTCACTGATTTGAACTTTAGTGTCCAGAAAAACTTGAGAATATGCATTTTAAAAGTTTATTATAAATATCTCTTATTTTTGGCGTTATTCCACGGTGTGTATTTGATTTGAAAGAAGAGAAGGTATTGATCTTCCCGAGTACTCAATTTTGCCAAGCATAGACTGAATCCTAGAACATTTAAGGGGAGAACACCGAAATTTGAAATTTCTAGCTTCTTTGAAGCTTCTTTTCTAGAAATTTTCACGACATAGAAAATCGATTCTTTTAACAAAAAGATTTTGTTCCCTTCAAAAGAAAAAGATAACGCCTCAACAATTTTACAGAATATTCTTAACAATATTCCTAATCATATCAATTTTTTCAAAAATTTTCATTCTTATATTACATAGGTATAGCAGTTTGAAGAAAAAGACGATTTCGTGAATAACACAGCAAGGGAAATAGCTTATTCAAAATTTCGGGTGAGGAAAGATAGGTAACTTAATGCTCATTCAAATGCATTATTATTCAATCGATGATATTATTTCTATGGTATCAAAAAACCCAAACAACTAAAACTCAAAAATCTACTACAAAACAAAAACGCATCGAAAACAAAAAGAAAATTTTTGAGCCGCTGCTCATAAAGGAAATAAAAAATTAGCCCCGAAACATACATTTTCACCTGTACAAACATGTATATTCAGAGTAATGTTGAACCACATCCACACACATACACATACCCTCACACAC